>OY759218.1:35869853-36469853 GCA_963662175.1 Aradus depressus
ATCTCCCGGCCTTACGGTCACACTCCTTGCCCTCTACCGCAGCCCAGCCGGCTCACCTCAAACCTTTGTTGACAGCCTACTACATCATGTCGGCAGCACCGAGGAGACCAGAAACTCTGTTATCATAGGGGACATGAACATCCCAATCACTGGTCCCTGCAATTACCTACATGTTAGAGAAAAATACCTCAACGAGCTCCACCACTCTGGGTTTGTCGCGGCCTTCACCGTTCGGAGGAAGTTGTATTGACCATATTTTCGTTAGATGTAAGGCACTTGTCCCTGAGGCGGGCGTCATCCGCACGTCTATCCCTGATCACTTCTCCACATTCATCGTACTGGGACATCAGACGAAAAACAAAGATAGAAACAACGACTTACTGACTAAAAATAAAACTAATCATGACAAACTAAATGACCTACTAGCGGTTGAAAAATGGGATTCAATCTTCAAACAAACGGACGCGAATAACGCTTTAGTCGAGTTTTACAAAACGCTACAATACAAACTTGACATCTCAACTAAACAGACTATCAAACTACCCTCAAAACACAGACCAATCAAACCGTGGATTACTGTCGGACTTGTGATTTCTATCAGAAAACGTGACAAATTATACAAACTGACAATCAAACAGCCGAACAACCTTAAACTAAAGTCATACTACAAAAAATATCGAAACAAGCTCCACTCAACATTGAGGCTAGCTAAGGAGGCTTACTACCGTGACCAGCTAGATGCATGTCGAGGGTCCCCGCGGAAATTCTGGTCCATTGTCAATGATCTGTCAGGCAAACCCACAAGGAACCGGACCCAATTAAAGAACCTCCTCCCTGACCATCAGTCTGGCCAACCTGTAGCTACTGTGAACAGGTTAAATGAATACTTCTGCAAAGTTGGACAAGAACTAGCGGATCATATCAGTGCTAACTGCTTCCCACCTCCACCCTCCGCCTCTCCCAAATGTTCACTCTCACACTTCCTAGAGATAGCGGAGTCTGACGTTGCGAAGACCCTTAATGAACTTCGTGGCCGTTCCGCTCCAGGCCCTACCGAAGTTATAAAAAAACACTCCACACATCTAGTCCCCCCACTGACTCATATAATAAATCTAAGTCTAAATTCTGGTTCCTTCCCTCACTTACTAAAAAAAGCTAAAGTCATCCCCATCCATAAAAACGGTCCTACCCACATTTTATCTAACTACAGACCTATTTCCATGCTAAATACAATCTCTAAAATACTAGAAAAATGTGTTGAACATGTATTAATGCAATACGTTTCTGATAACCAGTTGCTCTCCTGCAGACAATTCGGTTTTCAGCCGGGTAAAAAAACGAGTGACGCATTACTGGAAGTCATCTCCACAGTCACAGCCGGACTCAACGAGGGAGAGAAAGTACTCGGAGTCTTTCTCGACCTCGCTAAAGCCTTCGACTCTATTGACAGGGACATTCTAATTCAGAAACTGAAACAAATAGGGATAACGGGGACTGTACTAAGAGGGTTCGAATCATATCTAACTAACAGAACACAATATGTCTCAGTTGAGGGTGTGGAGAGTGACACGAAACAGATAGACTATGGGGTCATCCAAGGCAGTACCTTGGGTCCTGTTCTATTTCTCATCTACATAAACGAGATAACAGTATACGAACCGAAGGAGGGTAGGATAGTGTTATTTGCAGACGATACTGTGGTGTTGTACCGTGGACGGTCCTGGCGTGAGGTGTTCGAATACGCTGAGCTTCACTTGAAGGACATACTTGGGTGGATTTGTTCTAACTCTCTCACGCTTAACGTAACAAAATGCAAATACATAACATTTTCGCTGACATCTATCAATTCTGAATATCCCTTAAAAATCCATAATTGTGACTCCACCCTCTGCTGTTCCTGCCTACCCCTCGAAAGGGTCTCACAATATAAGTATCTAGGAGTCTGGGTAGACTCTAGATTAAATTGGGCCTTTCATATCCAGCAAGTAACAAGGAAAGTAAGGAGTATGCTTTTTGCATTTAGAACCCTGCGGGAAGTCTTACCTGTCAAGGATCTGAAAAATATATATCACGCATACATAGGTTCAATGTTAGACTATGGGATCATGGCCTGGGGCGGTTCAACAGCTTCAGCTGTAAAGCCGCTGGTGACCGCCCAAAAACTAGTTATAAAGACCATTTTGAAAGTCCCTGCTACATTTCCTACTACGCAAGTTTTTTCCGTTTTCCCCGTTCTCCCGATCCGGCATATATACCTCAAAAACCTCCTTAGAAAGCTGTTCCTAAATGCTTCAGATACTCTCTGTTCTGTTCCTCACCGATACCCGACACGAACCCCTCACTCCACCAGTACTATCGTACACAGACCACTCACCACTTGGACGACCAAACAGACACCGTTTATTATAGCAACTCTTTTCAATAATTTGCCCAAAGATATAAAACTAGAAATAGAAAACCGGAGAGGTTCTCTGGGCAGGTACATGACTAGGGTCATTGAGTGGGTCACCGGACTGAGCTCTGATCAGGTTGAGTCCTTGTTAAGTTCTCTCTACTCTGACTAGCACGACGCTCTGTTCTGATCTCTTCCCATGTATGCTTTTGTACTCTGCCAACTTCATGTTCACTTGTCTTGTCTCTCACTCTATTAAAATTCAATGCCAGGTCTCCGGGTTGTCAGGTTCATTCCATCCGCACTTCATTATTCATCAATTTTTATTTCACTTTTCTTCTATATTACGAGAATATTTCTTATTTTAGTCACTTCTTCTTTTTCTCATTCTTTTTTTTTAATTATTATTATTGTATTTTTTTTTATTTTTTACTAAAGATACTATTGTTATTTATTTTTGTATTTTTCTTTTTTTTGTATTTCTTCTCTCTATACTATGTTAAATAATTGTTAACAGTGTTTGTACAGTCCTAGCTGACTGCTCCCCCTCCCACACTCAGACTCCGTCTTCTGGGAGGAGGTAGCCTATTTATCCTGTAATATTTATCTTTTATTTTGTAATTATCTAAAGGCATTAAATAAAAAAAAAAAAAAAAGTTCGATGGGCAAATGCTTCGTCTCCCACAAATACATACGGCAAGGAAAACATCGATCCGTTCACTGCTTTTGGTTGCGGAATACATACTTGGCCATTAATAAGTTTGTCATAGAACTCTGTATATTTCATTGCGCCACCATCGGAAATTCTTCCGTTTGTCCCAACCTCTAACTAGATAAACTCATAATCAGCGTTAGCACACGCCATTAAAACGATGCTGTGAAATAGTTCCAAAAGTAAGACCCGCTACCAGGTGGAGGGTAATTCTAACGTGTTTTCCATCCCATGCCCCTAAACAGTTAGGGAAATTCCATCTTTCTTCAAATCCTTTTGCAATTTTTGTCCATTCTTCTGGATTGTCTGGCATCTAAAACAAAATTTAAATTATTTTCAGGATGAGCGTGAGAGTGATTCCTCCAGCCAAGGATAAACTAGCCCATCCAGTATCACCTCAAGAGAGTCTCATAATCGACCCATTGGCTCCTTCAAGAGACCCAGATCTAAGGCAGATGAAGTGTTGGATAATTTTTTTTAAAAAATGGGCATACCCACTGAAAAACAAACTGCTAAAGTCCGGGCACAGCATGATGCCTTTGGAGAGCATATTGCTGAAAAATTGAGTGGCATGTCCAAAGAAATGCTGCCAATTTGTCAAAAATTAATTAATGACGCAATATTTTTAGCCAACATGCATTCTCTCAATGTGACATCGCAAATTGTCACACCCGTTAGCCACACACACCGTTGCAACAGAGGTGGAAATAGATGATCAATAGACATATACACGATACGACAGAATGCTTGACTGCCATAGAATATTCTAAATTATTTTATAAAGAAATATACATTTATTTTATTTTTTATACATAGTTTTGTAAATAAATAAATAAATTACTTTTTGACAAAATATGTTTCTGTACTCACCTTGATATAGTTTTTGAGGCACTCCCCTTCGGCTAGGAGGCGATGAAAAACAGGGTTATGGGGTTATGGATACACATATACAATTTCGGGTCGATACATGCATTCTATAGGCAGTAACAACGCATCCAAATATTCTGAAAATTATATATATTTGTTATTTTTATATATTTTGTATATATCTGTACATATTTTATTTATTGTTTTGTACATAGTTAATTTATTTTGTTCAAATTCATTTGGTATTACTATTGTCTATTCCTACCAACCTCACATTTACTTAAGGTGAGTTACCGATTCCAAATATTCAAAATTGAGAAAAACACCTTACAGCAAAATAAGTTAAATAGCATTACTTAGGTGAAAATTGAGGGCCTTGTAAGACATCAAAATATTGTTAAATTGAGTTGAAATTTTTATTGTATACTTAATTTACAATAGTGAACCTTATAAGAATGTGAGATGTGACATTTCTACATGCTTAGGTTATTTGGGGCACCTTAATGTAGATACATTTATGAGGAGTAACCTCAATAAAAAATTAATATGAATGATAGTGGGCGTGGATGTGGATAAACACACTCTATCGTGAACTTGTCATTTATCATGAATGTAAAATACATTATATGGCATACATAACTAAAGACGTAGATAAATTAGATCATTTGTACTTCCATTCGTAAATTTGTTATGATCTTGTATTTCGGGCGATAGGCATAACGAACTGTAAATATATAACGCTGATTCTCAAAAAAACTCGAAATTTATGATGATATAGAAATATTTAACAATTTCTCCCTATATCATTTTAAATTGTTTTTGTTAACTGTTTGTACAATTAGGATTTAAAAATATATATATATATAAATTAGGGCATGGAATTTTAGGTTTTTGCATATTTTTTTGCCGCGCTAAAAACACTAATACCTAAGCAAATGTGGACGTTTCTATATACTCCCATCCCCAGTATCTATAATATACAGGGTGTATCGCAAGCAGATGACAATACTCGTGGGGGTGAATGCCCCACTCAAGTACACTAAGAAACCGGGGTAATTAAAATCCGTTTCAACTTAGTGTAGAAATAAATGAGATTTAAAATTTTTTTACGATAACCACGTTTTTTTAGCAAAATGTCCGTAAATATCACTTTTTGGTTAAGTTAAAGTGAAATCTGACTACACTGTCGTAATCTACGTTAAATTTCCTAATAGGTGACATGTTTTTTGACATGAAAATCGAAAAGATAGAAATAGGAGGCTAACGTTTATTTCAAAACGAACACCTGTTTAAATTGTTTGGCAAATTTTCAGTTTACCGTTATTTGTTTTCTCTATGCGCTAGGATGTCCCAAATTCACCAAAAGTTAGCAAAAATATGGCCCTTTAAAAAAATACCTTATGTTGTTCTTTATTGTCGACCATTGCCGGAGTGAGACAGGAGAAAAGATGAAAAACATGGGTAAACCTAACTTACACAAAGCGAGACTTTTTGTAAAATTAACTAATTCATTATTTTTAAAAAACTGAAATTATTACGTTATTAATTTTCAGAGATGAAAAAATGTTTTGTACTGAACATTGTGTTGAAAAAATTATAACAACATTTTTCGGCAAATTTCCAATTTACCGTAATTTGTTTTCTCCATTCGCTAGGATATTCTAAATTTACCAAATTACTATTATTCTCTGAAATAATAATTAATTAATTATTTCCTCTGAATAAATAAACTTATTTTTGTTTTCCCCATTGTTGGCTTCTGTTGAGGATTAGAGAGTAAAAAAAAAAAATAATAATCCTAATCGGTACAATGGATTTTGAAACTGAAAACCATCGTTAGACGTATTATCTAATGTAAACATTATTAGTTCCAATAAACAGTTACCCGGGAATACGTAAACATGATTTATGCTTACGGGGCTGATGGAGGCAACAGTCTGCTAGCAGAACAAATTTACCAAAATCTATTCCCAAATCGACGAAGATGGCCGAATCCCCGAACCGTAGAAAATGCCTATCGGATTATGGGAGAACCTGGTTCGATTCCAAGATAACCTGCTAATTATACCGGTCGACGACGAAAGGATGTCGATGATATCGTTTTAGAGCGATATTTTTTTATGATCCGTAGCGCACACGGCGCGTTGCTGGAAGGTGGTTTGGACGGTATGAACCTGTGAGATGGCCAGCTCGGAGTCCTGACCTGGCGCCTTTAGATTTTTATGTGTGGGGCACTCTAAAGTCCCTCCCTTGTGTACAGCGTACCTATTAGTGATAGGGACTAATTAATCGCCAGAATTCAAGAGGTTTGTGAGGAGATGGGAACAAACAGGCTTGAGATTCAACGGGCCACCACATCCGTTCTAAACAAGGAGTCAATTGTGAGAATATGGAGGTCTGTTTCAGCAATTGTTATAATTTTTTCAACACAATGTTCAGTACAAAACATTTTTTCATCTCTGAAAATTAATAACGTAATAATTTCAGTTTTTTAAAAATAATGAATTAGTTAATTTTACAAAAAGTCTAGCTTTGTGTAAGTTAGGTTTACCCATGTATTTCATCTTTTCTCCTGTCTCACTCCGGCAATGGTCGACAATAAAGAACAACATAAGGTATTTTTTTAAAGGGCCATATTTTTGCTAACTTTTGGTGAATTTGGGACATCCTAGCGAATAGAGAAAACAAATTACGGTAAACTGAAAATTTGCCAAACAATTTAAACAGGTGTTCGTTTTGAAATAAACGTTAGCCTCCTATTTCTATCTTTTCGATTTTCATGTCAAAAAACATGTCACCTATTAGGAAATTTAACGTAGATTACGACAGTGTAGTCAGATTTCACTTTAACTTAACCGAAAAGTGATATTTACGGACATTTTGCTAAAAAAACGTGGTTATCGTAAAAAAATTTTAAATCTCATTTATTTCTACACTAAGTTGAAACGGATTTTAATTACCCCGGTTTCTTAGTGTACTTGAGTGGGGCATTCACCCCCCCCGAGTATTGTCATCTGCTTGCGATACACCCTGTATACGTTCTAGTTATTCCTTCTGTCAATCCGAATCTTCCTTTTATAGAACATAATTATTGAGTCGACTTCTATTTTTAAATACCTAGTTAAAACTGCTTTAATGACTACATTATATACATATGTATATGTATATATATTTTTTAAATCCTTTTTAACAATAATAACAATATTTATTTCACTTAAGCCATAACATGGTAATTGAATAGATACAATTTTGTAGGTCAAAATAGCTTTTAATAATATATTATATATAATTAGTAATTGACATAACGTACAGTCATAATAATCAATGTATACTTTGTTTAGCGTTCAAAAAAATGCTGGTGGCTATGAAAATATTTTATGTTATCCCTATAAGTTGTGAGTATGCTGTACTTATGTTATTGGAAGTATAGTCATATATTTGGTCCTGAATCCTGAAGTTAGTAGTACCAGAAGTGTGAGGTAGCCACCCCTTGAATCCTCTCCAACTTCGGACTACGATTTACGGGACAACTTGCAACTTTGTCTCCCTACTAAATGACGATATAAATTTTTCCCTTTGTCCTTAAGTTGTTGTTTCGAGTGGGGAGGGGGGTGAGAGGGAGGGTGCCCTCCCTGTCAGCTAATTAATTAATAAACTTAGTTTTGGAGTTATACATTGTTGGAGCGCTTAAGGCGCTGGTCAAGACAAGAGCTCCCATAACCAATAACCAGTCCCTTGAGTTGCTCCTACTAACTGCATTATAGATTACAGACTGAATTGAGACTCTGAGAGTCCGCTTCAAAGTTACTGACTAGCCAACAACTAGACAAGGATGGGCAAACTATGGATCGTGGCTCGTCGAGCTGCTTAATGCAGCGCAAGGAACGAACACTTGATACCATACAAACTTTCTCCTTTCTTGTGCGTTTAGGTTAGGTTTTATGACTCATGCACGGGCTTTAACTACGAGGTCATATCGCCTACTACCAGAGCGTTCTTTCGTCACTCTGGTGGACTTGAGCCCGACTCTACTGTGGGTGTCCTAAATTTTGCCTACCCTAAATTCTTATTCACCTAGGGTAGGGGTCTTTAACGAGTACCTGACATCGTACAGGCTTGGGACCATCGCTTAACGTTCCACCCGAAGGACGGCTTGCTTAAGTTTATTTTACCTCCCAGATAAAATAAACTAAGGGCCTCGGTCGGGTTACGAACACACGTTCTTGGGCACAAGCACGCATACCACTCAGCTACCGGCGCCCTCTAAGGGAGTTTAGTATAAAAAAAAAAATGATATGAAGAATTTTACGTTTCAAGATAACTCCCAATAGAAATATAACGGTTCCTCCTCGTGAGTCCTACCTACAGGAACCTAAAAATAATCGATGAAGCACCGGCAATGTACAAAAATAGTCGACCGTTTGCGCTAATATTCAATAGTTGTATTACATAGGGGATCCTAAATTCTCACACTAAATTTTGTGTCGATAAATTCATTACATCGGCAGTTATTAGGGTTTTTGAATTGAGCCCCCTCTCCTAAACCCTTCCTTCCCTTCTGCTGATATCGTTGACATTTGACAGGTTATTAAAACCGCTGATCGCCGCCATTTGTTTCGGTCGTTAGTATTTCTCGATTCATTCTTTAAACCAAAGCGAATGGTCCATCTTTGTATATTTAAATTCACTAAATCATTTATTAATGTCCTAACAGCGGTTTTTATTTAATGAAAACTTCTATATTTTTGCTGTAACACTTTTTCGATTCTTTTCTTAAAAAAATAATAATTATAGAATATTTAATAAATATAATGTGTGTATTCTTTACATGACAAGGCATGAAGTCCCCCCTGATACCCTCACAATCCAGGATTTCCCTGTTTACTTCGTACAGCTGTCTTCTTGATGCACATATCTCTGAAAACTGAATGATCTCTTTTGGAGGCAATGAACATTAGTATAGAGATAGGCTCCAAGACACAAATGTAATGTAGCACGCCAGAGGGGATTAGCGTGAACCAGGATAGTTAAATTTCCATAATTATTTAGAGGGGGGGATGTAGGGAAAGCAGCCATTGATCTTATTGATTTTGACTTAAAATATGAAATTTTATGTCGATACATTCATTACAACGGCAGTTATTACTATATTTGAGTTAAGCTTCTCCCCTAATCCCCCCTCCCCTTTAACCGTTTTGGTTGAAAATCGACGTGTGTCCTTATGGGGTTTTGGTCACACATATAAAATTTTCCGTCGATACATTCATTCTATCGGCAGTTATTAGAGTTTTTATGTTAAGCGTTTCCTGCATTCAAAACATGGTCCTGATCTTGCTGGCTCAACTGAAACCTGTAGTGTTCCCGGGATTTCTCGATATTTTGAAAGAAAATGTTTTATATAATTTGGAAGAGATTGAACAGACGCCCTTTCTTTCAAGTGATCTGCCATAAGGCCGAATGCTAACCCATGAATGCCATAGAAGAGTGCGAGAGGCCAGCCCCGCCGCAACATATATCAGTGCCCTAGGCGAAAATCTACCTTGCGCCCTCTTGTAAGGATAGAAAATTTGAATAATTAAAAAATAAAACTTCATAAAAAATGTTTTTAATGTTTAAATTTATTATAAAAAAAGAAAAAAATATATATACTATATATAAAAAAATTATAAAAAACATATATTATCATAATATATCTGAAAAAATGATTGAAAGAAATCAAATTGTGTCAACTTTTGGAAAAATTCAAATGTATTTTTCGGGCTTTAGCATTAGCAAATTCTTCAATTACATCCTTGAAATTTATGTTCTTGGCCAGTTCGTTTTCTATTGCAAGAACAGCAAGAGCATCGAGTCTTTCTTGTTTCATAGTTGATCTTAAATATGTTTTAATTAATTTCAATTTGCTAAAACTCCTTTCGCAACTGGCTACTGATACTGGAATCGTTAAAAGTATGCGTAACGCAATCCACAAGTTCGAGAATAAGTCGCAAGTATTAGTTTTTTTTTTCAATTCTTTCAATCAAGGTCAAAGAGTCAACAACTCTTGTGCCCCTAACATCGAGGCACCCTAGGCGATCGCCCTTCCCACCGCCGTTCCGGCGGGGCTGCGAGAGGCCATCTTCTTGTATTTCTCCTAGCTGAGTAGATAGAACATTGGTCAACGGTATCTACACCGCTTTTTGTACTATTATAGTCAAGGATGGCTCCAGGTGTCCCTGATTCATGGTCAATTTCACTTTCATCGTGCATTGTGGAAAGCAATAAGACATATTTTTAATGAATTAATATCTAATTATTATTATTTAATTATAAATTAGTCGTACATAAAAAAAAAAATAAACTAAAACATAAGTTTTGTTAGTCATTATTTTATATTACTTAGATACTAATTTATTTTATTTCTCTTCGTTTTTTATTTTATGTATTTTAATTGTTTAAATGTATTTATTTATTTTTTTTATACCTATTATATACATTTTTTATATTTGTTATTGTTATTTTGGTTTCATTCTCTTTTCTATATTTCGCACATTGAAAACTGATGAAGGAACGTAAGAACATCCCGAAATATCGTCATGTACACTATGATTTGTTAAAAATATTTATCTTAATTTTAATTATATTATAAACTGTATAACGTATATTTTAATAGTATTGTTATTGCTAATCATATGTGTAAAAGTTAATAGCTCTTTATATATCCAATTCATACGCTATCTTTTTGTATTCTTTCTGGTTCGTTGTATACACAAAATCACAAATCACAGTTTTTGAGTTATTCGCTGTTGCAACAAATGAGCGACATGTCCTGTAAATAAATTCATTACAACGGCGATATTGATCTCACTAGACATGCACGCTTCCTCATAGCTACTGGCGCCCTCTCCACAGTTTGTATAAATAAGAAGAAAAAAATATAATAAAAACTTTATTAATTAAAATTACATTTAAAAAAATGGTATACAATAATATACAGTGAAACCTGGTTAAGTGGGCCCTGGATATATGAGAAACCTCTCTAGGAAAACTAAAACTAAAACGAATACGATCAGTAGAGTATTCTGAACAAGCACTCAAATACAAACCAATATAACAGATTTTTTTAAATAAATAAAACAAAATAATTTTTGAAATATTGTATATTCTACTAAAGATATATTTATATAACTACCGGTTTCGGCCTTACACCATCGTCAGGTCTAGTTATGAACTAAGTTAGTTTGCAGAGTAACTGCTCTGCAAACTAGACCTGACGATGGTGTAAGGCCGAAACCGGTAGTTACACATATATATATATATATATATATATATATATATCTTTAGTGGAATAGACATTATTTCAAAAATTAGTTTGTTTTATTTATTTATTACAAGTTTCCACAATATGTCCGCGTTCCTCAAATTAGAAGATTATTTTAAGTCATAAGTTTTGTAGTATTGTTTTGAAAAATAAAAATTGGACATAATAACAACATAAAATATGCATTTTTAATTAACATTTTCACCTCTATAAATGAGAAACGATAAATCTCGATCTCTCTTAGCGGGACCCTCTATGAATAAAAACTCTGTCATGCTAGTTCCCTTGAGATACCAGTTAACCAGGTTTCACTGTATTACATTATCAGCTATCTTAAATAATTAAATTAAACTCTAATTCACTTCATAATATGTAGCATAAATGGCATAATATGGTCTTGATATTTTCTTGTCCAGGTATCTTGTAAATCGTACCAATCCGTTTTTCCTATGGCATAAGGTAAGGGCATTATCAGCTGGAATCAACGTCACGAACTGAAAAACATAAAACAGGAGAATTGTAGAGCAAGAAAAAAACACTATGCATGGAAGAAAAAAGCTGTACAAGGTTAATCCTAACCAGTGCTGAGATTTAGTGGCAAATCACTTAAGGTTAGGTTAGACTCATGCCCGGGCATTTCCATGCTGTGTCACTTTTCTACAATTTGAGAGGTCGGCAACACTTCTTCACTGCCACTTGAGGTCGGTCGTTCATCCACCTCAGTCTTTCAACAAACTAGATTTTGTTTTAGTAAGTATAATATTTTAATGTTCATAACTTCAATGCATGTATTATGTGGCTGAAAGTTGATTTCTCCCTAATTAAATGTTAACTTGTAATCAACGTTTTACTAATTACCAGATTACGAAATACATGAATAACGAGGCCATTTTCGTCCACCAAGCTTTCATTATTGAAAACGGAAAATATTAAATTCAGTTGAAAACTCAACATAGCATTTCTGACCAATTACATAACATCGCCTATACTTCGTACAGCTGAGGAAGTTAACAGTGTTTACCTTATTTTCATTCGCGGGTTTTTCAGGGTTGAGATAGTGAATGAACCCACTGGTGTTTCGAGTATCATCTACATCGTTGATCATCTCGTCACAGTCAAAGAAGAGATAAAGGTCAAGTCCTGGCTTCTGCAGGAAATCATCATTGTTTGTGATCATACTGTAACAGCCTGCTTTCCATCTGATAACTTCGAGATGGATTGTAGTCGACTTTGCTTTGGCTACACCAGCTGCACAAATGGAATTATATCAGCAGAATAGAATTGTTTTTATTAAAAATAAGAACAATACAAAATTATATTAAGAAATTTTACAAAAAAAAACAAAACAGACTATGGCAATTTCGGCCGACCGGCGGTAGTTGGGAGTGTTAATAATTCATTGACATTAACACAGTCAATGAAATAAGTCCACTTGCACAACAATAATATTAGTTTATTTAAGAATGGTCCTGATGAGGCTAAGAATCGGACACACTTGGCTAACTCATGTCCACATTTTGTTGCGGAGACGCCCACCTAGATGTCCACTATGCAAGGAAGAACTTACTGTCTTCAACATACTTCAGTCCTGTGAAGCTCTCAAACCCTATCGAGAAAGAGATGGATTGTTTCACGATGCTCGAGCAGTGCTGAAAAATATCTCTGCCTACACATCCCAAGTCACTTAGTGAAATCCGTCATTTCATGAAAAAACAAAGCATTTCATGAACTGCCGGCATATTGTGAAATTACATTAAACGCCAAGACTTTTCATGAAATTAAGATTTTTTCTTGATGTACACAATCGTATGGCTTTGAATGCTCATAAAATGTCTTGGATGATACTAATCTCATAACCAATCAAATACGACAATGTACTGAGTGTGGTTAGTATTCCCTTTCATTGACCTATCCTCAAGGGCATAACTTTCATCTACAAGGCTGTAAATTCACAATGTTTTACCTGAATGTGGTTGTAGTTTGAGACCAGTGTACCGTTTTAAAGTCGATACAAACAATGAGGAAGTCAACAGTTTAACAATTCCTCCAACATATGGAGACATCTTGTTGATATCAGCCACTTCGTAGTTCCTTAAAAAAAACAATGAATTATAATAAATAAATTTTAGATAACATATAAACAAATAATAGCTGGGTCTTCTTGTCAACGAGGGCAAGACCAAGTAGATGAGGACCACGAGGAAGGAAGTAAGAGACAAGAGACTGGAGGTTGCAGGTATGACCGGGTGGTTAGATTCAAATACCTGGGAGCCATCACGTGAAGGAATGATGTTAAAGAAGAAAGTGAAGCGAGGATAACGGCTGGGAATATATACTACCGGTCCATGCAGTGCTCGGATCGAGGACTGTGTCCCGAGACGATAATTTATAAAACAGTCCTGAGATCGGTCGTCACATATGCGAGTGATATCTGGGTCCTCACTAAGAGGGTCGAAGTCTTGCTCAATACGTGGGAGAGGAAGGTATTGAGGAAGATATATGGCCCTACTCCAGAGGAATGGAAGATAAGGTCCAACAGAGACCTGTACAAGAGCCCGGCCTGGGGGCCTTCGTGAAGCAGGGGCGGCTGCAATGGCTGGGGCATTTACAGAGGATGGAACCAGACAGATTGCCGAGAAGGATACGGGAGGGACATCCTGTAGGGCAAAGAAGAGGTAGACCTCGCTTATGTTGGCTGGATGTCAGAACGATGGGCGTGAGAAGATGGAGACGGGAGGCCGAGTATAGAAAAGAATGACGGAAGATCGTTGCGGATGATCAGGTTCTACAAGGACCATAGCGCCAGGGAGAGTAAAAAGTGAATATAAATAAATAATGGCTGAATATGAATGATAAATACCTTCTATTAGCTGGCCCTTTATATCTCCATTTTATATCTTTAGAGATTTCTTCAAGAAAACCATCGTAATGCCGATCGTGAAAAAATTGTTTGAGCATCAAAAATCCTTCTCTTTGGAACAAACTCCTGACACTGTCCATGCTACTAGCGAGACAATAATTGGTAGGACAAAAGTCTTCCAACTTCAGCATCCCCTGAAACGTAAGTTTATTTTTTTCTTAATTTTTATAATTTTTCCTAAAAACTACTATCCGTTACAAAAAAACACGGATACAACAAACACCTCGTTGAAGCGAATCAAAATAGAACAGTCTCGCTAAAGAAGTGTCACCTCAAAAGTTTATATATCTACCAATAAAGAGATATTTACCGTTTTGGTCTGTGGATATAAAGGACTTGGCCCTCGGTAGACGATGGACCGTGGTATAGCTTTGTTGCAATGATACCAACCATTGATGCTTAGTCGTAAAAATTTTTTGTCCGTTACTTCAGATACCTGAAGAATTATGAAATGTACATTTAATAACGTAAAATTCCAATCAGTACATAGGTCTAATTCAAACAGCTAGAATGCGCTATATTATATAGTATTATTTTCTACCTGATGGTAAGTAGTGTTACCAACTTCAAAACAGATGAATGAGTTGGCCACAGGATCTATGGTCACTGCAACATTTTTTGGTTGGAATAAGTCTGAAAAATCAAATTAAATTGAAAAAAAAAAAAATATTAAGAGTATTTTTATAAAGCCTACGAACGTGTTCGTATAAAGAAAAATTTAAATCAATTCACGAACATAATTACACCAAAAATTGGTGTGTAATCAAAAGTATGCACCTGTATGAACATAATATGTTTAAATATTATTTAAGTACGTGCTACTTCTATAAAGACAGGGATAAGAAAAAACAAACCAGTTTTAAAACATGTTAAAGTTAAGATTTCCTCTCACACGTTATCGTTTTGCCGCAAAATTGGCAGTGTACCATCTGGCTCTTTCTAGTATTTGCATTGAAATCAACCAGCCAACCTTTGACTTTTGACGAAAAGATTTGAGAACTTTTAAGCATCTTCGTGTACAGCAGTGAAACCATAACTGAATTGATATAAAAATGGACAGTGGTTGCTGTTATTTTTACGTCGTTTTCTTTGATATCGTAGAATCACATCCTCTCGCTGGGCCTATTTCAATTTTTTTAGAATTTGAATTATTGAACTATAGTCCCTGTTTTATTTTTCTTCATTTTTTTCATTACACCTCGAAAAACTAACTTTTAAAATATTGATGCGCGAAATATGTAATATACGCAAAAAGTTAGTCTATGGTATTCTAGATGCATGGTTCGGAAAGATAATTGATCTCCTGGGTCGTATGAGATGATAAACAAAATATGCAGTTGCATAAAAATCTAATCTCTACTAATCACAAGTTATATACAAATGTCATCGACCAATCGACCTTTTTTTTTCATTTTCAGAATCACCAGGTCGGAAAACATTAAAATTCCGTTGAAAACTCAACTTCGATTTTTTTATCGAATACATAACTTCTTCTATACTTGGTATAGCTGGGGAATTAAAACGAATTCACTCACCATCATGGGAGAACATTTGAAATGCCCCACCTGCATCCAACTTTCCCGTAAGATAGAAGACGAATGCAAAAACTCGATCCCCATCTTTATCATTATGACAAAGAAGAAAGTCTAAAAAAAAATGTTAAATTCATATTTTTAAAAATGTACATTTTAAACATAAATCATTAAATTATCGCTTACATTAATACATACCACTCTCTGAATACATGGAGGCTTCAATACTAAATTTAGCATTAAATTTAGTATTAGTTATATATCCGAGAACAGTATCAAATTTATGTTGTAAAAAAGATACAGCACTTTTGATTGCTGGGTCACTTGAATTTTTCAAATCAGCTGTCTGCCAAAAACTATATAAATCCTTGTTTTTTCTGACAAATGTCGACTTCTGAATTGCCTTCAATAGGGTTTCAAGAAATCCATTTGTTTCAATAAACTGTTTGATCCTCAATAATTTGTATGGAGAAGTTATTATTGAATATACGTCTGAAAATAATTAAAATATTCAATTAATCCTGTTATGTAAAAGACATTATTTAAAATAAATATTATTATACCAACCATGCTTTCAGATCAGGCTCTCTCCACCTCCCCCTTTGCAAACTGTCATCTCGAGGTATATTAAAGTAATGAGTTGGCGTCAGCGGTATTTGTTTGTTTCATTGTACAAAGTTTCTTATACTCATTAACGCCAGTATGAAATGATTTTGAGAAGGGGAAGGTGAAGAGAGTGTGCAAGCGAGGTTCTTATAACAAGCTCTCATAAGATTGGCCATTGTGATCTGGACTATATATATGTTTTTTTTTCTCTTTTTTATACTTGTTCTTCAAAAGTACAAAAAATAAAAGTTAGTTATTTTGACCCTGGGCTTTAACTACGAGGTCATATCGCCTACTACCAGAGCACTCTTTCTTCACTCTAGTGGACATGAGCCCGACTCTACTGTGGGAGACCTAAATTTTGCCTACCCTAAATTTATATTCACCTAGGGTAGGGGTCTTTAACGAGTACCTGACATTGTACAGGCTCGGGACCATCGCTTAACGTCCCATCCGAAGGACGCCGTGATTAAGTTTATTTTACCTCCCAGATAAAATAAACTAAGGGCCTCGGCCGGGTTTCGAAACCACGATCTTGAGCCTACGATAAATAAAAAAAATATTTTATAATTCGTTGCTAAGCAATACAATTTAAACAGTATTTCAAAATATTACCTACGAGAGGAAATCTTTTTATATTGTACTTATATAATTTAACAAAAACAAAAAAATAAACCGGCAACGTTAACACTATAACTAACTATACATTTCAATTAAATAAGCCTAAATTGGTAGATCATTGGCAGCATACAAATTTGCATAATAATAAAATATATAACATATTAAAAATTCTGAAATAATGTCATAAGTAAATGAACGTTACATATAAGTATATATATATATACCTGAGTCAACACCTTTGTTTTTTCTATAATTGATTCTAATTTGATCGACGAGTTTGCCATCAATTCGTTTGTTTAATTGTAAACTCATTCTTCCTCGAGTTATGTTTATTATTAAAAGTACATAAAATAATAAACGAGCGATAAGAATGAAAAAATGTTGAATGTTGTAAACTGTAACATAAATTGAAACCTCTTCGTTAAGCACAAGAAACTTGGTGTTTTTTTGCGACATACAAGACTAACTTTAATGAGTAGGAGACAGTGGTTTGTGTGTTTTTAACAAAAAAATAAAATATATCATATGAGATTTTGAATAAAAAAATTAATCAATATATATTTTTTAGAAAATTTGGTTTTTGCAAATAGTATAATTATAATGAAATATAAGTTATTTGTTTTATATTTGTATAAATAAGATAATTGAATAATTAAAAAAAAAAATAGAAATAATTATTTCTAGATCTCCCACAGAGGTTGTGAAACATATGTTCAGGTCCGTTATTTTGGATAATTTTCCCTCCTTTTCCATTCAAATATGAATTTAAATATATTCAAAAATCCCCCTTCTTTAGTTTCAGTACAGAACTGGTTGTTACACGTTTGATACCATACAAACTTTCTCCTTTCTTGTACGTTTAGGTTAGGTTTTTTGACTCATGCCCCGGGCTTTAACTACGAGGTCATATCGCCTACTACCAGAACGTTCTTTCGTCACTCTGGTGGACTTGAGCCCGACAGGGTGTCCTAAATTTTGCTTACCCTAAATTCTTATTCACCTAGGGTAGGGGTCTTTAACGAGTACCTGACATCGTACAGGCTTGGGACCATCGCTTAACGTTCCATCCGAAGGTCGGCTTGCTTAAGTTTATTCTTGTAATGTTAGTTTTTAGTTCTATTTTAATTTTATATTCTTGGATTTTAAATAAGTGCACAGTTAGCTATTACAGTTAGAATATAGACTTCCACCCCCCTGGATTGACCAGAGAAAGGGGACCCTTTCACCTCAGGTACTCTTAGGTTAATATGATTATGTATGCCAGGCAAATATCTGAATTATTGTTGAACATTGTACTGACGATGGCGTAAGCCGAAACCGGTACACATTTAAGTATATGTTTGTGGAATTAGACAATATAAGTGATCGAAAAAGTGTTTCATCTATCATTTTATTTTATTCATTAGTATTTCCACTATATCAACACAGAACGCAAGGTTAGGTTAGGTTTTATGACTCATGCCCGGGTTTTAACTACGAGGTCATATCGCCTACTACCAGAGCGCTCTTTCGTCACTCTGGTGGACATGAGCCCGATTCCACTGTGGGAGTCCTAAATTTTGCCTACCCTAAATTTTTATTTACCTAGGGTAGGGGTCTTTAACGAGTACCTGACATCGTACAGGCTCGGGACCATCGCTTAACGTCCCATCCGAAGGACGGTGTGCTTAAGTTTATTTTACCTCCCAGATAAAATAAACTAAGGGCCTCGGTCGGGTTACGAACCCACGTTCTTGGGCACAAGCACGCATACCATTGAGCTACCGGCGCCCTCTAAGGGAGTTTAGTATAAAAAAAAAAAATTATATGAAGAATTTTACGTTTCAAGATAACTCCCAATAGAAATATAACGGTTCCTGCTCGTGAGACCTACCTACAGGAACCTAAAAATAATCGATGAAGCACCGGCAATGTACAAAAATAGTCGACCGTTTGCGCTAATATTCAATAGTTGTATTACATAGGGGATCCTAAATTCTCACACTAAATTTTGTGTCGATAAATTCATTACATCGGCAGTTATTAGGGTTTTTGAATTGAGCCCCCTCTCCTAAACCCTTCCTTCCCTTCAGCTGATATCGTTGACATTTGACAGGTTATTAAAACCGCTGATCGCCGCCATTTGTTTCGGTCGTTAGTATTTCTCGATTCATTCTTTAAACCAAAGCGAATGGTCCATCTTTGTAAATTTAAATTCACTAAATCATTTATTAATATCCTAACAGCTGTTTTTATTTAATGAAAACTTCTATATTGTTGTTGTAACACTTTTTCGATTCTTTTCTTAAAAAAATAATAATTATAGAATATTTTAATAAATAAAATGTGTGTATTCTTTACATGACGAGGCATGAAGTCCCCCCTGATACCCTCACAATCCAGGATTTCCCTGTTTACTTCGTACAGCTGTCTTCTTGATGCACATATCTCTGAAAACTGAATGATCTCTTTTGGAGGCAATGAACATTAGTATAGAGATAGGCTCCAAGACACAAATGTAATGTAGCACGCCAGAGGGGATTAGCGTGAACCAGGATAGTTAAATTTCCATAATTATTTAGAGGGGGGGATGTAGGGAAAACAGCCATTGATCTCATTGATTTTGACTTAAAATATGAAATTTTATGTCGATACATTCATTACAACGGCAGTTATTACTATATTTGAGTTAAACCTCCCCCTACCCCCCATTTACTTTGGTCGATTTGGCTGAAAATTTTTCCTGTCCCCTCTGTACAGTTAAGTCTTGAAATATGGAAATGTTTCAAAGTTTTCCATATTTTAAGACTTAATTGTACAGGAGGGACAGGAAAAACCTCGTGGGGGCTGAAGAAAGAATACTGTTTGGATTGTAAACTGGTTGAACTTCCATTTAGTATTTGTTAAGTCGTGACTTAAGATGAAGTACTCCCATATATTTTATAGACCTTGTGAAATAGGCAATATTTTTTTTTTTTTAAATAGTTTTTCTTTATATTTTCATTAATCCTCTAGTACACTCGCCTTTCATTGTTACATTAGTAAACTCGCGTGGCACTCAGTACCGCATGCTTAACTATTGAGTGTTAGAAATTGAACCTTTTAAAAAATGTTTAAGAATTACATATATGGAAGTAAAGAAGAAAAACTTTATATTTAAAAACAATATTGAATCAAGGAAATATTTTAAAAAAATTGTACCTTTGCATTATAAGTTTGAATAATAATCAAAAATGTTGCTCATTCCTTGCGGCACAACTGCAACAAGTGACCTTATTTTTGGAATGCTTTTTGCAGACAAATCGAGTGCAATCTGAACAGCGTACAGTTGTTTTATGTTCTTGCGTTTCCTGCATTCAAAACATGGTCCTGATCTTGCTGGCTCAACTGAAACCTGTAGTGTTCCCGGGATTTCTCGATATTTTGAAAGAAAATATTTTATATAATTTGGAAGAGATTGAACAGACGCCCTTTCTTTCAAGTGATCTTCCATAAGGCCGAATGCTAACCCTTCCAATCACATCATTCTAGAGCGTATTTTTTCTGTCACAGCCTGATTGTTCATATTGTTAGGAACAAAAATGACATATGCATTTATACCTGCCATGTCCAAAAAGCCATAGAGGAGTGCGAGAGGCCAGCCCCACCGCAACATATATCAGTGCCCTAGGCGAAAATCTACCTTGCGCCCTCTTGTAAGGAGAGAAAATTTCAATAATTAAAAAATAAAACTTCATAAAAAATGTTTTTAATGTTTAAATTTATTATAAAAAAAGAAAAAAATATACATACTATATATAAAAAAATGATAAAAAACATATATTATCATAATATATCTGAAAAAAATTATTGAAAGAAATCAAATTGTATCAACTTTTGGAAAAATTCAATTGTATTTTTCGGGCTTTAGCATTAGCAAATTCTTCAATTACATCCTTGAAATTTATGTTCTTGGCCAGTTCGTTTTCTATTGCAAGAACAGCAAGAGCATCGAGTCTTTCTTGTGTCATAGTTGATCTTAAATATGTTTTAATTAATTTCAATTTGCTAAAACTCCTTTCGCAACTGGCTACTGATACTGGAATCGTTAAAAGTATGCGTAACGCAATCCACAAGTTCGAGAATAAGTCGCAAGTATTAGTTTTTTTTTTCAATTCTTTCAATCAAGGTATTTCTCCTAGCTGAGTAGATAGAACATTGGTCAACGGTATCTACACCGCTTTTTGTACTATTATAGTCAAGGATGGCTCCAGGTGTCCCTGATTCATGGTCAATTTCACTTTCATCGTGCATTGTGGAAAGCAATAAGACATATTTTTAATGAATTAATATCTAATTATTATTATTTAATTATAAATTAGTCGTACATAAAAAAAAAATAAACTAAAACATAAAAATATACGTAGTTGTAAAGAAAACAATGAAATACGAAAAAAATATTTTAAAAAACCTACATTTAACACAGGCAAGGTATACAATGTCGCAACTGTTGTCCTTTCCACTTTGACCTATTGTTACCGAATGATAAGGTATCAGATCAATGCGCCACCTTTTGTGTTTATTCATAGACATGTCATTGAAGAATAGAAGTGGGGATTAGATTGTTATTTATGTAGGGACCGCGAAAATCCAAATTTAGTAAAGGGTTAAGTATTTCACAATATCTCTGCGAAAATGTTAAGTATCATTCTATATAGTACTTGGTTTGAAGCTGTGATCCATCCTATAGTCCAGTACCTTTATTTCATGTCAGTTTAATTTTTGTTTTAGTTTTGAAGTAGACGCTGGCCAAATTGGAGGCAAAACTTTCTTGGGGCGGCACATTCAAGAAGGGGCACCGCTTTTGGCGGATTATTATAAAAATTAATGTATCCGGTCTGTAAAATCTACGGAAACACCATATTTCTATCAAACATGCTCCCCTGAACACAAATCTGGGTGTTGTGCGAATATACACCTTAATCAAAAAAAAAAAACTCGTGATTCATATCCAAAAACATTATTTGATACATTGCTTTCAATTTTTACTTTTTGGCAGAGTTCCTCCACAGATATCCTCTATGGTCTGTCCAATCTACGTTTTGTTTAATCATTATTTTATATTACTTAGATACTAATTTATTTTATTTCTCTTCGTTTTTTATCTTATGTATTTTAATTGTTTAAATGTATTTTTTTTTTTTTTTTTTATACCTATTATATACATTTTTTATATTTGTTATTGTTATTTTGGTTGTATACACAAAATCACAAATCACAGTTTTTGAGTTATTCGCTGTTGCAACAAATGAGCGACATGTCCTGTAAATAAATTCATTACAACGGCGACATTGATCTCACTAGACATGCACGCTTCCTCATAGCTACTGGCGCCCTCTCCACAGTTTGTATAAATAAGAAGAAAAAAATATAATAAAAACTTTTAATAAAAACTTTATTAATTAAAATTACATTTAAAAAAATGGTATACAATAATATACAGTGAAACCTGGTTAAGTGGGCCCTGGATATATGAGAAACCTCTCTAGGAAAACTAAAACTAAAACTAAAACGAATACGATCAGTAGAGTATCCTGAACAAGCACTCAGATACAAACCAATATAACAGATTTTTTTAAATAAATAAAACAAAATAATTTTTGAAATATTGTATATTCCACTAAAGATATATATATATAACTACCGGTTTCGGCCTTACACCATCGTCAGGTCTAGTTATGAACTAAGTTAGTTTGCAGAGTAACTGCTCTGCAAACTAGACCTGACGATGGCGTAAGGCCGAAACCGGTAGTTACATATATGTATATATATATATATATCTTTAGTGGAATAGACATTATTTCAAAAATTAGTTTGTTTTATTTATTTATTACAAGTTTCCACAATATGTCCGCGTTCCTCAAATTAGAAGATTATTTTAAGTCATAAGTTTTGTAGTATTGTTTTGAAAAATAAAAATTGGACATAATAACAACATAAAATATGCATTTTTAATTAACATTTTCACCTCTATAAATGAGAAACGATAAATCTCGATCTCTCTTAGCGGGACCCTCTATGAATAAAAACTCTTGTCATGCTAGTTCCCTTGAGATACCAGTTAACCAGGTTTCACTGTATTACATTATCAGCTATCTTAAATAATTAAATTAAACTCTAATTCACTTCATAATATGTAGCATAAATGGCATAATATGGTCTTGATATTTTCTTGTCCAGGTATCTTGTAAATCGTACCAATCCGTTTTTCCTATGGCATAAGGTAAGGGCATTATCAGCTGGAATCAACGTCACGAACTGAAAAACATAAAAGATCAGTCGAAATGCACCACAAAAAAGAAAAAAATTTAAGTAAAACATTTTTAAACTTTTGTCCTCAGATTTACTTAGTTTCAGAGAATCAACCTTATACCATTTTGGTGAGGTAAACAAGTAACTTAAATGGTATGCGTGCTTGTCTTCTGAATTCAAGAACGTGGGTTCGAAACGCGACCGAAGCCCTTAAGTTATTTTATCTGGGAGGTAAAATAAACTTGAGCAGGCCGTCCTTCGGATGAGACGTTAAGCGATGATCCCGAGCCTGTACGATGTCAGGAACTCGTTAAAGACCCCTGCCCTAGGTGAATAAAAATTTAGGGTAGGCAAATTGGGGAGTCGGGCTCATGTTCACCAGAGTGACGAAAGAGCGCTCGGGTAGTAGGCGATATGACCTCGTAGTTAAAGCCCGGGCATGAGTCATAAAACCTAAACCTAAGTAACTTAAACATATCAATAGTGACCTTGAAATTAAGATTATTATTCAATTTTATGGTTCGCCTACAGCAACTTTCACCATTAAAGCAGAAGACAGCATAATTCCGGTTTCGATTTGTTAAATCAGTTAAGCACTTATCCACACTTTCTTCAGAATTTGCGTTGAAAAACCTACATTTCTTATTTCTCTTAACATAGGCCTATTGTCTCTACTTTGGAATCAAATGTAGTGATTTCTGATGTTCTTAACAACGAAAATAATGTTGATTTAACAAATAAAAATAAAATAAGCCAATAAATAAAACTGTTAACTAAAATGTTGAGTTAATTGAGAAATCCCATACAACATAAAAATAACATTTATGAATCAAAAAAAATTTAAAAATTGCCCTTCTGGCGTTTCTTCTTTCATTATTGAAAACGGAAAATATTAAATTCAGTTGAAAACTCAACATCGAATTTCTGACCAATTACATAACATCGCCTATACTTCGTACAGCTGAGGAAGTTAACAGTGTTTACCTTATTTTCATTCGCGGGTTTTTCAGTGTTGAGATAGTGAATGATCCCACTGGTGTTTGGAGTATCATCCACATCGTTGATCATCTCGTCACAGTGAAAGAAGAGATAAAGGTCAAGTCCTGGCTTCTTGAGGAACTCATCATTGTCTGTGAGCATACTGTAACAACCTGCTTTCCATCTGATAACTTCGAGATGGATTGTAGTCGAATTGGTTACACCAGCTGCACAAATGGAATTATATCAGCAGAATAGAATTGTTTTTATTAAAAATAAGAACAATACAAAATTATATTAAAAATTTTACAAAAAAAAAAAAAAAAAAACAGACTATGGCCATTTCGGCCGACCGTCGGAAGTGTTAATAATTCATTGACATTGACACAGTCAATGAAATAAGTCCACTTGCTCGACAATAATATTAGTTTATTTAAGAATGGTACTGATGAGGTTAAGAATCGGACACACTTGGCTAACTCATGTCCACATTTTGTTGCGAAGGCGCCCACCCAGATGTCCACTATGCAAGGGAGAACTTACTGTCTTCCACATACTTCCGTCCTGTGAAGCTCTCAAACCCTATCGAGAAAGAGATGGATTGTCTCACGATGCTCGAGCAGTGCTGAAAGATAGCTCCGCCTACACATCCCAGCTGCTGCAATTCTTGCGAAACACCGGACTATATCACCTACAAATTATATGGTGCCATTCACGGAGGAATAGCTAATATCCAGAGAGATAGCCACATTATGTCACTATTATAATAATAGTTGAGCTGACGCTAATGGCCTCTGCAGTCGATGCGCCTAATAAAAAAAAAAAAAAGAG
Organism: Aradus depressus; assembly: GCA_963662175.1. NCBI lineage: Eukaryota > Metazoa > Arthropoda > Insecta > Hemiptera > Aradidae > Aradus > Aradus depressus. The sequence goes on from OY759218.1 coordinate 35,894,883, forward strand.
CCATTTTTTTTTTAAACTAGTTTTTTCTAAATATTGTCTATTCCACAAATTACAAAAATATATAAGTCGTAGTCACTTAGTGAAATCCGTCATTTCATGAAAAAACAAAGCATTTCATGAACTGCCGGCATATTGTGAAATTACATTAAACGCCAAGACTTTTCATGAAATTAAGATTTTTTCTTGATGTACACAATCGTATGGCTTTGAATGCTCATAAAATGTCTTGGATGATACTAATCTCATAACCAATCGAATACGACAATGTACTGAGTGTGGTTAGTATTCCCTTTCATTGACCTATCCTCAAGGGCATAACTTTCATCTACAAGGCTGTAAATTCACAATGTTTTACCTGAACGTGGTTGTAGTTTGAGACCAGTGTACCGTTTTAAAGTCAATACAAACAATGAGGAAGTCAACAGTTTAACAATTCTTCCAACATATGGAAATATCATGTTGATATCAGCCACTTCGTAGTTCCTTCAAAAAAAAAACAAAAAAACAAGGAATTATAATAAATACATTTTAGATAATATAAAAACAAATGGGGTCGAAGTCTTGCTCAATACGTGGGAGAGGAAGGTATTGAGGAAGATATACGGCCCCACTCCAGAGGAATGGAGGATAAGGTCCAACAGGGACCTGTACAAGAGCCCGGCCTGGGGGCCTTCGTGAAGCAGGGGCGGCTGCAATGGCTGGGGCATTTACAGAGCATGGAACCAGACAGATTGCCGAGAAGGATACGGGAGGGACATCCTGTAGGGCAAAGAAAAGGTAGACCTCGCTTATGTTGGCTGGACGTGGGCGTGAGAAGATGGAGACGGGAGGCCGAGGATAGAGAAGAATGACGGAAGATCGTTGCGGATGATCAGGTTCTACAAGGACCATAGCGCCAGGGAAAGTAAAAAGTGAATATAAATAAATAATGGCTGAATATGAATGATAAATACCTTGTATTAGCTGGCCCTTTATGTCTCCATTTTATATCTTTAGAGATTTCTTCAAGAAAACCATTGTAAAGCCGATCGTGAAAAAATTGTTTGAGGATCAAAAAACCTTCTCTTTGGAAGGAAATCCTGGCCCTGTCCATACTACTAGCGAGACAATGATTGGTAGGACAAAAGTCTTCCAACATCAGCATCTCCTGAAAAGTAATGTTTATTTTTTTCTTAATTTTTATAAGTTTTCATAAGAACTACTATTCGATACAAAAAAATTCGGATACAACAAACACCTCGTTAATGCGAATCAAAATAGAACAGTCTCGCTAAAGAAGTTTCACTTCAAAAGTTTATCTATCTACCAATAAAGAGATATTTACCGTTTTGGTCTGTGAATATAAAGGACTTGGCCCTCGGTAGACGATGGACCGTGGTAATGCTTTGATGCAATGATACCAACCATTGATGCTTAGTCGTATAAATTTTTTGTCCATTACTTCAGATACCTGAAGAATTATGAAATGTACATTTAATAATGTAAAATTCCAATCAGTACATAGGTCTAATTCAAACAGCTAGAATGCGCTATATTATATAGTATTATTTTCTACCTGATGGTAAGTAGTGTTACCAACTTCAAAACAGATGAATGAGTTGGCCACAGGATCTATGGTCACTGCAACATTTTTTGGTTGAAATAAGTCTGAAAAAACAAATTAAATTAAAAAAAAAAAAAAAAAAAAAAAAAAAAAAAGAGTATTTTTATTAAGCCTACGAACGTGTTCGTATAAAGAAAAATTTAAATCAATGCACGAACATAATTACGCCCAAAATTGGTGTCTAATCAAAAGTATGCACCTGTATGAACATAATATGTTTAAATATTATTTAAGTACGTGCTACTTCTATAAAGGCAGGGATAAGAAAAAACAAACCAGTTTTAAAACATGTTAAAGTTAAGATTTCCTCTCACACGTTATCGTTTTGCCACAAAATTGGCAGTGTACCATCTGGCCGTCAAAAGTAAAGCTTTTTCTAGTATTTTTATTGAAATCCTCCAGCCAACCTTTGACTTTTGACGAAAAGATTTGAGAACTTTTAGACATCTTCGTGTACAGCAGTGAAACCATAACTGAATTGATATAAAAATGGACAGTGGTTGCAGTTATTTTTTTTGTCGTTTTCTTTGATTTCGTAGAATCACATCCTCTCGTTATGCCTATTTCAATTTTTTTAGAATTTGAATTATTAACTATAGTCCCTGTTTTACTTTTCTTCATTTTTTACTTTAGTTTTTCATAACTGTTGATAATGTTGGCGAACTCATCCGACCTTTTGATATAATCAAATGGATACTAAGTAATTTGTTAATATAATCTTCTTAAAAGATTAAATGAGCTGACTTCCCTACAACATTAAATAAAGTATCCAAATCGACCAAAGGTAGAGAAGGACTAGAAAAGAGGCATGACACAAAAACTCTAATAATTGCCGATGTAATGAATGTATCGACATCAAATTTTATATTTAAATTTAAAACTCCATCAGGACAGCACTTATTACTTATCCGCGAATTGAATTATTCATGCTGGTGATTCATCGACCCTTTTTTTTCATTTTCAGAATCGCCAGGTCGGAAAACATAAAATTCCGTTGAAAACTCAACTTCGATTTTTTTATCGATTACATAACTTCTTCTATACTTGGTATAGCTGGAGAATTAAAAAGAATTCACTCACCATCATGGGAGAACATTTGAAATGCACCACCTGCATCTAACTTTCCCGTAAGATAGAATACAAATGCCAATACTCGATCACCACATTTATCATTATGACAAAGAAGAAAGTCTAAAAAAAAATGTTAAATTCATATTTTTAAAAATGTACATTTTAAACATAAATCATTAAATTATCGCTTACATAAATACATACCACTCTCTGAATACATGGAGGCTTTAATACTAAATTTAGCATTAAATTTAGTATTAGTTATATATCCGAGAACAGTATCAAATTTATGTTGTAAAAAAGATACAGCACTTTTGATTGCTGGGTCACTTGAATTTTTCAAATCAGCTGTCTGCCTAAAACTATATAAATCCTTGTTTTTTCTGACAAATGTCGACTTTTCAATTGCCTTCAATAGGGTTTCAAGAAATCCATTTGTTTCAATAAACTGTTTGATCCTCAATAATTTGTATGGAGAAGTTATTATTGAATATACGTCTGAAAATAATTAAAATATTCAATTAATCCTGTTATGTAAAAGACATTATTTGAAATAAATATTATTATACCAACCATGCTTTCAGATCAGGCTCTCTCCACTTCCCCCTTTGCAAACTGTCATCTCGAGGTATATTAAAGTAATGAGTTGGCGTCAGCGGTATTTGTTTGTTTCATTGTATAAAGTTTCTTATACTCATTAACGCCAGTATGAAATGATTTTGAGAAGGGGAAGGTGAAGAGAGTGTGCAACCGAGGTTCTCATAACAAGCTCAAAATATATAACATATTAAAAATTCTGAAATAATGTCATACGTAAAGAACTTTACACATATAAATATTTACCTGAGTCAACATCTTTGTTATTTGTATAATTGCTTCTAATTTGATGGACGAGTTTGCCATCAATTCGTTTGTTTAATTGTAAACTCATTCTTCCTTAGGTTGTGTTTATTATTATAAGTACATAAAATATCAAACCGAAGATTAGAAGAAAAAAACGTTGAAACTTGTAACCTGTAACATAAATTGAAACCTCTTCGTTAAGCACAAGAAAGGTTAGGCGTTTTTTTAATACAAGCCTAATTTTAATGAGTAAAGAGGCAGTGTCTTGTGTGTTTTTAACAAAAAAAAGGAAATATCATATGAGATTTTGAATAAAAAAATTAATCAATATATATTTTTTAGAAAATTTGGTTTTTGCAAATAGTATAACAACATACACTCGCAACAGGAACCATAGTGGCTAGGGCCCTACAGGCATATGGCAAAAACATCTAAGTTTTTGGGGAGGAAACTATAAAAATAAAGAAATAAACATTTTTCAAAACGGTCACAGTACATATATGAATGGTTTTACAACGTTTTCCAAAACGGTCACAGTACATATATGAATGGTTTTACAACGTTTTTCAAAACGGTCACAGTACATATATGAATGGTTTTACAACGTTTTTCAAAACGGTCACAGTACATATATGAATGGTTTTACAACGTTTTTCAAAACGGTCACAGTACATATATGAATGGTTTTACAACGTTTTTCAAAACGGTCACAGTACATATATGAATGGTTTTACAACGTTTTTCAAAACGGTCACAGTACATATATGAATGGTTTTACAACGTTTTTCAAAACGGTCACAGTACATATATGACTGGTTTACAACGTTTTTCAAAACGGTCACAGTACATATATGAATGGTTTTACAATGTTTTTCAAAGTAAAACTTGTAAAATAAGATGGCCACAATGACAAATCCAAACAGGTCTTATAACCTTCAACCTCAACCTTTCATTTTTTAATTGTTTTGGATGATTTTGGGGTTAAAAAATACGCTGCTAGAAGGCATAGGATAAATATTTAGTGTCAGATGGATAGAATAATCCATTATAATAGTCAGAACTGCAAAGGACGTACCTTAAGAATCGGGTGCAATAAACCTCTCAGGCCACTTTGTCAACTATGAACAATTAGGAAGGTTCCACTCTGGTGGTAGACTTTAGAAGATTCGTGAAAAACAGAGAGCTACTCAGAAACTCCACCTGCTAGGCCATCTATGGACGTCGTAGCAAACTAAAATGATAGATAAAACACTTTTTTTGAACACTTATATTGTCTAATTCCACAAACATATATTTAAATGTGTACCGGTTTCGGCTTACGACATCGTCCATTGTTGAACATTGTGCTGACAATGGCGTAATCCGAAACCGACACATTTAAGTATATGTTTGTGGAATTAGACAATGTAAGACTTTGAAAACTTATTGTACATAATATGTACATATCATTGTTTGAAAAATCAGTTATTTTTTCTGTTTTTTATCTTTCAAACATTTTTTGAAAGCCAAGTCTCTCCATTTTTGTCCCTTCATCACGTCCAATGCCATTGAATTTTGTTGCTGCTCACATATTGCAATAAAATGTCTGCAGCTTTGTTTGCTTCTTCGTGACCTATTTTTTGCAAGTCCTCTACGTCTGCATTTTCGCCATCGTCTTCGCATTCGCAGTCACCTTTACTGGTGAAACCAGTTATTTCCTCGGCCGTAAAGAAATCTATTTCGAGTCCTTCGTCACTTTTTGTCATCCATTCCTTCACGTCCTCAAACTGCATTTGTTTCCCACCAGCTAACGACTGCAGATCGTGTAAAATGGCTAGATTTTCGATTTCTTCATTCTCTGAATGGTTGCTACTCTCGACCAGATTTTTTATATCAGGTCAACATTTCTCCACGATTTCACAAGATTTTTACAATTACAGAGAAAAATAAAATCTGTTCCATGGGATTGGCCGGTTAATCCGAAGCCGGTTAAGAGGGCTTCTACTGTATTATAATCTGTTTCGCTGAAAATTAACTAGAGACTGGAACGGGAATTTACGTTATATTTTTACTCTCCTTTCGTTAGGCCGATTTTACATCCCTTGCTTTACGAAGTATAGGGGAAGTTCTGTAATCGGTCAGATATTCGATTTTGAGTTTTCATCATACTTTCATATTTTCAGTTTCCAAAAATGAAAACAAAATGTCTGTCTGTGTGCTTGTGTGTGTGTATCTCTCAACACGATAATTGAACACCATGAGTTAGTTATTGTGACTCATGCTTGGGCTCCAACTGCGAGGTCATATCGCCTACTACCGCTCTTTTTTGTCGTTATGGTGGACATAATCCCAACTCTACTATGAGAGATCTAAATTTTGCCTACCCTTAACAAGTATCATCGTACAGTCTCAAGACTATAACCAATGTCCCATCCGATGTTCAAGCTTTTTTCACCTCCAAGATAAAAAACATAAAGACTTCAGCCGGGTTTCGAACCCACAACGTTGAGCTCAGTAGGTTACCAGGCTACCTCTGAGCTACCGGAGCCCTCAACCCCATAAGGACGACACCTATTGAGTTGCAGCCAAATCGGCCAAAGGTGTCCTCCACACTTGCGAAAAACGCGAAATTTACAAATAAATTCAAAACTTCATAAGGAAGACACCTATTAATGTACACATGCGAAAACGGTCAAAGAGATAGGCGGTGGTCATTGAAGGGGAATCAACTCAAAAACACTAATAACTGTCGATGTACCGTATATTGACAAGAAATGGTATTTGTAAATTCAAAACTCCATAAGGAAGACACCTATTAAAGTACACATGCGAAAACGGTCAAAGAGATAGGCGGTGGTCATTGAAGGGGAATCAACTCAAAAACTCTAATAACTGTCGATGTACCGAATATTGACAAGAAATGGTATTTGTAAATTCAAAACTCCATAAGGACGACACCTATTAATGTACACATGCGAAAACGGTCAAAGAGATAGGCGGTGGTCATTGAAGGGGAATCAACTGAAAAACACTAATAACTGTCGATGTACCGAATATCGACAAGAAATGGTATTTGTAAATTCAAAACTCCATAAGGACGACACCTATTAATGTACACATGCGAAAACGGTCAAAGAGATAGGCGGTGGTCAGTGAAGGGGGATCAACTCAAAACATACAAAATTTAGCATGAGTGTTCAGTTGTAAGTCAACTATTGATATATTTTCAGTAGGAGGGCAAAACCTTAACGGATTGATTCGTGTGGGAAAGTACAATCTCGGTGATTCATCGTAGACCTTCTTTTTACTTATATAATATAGAGGTATGTTATAGTTTTTCCTTTCATGAAGATGGGTTAAAAATTGTTATTAGAAAAGCACAATAATTGCTAACAGAATGAATATGTTCATCCAAAACTTTATAATGACGACACCTATTTAGTTTCAGCCAAATCAGATGAAAGGAAAATGGTTGGGATTAGAAGGGGGCTTCTCAAGATCTTCATGAATGTATAGATACAAAATTTTAAATGAAGACGGAGATATCCCTGATTAAAACATGAAAATAGTAGGAAGGAATGCGAAAAAAATGAAGGTCATTACAAATATTTCGAGTTGGCCAAGTACATTAAAGGTGATTCACTGAAGAGTACTGAATGCATAATAATGTTTTTAAAAACTTTATTGAAGAAAAAAAAAATACAAATTTGTTCAAAAAAAGTAACAAAATTGAATTTTTTAAACAATGTTTAAGAATTACATATATTGAAGTAAAGAAAAACATCTTTATATTGAAAAACAAAATTGAATCAAGGAAAAATTTAAAAAAATTATACCTTTGCATTATTATTTTGAATAATAATAATTTAGATTGAAAATAAAATAAAATTAGTAAAAAACAAAATAAGGTACTACATATTATAGTACAAATGATGAACAGTATAATTAATTATAAATAGTTTATTTTTATTATAAATAATTTATAATTATTAGTCGTAGGTATAAGGAAAAAACTAAAAAAAATAACAATTAATTGTTTTTAATTAATTACTTAACAGTTAATTATTATTACTTAATTATAAATGAGTAGTTCATGAAAAAAAATGAACTATAACATAAAAATATACTTAGTTATGAATAAAACAAATACGAAATAAAATTTAACAAAAAAATTGCATTTTAACACAGGCACAGTATACAGTGCCGCAACTGTTGTCCTTTCCTCTTTGACCTATTGTTACCGACTGATAAAATATCAGATGAATGCGCTACTTGTGTTCATTCATAGACATTGTTAAGGCCGAAAAGTGAAATAAACTTTATAAAGACTATGGGGTATATGTGGAGGGGGTGACGCCATGTGTAAAGTGCATGTACTTTGTATAGTGGCCACTAGAGGTCACGGTGGCCATTGTTGTTCAGTTAACCTGACGAGTCAAGTGCAGTCTGGCTGTCTGTAGAGAGGTGCCCTCAGCCCTTTGCTGCACAACTCACCACCACCTCGACCAGTGCCTGCCCTCAGCCCTTGCTGCAGGTATTGGTCAAGAAGCCCCAGAAGACGGACCCTCAACCCAGACGCATTGTGACGAGGCAGCTCCTTGGCGTCTCCACGCGACCGCTCACCTACCCCGGACATTTTAGTATTATTTGTTTTATCATTTCTTATATTTGATTCGTTACGTTTTGTTTCCATTTATTTAGTATTTTTTTTCATTATTATAATTTGTTTCGTTAACCTATATACAGTCCACTTTATTTTGTTTTCAATTACCTTCTCTCAATTATATTATTTAATTGCTCTAGGTATTAACATATGGTACCTCCAAGCCGGATGGCAATTGGCTTATTTGTAATAATTAATATTAGCATAGTGATTTGGCCGGCCGTGTTTAATATAATACTAATTAATTTATAACCCGTCTTAAATCACCTTGTTTTCTTCCTTGTTCTTTTGTTTTTCTCTAATTGATTTTTTTTAACCTCCTTTTCTCTAGATAATATATATAATTTTTGATCATGGCGCCAAAATTAAAGACAGGTAACGAATCTGTTTTAGCGGAACTTATTGACGAATTAGAGGACTTGCATAGTGACATCTCGCAGACTAAAAAATTAGGACAAGCAGTCGCCACCGACAAAACTCAATTAAAAATATTCAAAGCTCGCCTTTCTAGAATTGATTCCACTTTTGAGAAATTTAATTCAATATGTTCGGATGCTAAGCGAATTGCAAATTCTTTGAGCAAAAGGGATGAATTACAATTAATATCGCGATTACGGAATGTGACCCGAGACTATTATTATGAGGCGTTATCGTTTGATATCGAGCCAGGTGATACGTCTTTTGGTCAGTCTATCAGTTCGGGGGTTGGGAGGACCCAGGGTCCTAGATGCAAGTTACCCACCATTCAGTTACCCGTCTTTCAAGGGGACTTAGCCACCTGGGCTTCATTTAGAGACACTTATATCTCCTTAATCCACTGCAATAATGAAATATCAGATGTAGAAAAGTTTCACTATCTTAAAACATCGTTAAAGGGGGTAGCTTTACAAACTATCTCATCCATCCCTATAACATCTCAATATTATTCTCAGGCGTGGCAAACTGTCATGCAGAAGTATGATAACAAACGACTGCAGGCTACCCACTTTCTTAAAATATTTTTAACTTTAAGTCTTCATTCAAATCCAATTTATCGTATTTAGAACAATTCTCAAATGTTGTTTTGGAAAGCGCACAAGCGTTTCAAGCGTTGAAACTTGAAGACGAATCAGGTTTTATCATTTTAACGTACGTCCTGAAATTATTAGATCAAAAAACTAGGGAAAAATTTGAAACTGAACATAATAAAATCGATTTACCCACTTTGCAAAATTTAATCGATTTTGTCCATCGACAAAGTGTATTTCTTCAGTCGGAGAATCTAACGTCGGGCGCGCCCTCTGCTTTCGCTCCTCCTTGCAAGTCCAACAAAAATCGTAAACAAATTTTCATGTCGACTGATGCCTCTGAGAGGTTCCAGTCTTCTTGTTCTTTGTGCAATGAAAAACATAGTTTGTACAGATGTAATAAATTTTTATCCATGAGCCCATCTGAAAGATTTGCTCAAGTAAAACGTTTAAGGCTTTGTTTTAATTGTCTTTCCCCCCACCATAACAGATCTAAGTGTTCATCGTCTGGGTGTCGGAAATGTAACAATCCACATCACTCTTTGCTTCACTTTCTTACAAAGGACACCTCTGTCACTAGAGATAAACCTGTTCCTCAAATAATCCCGCCGGCTAAACAAGATCCCTCAGCTAAAGGCGCAATTTTATCCTCATCGGTGCGGGGCGAACCTTGTGTCCTTTTAGGTACCGCTGAGGCTAGAATCAAAGATTCGAATGGAGATTTTCAAAAAATTCGAATGGTATTAGATAGTGGGGCACAACGGTCTTTTATAACTTCGGCATGTGCCAAGAGGCTTGGCCTAAAACAGTACGTTAACTCGCAGATGTTGTGCGGATTCACCGATAGCCCGATCCGAGGTGGGAAATTTCAGGTGAATTGTTTATTGGCCCCAAAAACCTCTTTTCAGCCCCAACTTGAAACCAAAGCTATAGTAATCCCTCAAATTACTTCAAAAATGCCCATATCTCCTATACCTCGAGAGGTTCTGCATTACTTTGAAAATTATTTCCTTGCGGATTCATCTTTTGGGGACCCGGGTTCTATTGATTTTCTGCTAGGAGCCGATTTGTTCAGTGAGATTTTCGTAGGAGAATCCTTGTCTACTCCCACCGGTTATCCCAATGCTCTCAAAACGATTTTTGGTTGGGTTGTGGTAGGCCCCATGGATAACCCCTTCACTACCACCGGTAAGGCGGCAACGCTAATGGTAGTTAACCAAACCCCCCCTCTAGACGCTATTTTAGAAAATTTTTGGGAAGTTGAGGATGTTTCCGGAGTTCAGGTCACCAATCCGGACGAAGTTCAATGTGAGGAACATTTAGTCCAAACACATAGTCGTGATCAAACGGATCGCTATGTCGTGCGTTTACCTTTTAAAAATTTAGATGACATAACTTTGGGAAATTCTTATCATACCGCACTACATCGATTTCAAAATTTAGAATACCGCCTAAACAAGAGTCCTGATCTTAAACTTGAGTATTCACATGTATTCAAAAATTATCTTGAGCTAAATTACATGTCCCCTGCGACCAGCCCAGATAAATATTTCCTTCCTCGCCATTGTGTTTTAAAGGATATCACATCAACTAAGTTACTAGTGGTATTTGATTCTTCCGCGCCTACTATATCTGGATCTTTAAATGATAAACTTCATGTAGGGCCAAAATTACATTCAGACATTCGCGATGTCATTCTCCATTTTAGAAAGTATCCCATCGCTCTGAGTGCCGATATATGTCAGATGTATTTGCAAATTGTGGTTCTCCCAGAGGACTGTTCGTATCAACCTGCATTATACCGTTCTGACTCTACCAAATTGATGCAAGAGTTTGAACTCAGCCGAGTAACTTTATTCCCATTTATTGACTTAGTGGGAATCCTCAGGGTGGGCGGTCGCCATCCTATTTTGATGCCCTCCAAGGCACATTTTGTAAATCTATTAGTAGATCTTTACCACCAATCTTATCTTCATGCCGGCCCGCAGCTGTTACATTCTTTGTGGCAACGGCAATATTGGATCATATCGGGGCGAATTCATTTATGCATAAAGTGTTGGAAACTTCGTGCTACGACCGCCACAGTCTTCATGTGAGATCTTCCGGCTTCCAGGTTTGAGCCGGTAAGAGTATTTATTAATGTGGGGGTAGATTTTGGAGGCCCTTTTTTAATTAAATCATCCACACTTCGAAAGGCCAGCATAGTTAAGGCTTATCTTTCCTTGTTTGTGTGCATGAGCATCAAGGCGGTGCATCTTGAGCTTGTGTCCCAACTTTCCACCGAAGCGTTTTTGTCGTGTTTGGATAGATTTTTCAGCCGCCGAGGACTGCCATCACAAATCTTTTCAGACAATGGTAGTAATTTTGTGGGCGCAGATCGACACTTACGAGATGTGTATAAATGGTTACATGAAAGTAGAACCCAAAATGCTATTAGCAGTCATTTGAACTCGAAAGGCGTTCAATGGGAATTTATACCTCCGGCAGCCCCACATTTCGGAGGAATATGGGAGGCCGGGGTAAAGGCGTGTAAAGGTCATCTTGTCAGAGTTTTAGAACAACGGGTACTGACTTTTGAGGAGCTTAATACAGTCATTATTAGGATTGAAGCCGTACTTAATTCTAGACCGTTGCATCCATTATCATCTTCTCCGACAGAATATGATACCTTGACTCCTGGACATTTTTTAGTAGGGGGCCCACTGGTTGCTCTACCCGAACAGGACTTAACTGACGTGCAGACTAACCGCTTGTCGCGGTGGCAGTTATTGAGAAGGAGCGTCCAGGATGTTTGGAATTGGTGGCGACACGAGTATCTAAATTGTCTTCAACAACGTGTTAAGTGGCATGCTAAAACTAGAAATTTAGAAATTAATGATTTGGTTTTATTACGGGAACCACATTGTGCGGACAAGCGGCGGCGCTTGTTTGGCCTACCGGGCGGGAAACGCATACATACCCTGGAAAGGACGGGATCGTCAGGGTTGTTAAAGTAAAAACACCCAAAGGTGAATACGTCCGGCCAATCACTCAGCTAGTGCTACTGCCTATTGCCATTGATTAATGTATTTAAGTTTTGCATTGTATAGCTTCTTAGAATATTAAAAATTTTTGTAAATTTTGGTGGGCGGTTTGTTAAGGCCGAAAAGTGAAATAAACTTTATAAAGACTATGGGGTATATGTGGAGGGGGTGACGCCATGTGTAAAGTGCATGTACTTTGTATAGTGGCCACTAGAGGTCACGGTGGCCATTGTTGTTCAGTTAACCTGACGAGTCAAGTGCAGTCTGGCTGTCTGTAGAGAGGTGCCCTCAGCCCTTTGCTGCACAACTCACCACCACCTCGACCAGTGCCTGCCCTCAGCCCTTGCTGCAGGTATTGGTCAAGAAGCCCCAGAAGACGGACCCTCAACCCAGACGCATTGTGACGAGGCAGCTCCTTGGCGTCTCCACGCGACCGCTCACCTACCCCGGACATTTTAGTATTATTTGTTTTATCATTTCTTATATTTGATTCGTTACGTTTTGTTTCCATTTATTTAGTATTTTTTTTCATTATTATAATTTGTTTCGTTAACCTATATACAGTCCACTTTATTTTGTTTTCAATTACCTTCTCTCAATTATATTATTTAATTGCTCTAGGTATTAACAGACATGTCATTGAAGAATAGAAGTGGGGATTAGATTGTTATTTATGTAGGGACCGCGAAAATCCAAATTTAGTAAAGGGTTAAGTATTTCACAATATCTCTGCGAAAACGTTAAGTATCATTCTATATAGTACTTGGTTTGAAGCTGTGATCCATCCTATAGTCCAGTACCTTTATTTCATGTCAGTTTAATTTTTGTTTTAGTTTTGAAGTAGCCGCCGGCCAAATTGGAGGCAAAACTTTCTTGGGGCGGCACATTCAAGAAGGGGCAGCGCTCCCGAATGTCTCTACCAGTCTTTTGGCGGATTATTATAAAAATTAATGTATCCGGTCTGTAAAATCTACGGAAACACCATATTTCTATCAAACATGCTCCCCTGAACACAAATCTGGGTGTTGTGCTAATATACACCTTAATAAAAAAAAAACTCGTGATTCATATCCAAAAACATTATTTGATACATTGCTTTCAATTTTTACTTTTTGGCAGAGTTCCTCCACAGATATCCTCTATGGTCTGTCCAATCTACGTTTTGTTTAATCATTATTTTATATTACTTAGATACTAATTTATTTTATTTCTCTTCGTTTTTTATATTATGTATTTTAATTGTTTAAATGTATTTATTTATTTATTTTTATACCTATTATATACATTTTTTATATTTGTTATTGTTATTTTGGTTGTATACACAAAATCACAAATCACAGTTTTTAAGTTATTCGCTGTTGCAACAAATGAGCGACATGTCCTGTAAATAAATTCATTACAACGGCGACATTGATCTCACTAGACATGCACGCTTCCTCATAGCTACTGGCGCCCTCTCCGCAGTTTGTATAAATAAGAAGAAAAAAATATAATAAAAACTTTTAATAAAAACTTTATTCATTAAAATTACATTTAAAAAAATGGTATACAATAATATACAGTGAAACCTGGATAAGTGGGCCCTGGATATTTGAGAAACCTCTCTAGGAAAACTAAAACTAAAACTAAAACGAATACGATCAGTAGAGTATCCTGAACAAGCACTCACATACAAACCAATATAACAGATTTTTTTAAATAAATAAAACCAAATAATTTTTGAAATATTGTATATTCCACTAAAGATATATATATATATAACTACCGGTTTCGGCCTTACACCATCGTCAGGTTTAGTTTGCAGAGCAGTTACTCTGCAAACTAACTTAGTTCATAACTAGACCTGACGATGGTGTAAGGCCGAAACCGGTAGTTACATATATATATATATATATTACATATATATATATATATATATATATATATCTTTAGTGGAATAGACATTATTTCAAAAATTAGTTTGTTTTATTTATTTATTACAAGTTTCCACAATATGTCCGCGTTCCTCAAATTAGAAGATTATTTTAAGTCATAAGTTTTGTAGTATTGTTTTGAAAAATAAAAATTGGACATAATAACAACATAAAATATGCATTTTTAATTAACATTTTCACCTCTATAAATGAGAAACGATAAATCTCGATCTCTCTTAGCGGGACCCTCTATGAATAAAAACTCTGTCATGCTAGTTCCCTTGAGATACCAGTTAACCAGGTTTCACTGTATTACATTACCAGCTATCTTAAATAATTAAATTAAACTCTAATTCACTTCATAATATGTAGCATAGATGGCATAATATGGTCTTGATATTTTGTTGTCCAGGTATTTTGTAAATCTTACCAATCCGTTTTTCCTATGGCATAAGGTAAGGGCATTATCAGCTGGAATCAACGTTATAAACTGAAAAATATAAAACAGGAGAATTGTAAAGCAAGAAAAAAAGACTATGCATGAAGGAAAAAAGGTGTACAAGGGAAATCCTAACCAGTGCTGAGATCTAGTGGCAAATCAGTTAAGGTTAGGTTAGATTCTATGACTCATGCCCGGGCTTTTCCATGCTGTGTCACTTTTCTACAATGGTGGTAAACAAGTAACTTAAATGGTATGCGTGCTTGTCTTCTGAATTCAAGAACGTGGGTTCGAAACCCGACCGAGGCCCTTAGTTTTTTATCTGGGAGGTAAAATAAACTTGAGCAGGCCGTCCTTCGGATGAGACGTTATGGTCCCGAGCCTGTACGATGTCAGGAACTCGTTAAAGACCCCTGCCCTAGGTGAATAAAAATTTAGGGTAGGCAAAATTTAGGACTCCCACAGTTGAGTCGGGCTCATGTTCACCAGAGTGAAGAAAGAGCGCTCTGGTAGTAGGCGATATGACCTCGTAGTTAAACCCCGGGCTTGAGTCATAAAACCTAAACCTAAGTAACTTAAACATATCAATAGTGACCTTGAAATTAAGATTTTTATTCAATTTTATGGATCGCCTACAGCAACTTTCACCATTAAAGCAGAAGACAGCATAATTCCGGTTTCGATAAATTATAGATTTGTTAAATCACTTTAGCACTTATCCACACTTTCTTCAAAGCTTTAAAAATGTCACTTAGATCATTTTGATTCTAACCCCGTCAATTGTGTTACCGAAATTGGTTTATTTATTTTTATAGTATTTTGCGGAGGATCAGGGCCATTTTTTAATGTGAACCCTGAATGTAGTGCAGGTATGTTTAAAAATAAGTATAATATTAAATCAGAATTATACTGCTTTCGTTTTAACCTTTCTCCTGTAGTCTCTCAAGAGTTGGGAGAGAATTATCTTACATTACCGCTCATTTTAGCAGGAAATTTTAATCTCAATTTCGCATCAGACCATGCTCAGCCACTTGTTCAATTCCTCTACAATAAATTTCAATTGCAAATGAACAATAATCCGAATGAACCTACAAGAATTTGCGATGAAAAACCTACATTTCTTATTTCTCTTAACATAGGCCTATTGTCTCTACTTTGAAATCAAATGTAGTGATTTCTGATGTTCCTAACAACGAAAATAATGTTGATTTAACAAATAAAAATAAAACAAGCCAATAAATAAAACTGTTCAACATCGAATTTCTGACCAATTACATAACATCGCCTATACTTCGTACAGCTGAGGAAGTTAACAGTGTTTACCTTATTTTCATTGCAGGGTTTGTCAGGGTTGAGATAGTGAATGAACCCACTGGTGTTTCGAGTATAATCCTCTTCGTTGAACATGTCGTCACAGTCAAAGAAGAGATAAAGGTCCAGTCCTGGCTTCTGCAGGAAATCATCATTGTCTGAGATCATACTGTAACAACCTGCTTTCCATCTGATAACTTCGAGACGGATTGAAGTAGACTTGGCTACACCAGCTGCACAAATGGAATTATATCAACAGAATAGAATTGTTTTTTATAAAAATAAGTACAATACAAAATTATATTGAGAAATTTTACAAAAAAAAAAAAACAGACTATGGGAATTTCGGCCGACCGTCGGAAGTGTTAATAATTCATTTACATTGACACAGTCAATGAAATAAGTCCACTTGCTCAACAATAATATTAGTTTATTTAAGAATGGTCCTGATGAGGCTAAGAATCGGACACACTTGGCTAACTCATGTCCACATTTTGTTGCGGAGACGCCCACCCAGATGTCCACTATGCAAGGAAGAACTTACTGTCTTCCACATACTTCCGTCCTGTGAAGCTCTCAAACCCTATCGAGAAAGAGATGGATTGCCTCACGATGCTCGAGCAGTGCTGAAAGATATCTCGGCCTACATATCCCAGCTGCTGCAATTCTTGCGAAACCCCGGACTATATCACCAACAAATTATATGGTGCCATTCACGGAGGAATAGCTAATATCCAGAGAGATAGCCACATTATGTCACTATTATAATAATAGTTGAGCTGACGCTAATGGCCTCTGCAGTCGATGCGACTAATAAAAAAAAAAAAAAGAGCAATTTTTTTTTTATTATTTTTAAAAGTAGTTTCTTTAAAATATTGTCTATTCCACAAATTACAAAAATATATAAGTCGCAGTCACTTCTGCACTTCACTCCTTCAAATCTACAAGGCTGTAAATTCACAATGTTTTACCTGAATGTGGTTGTAGTTTGAGACCAGTGTACCGTTTTAAAGTCGATACAAACAATGAGGAAGCCAACAGTTTAACAATTCCTCCAACATATGGAGACATCTTGTTGATATCAGCCACTTCGTAGTTCCTTAAAAAAAAAAAAAAATCAATGAATTATAATAAATACATTTTAGATAACTAAAGAAAACAAATAATAGCTGGGTCTTCTTGTCAACGAGGGCAAGACCAAGTAGATGAGGACCACGAGGAAGGAAATAAGAGACAAGAGACTGGAGGTTGCAGGTATGACCGGGTGGTTAGATTCAAATACCTGGGAGCCGTTATCACATGAAGGAATGATGTTAAAGAAGAAAGTAAAGCGAGGATAACGGCTGGGAATATATACTACCTAATATATCTGGGTCCTCACTAAGAGGGTCGAAGTCTTGCTCAATACGTGGGAGAGGAAGGTATTGAGGAAGATATACGGCCCTACTCCAGAGGAATGGAGGATAAGGTCCAACAGGGACCTGTACAAGAGCCCGGCCTGGGGGCCTTCGTGAAGCAGGGGCGGCTGCAATGGCTGGGGCATTTACAGAGCATGGAACCAGACAGATTGCCGAGGAGGATACTGGAGGGCAAAGATGAGCTAGACCCCGCTTATGTTGGCTCGACGTCCTCAGAACGATGGGCGTGAGAAGATGGAGACGGGAGGCCGAGGATAGAGAAGAATGACGGAAGATCGTTGCGGATGATCAGGTTCTACAAGGACCATAGCGCCAGGGAAAGTAAAAAGTGAATATAAATAAATAATGGCTGAATATGAATGATAAATACCTTCTATTAGCTGGCCCTTTATGTCTCCATTTTATATCTTTAGAGATTTCTTCAAGAAAACCATTGTAAAGCCGATCGTGAAAAAATTGTTTTAGGATCAAATAACCTTCTCTTTGGAAGAAAATGCTGGCGCTGTCCATGCTACTAGGGCGACAATGATTGGTAGGACAAAAGTCTTCCAACATCAGCATCCCCTGAAACGTAATGTTTATTTTTTTCTTAATTTTTATAATTTTTCATAAAAACTACTATTCGTTACAAAAAAAACTCGGATACAACAAACACCTCGTTAAAGCGAATCAAAATAGAACAGTCTCGCTAAAGAAGTGTCACTTCAAAAGTTTATATATCTACCAATAAAGAGATATTTACCATTTTTGTCTGTCGAAATAAAGGAATTGGCCCTCGGTACACGATGGACCGTGGTATAGCTTTGTTGCAATGATACCAACCATTGATGCTTAGTCGTAAAAATTTTTTGTCCGTTACTTCAGATACCTGAAGAATTATGAAATGTACATTTAATAACGTAAAATTCCAATCAGTACATAGGTCTAATTCAAACAGCTAGAATGCGCTATATTATATAGTATTATTTTCTACCTGATGGTAAGTAGTGTTACCAACTTCAAAACAGATGAATGAGTTGGCCACAGGATCTATGGTCACTGCAACATTTTTTGGTTGGAATAGGTCTGAAAAATCAAATTAAATTGAAAAAAAAAAAAAAAAAATACTAAGAGTAATTTTATTAAGCCTACGAACGTGTTCGTATAAAGAAAAATTTAAATCAATGCACGAACATAATTAGGTACTCCCAAAATTGGTGTGTAATCAAAAGTATGCACCTGTATGAACATAATATGTTTAAATATTATTTAAGTACGTGCTACTTCTATAAAGACAGGGATAAGAAAAAACAAACCAGTTTTAAAACATGTTAAAGTTAAGATTTCCTCTCACACGTTATCGTTTTGCCACAAAATTGGCAGTGTACCATCTGGCTCTTTCTAGTATTTGCATTGAAATCAACCAGCCAACCTTTGACTATTGACGAAAAGATTTGAGAACTTTTAAGCATCTTCGTGTACAGCAGTGAAACCATAACTGAATTGATATAAAAATGGACAGTGGTTGCTGTTATTTTTACGTCGTTTTCTTTGATATCGTAGAATCACATCCTCTCGTTGGGCCTATTTCAATTTTTTTAGAATTTGAATTATTGAACTATAGTCCCTGTTTTATTTTTCTTCATTTTTTTCATTACACCTCGAAAAACTAACTTTTAAAATATTGATGCGCGAAATATGTAATATACGCAAAAAGTTAGTCTATGGTATTCTAGATGCATGGTTCGGAAAGATAATTGATCTACTGGGTCGTATGAGATGATAAACAAAATATGCAGTTGCATAAAAATCTTATCTCTACTAATCACAAGTTATATACAAATGTCATCGACCAATCGACCCTTTTTTTTCATTTTCAGAATCACCAGGTCGGAAAACATTAAAATTCCGTTGAAAACTCAACTTCGATTTTTTTATCGATTACATAACTTCTTCTATACTTGGTATAGCTGGGGAATTAAAACGAATTCACTCACCATCATGGGAGAACATTTGAAATGCCCCACCTGCATCCAACTTTCCCGTAAGATAGAAGACGAATGCAAAAACTCGATCCCCATCTTTATCATTATGACAAAGAAGAAAGTCTAAAAAAAAATGTTAAATTCATATTTTTAAAAATGTACATTTTAAACATAAATCATTAAATTATCGCTTACATAAATACATACCACTCTCTGAATACATGGAGGCTTCAATACTAAATTTAGCATTAAATTTAGTATTAGTTATATATCCGAGAACAGTATCAAATTTATGTTGTAAAAAAGATACAGCACTTTTGATTGCTGGGTCACTTGAATTTTTCAAATCAGCTGTCTGCCAAAAACTATATAAATCCTTGTTTTTTCTGACAAATGTCGACTTTTCAATTGCCTTCAATAGGGTTTCAAGAAATCCATTTGTTTCAATAAACTGTTTGATCCTCAATAATTTGTATGGAGAAGTTATTATTGAATATACGTCTGAAAATAATTAAAATATTCAATTAATCCTGTTATGTAAAAGACATTATTTAAAATAAATATTATTATACCAACCATGCTTTCAGATCAGGCTCTCTCCACCTCCCCCTTTGCAAACTGTCATCTCGAGGTATATTAAAGTAATGAGTTGGCGTCAGCGGTATTTGTTTGTTTCATTGTACAAAGTTTCTTATACTCATTAACGCCAGTATGAAATGATTTTGAGAAGGGGAAGGTGAAGAGAGTGTGCAAGCGAGGTTCTTATAACAAGCTCTTATAAGATTGGCCATTGTGATCTGGACTATAATATGTTTTTTTTCTCTTTTTTATACTTGTTCTTCAAAAGTACAAAAAATAAAAGTTAGTTATTTTGACCCTGGGCTTTAACTACGAGGTCATATCGCCTACTACCAGAGCACTCTTTCTTCACTCTAGTGGACATGAGCCCGACTCTACTGTGGGAGACCTAAATTTTGCCTACCCTAAATTTATATTCACCTAGGGTAGGGGTCTTTAACGAGTACCTGACATTGTACAGGCTCGGGACCATCGCTTAACGTCCCATCCGAAGGACGCCGTGATTAAGTTTATTTTACCTCCCAGATAAAATAAACTAAGGGCCTCGGCCGGGTTTCGAAACCACGATCTTGAGCCTACGATAAATAAAAAAAATATTTTATAATTCGTTGCTAAGCAATACAATTTAAACAGTATTTCAAAATATTACCTACGAGAGGAAATCTTTTTATATTGTACTTATATAATTTAACAAAAACAAAAAAATAAACCGGCAACGTTAACACTATAACTAACTATACATTTCAATTAAATAAGCCTAAATTGGTAGATCATGAAAAAACAGAATCAACAATTGGATCGATGTGTGCCGAATTGAAAAGTATAGAACATAAGCAGCATACAAATTTGCATAATAATAAAATATATAACACATTAAAAATTCTGAAATAATGTCATAAGTAAATGAACGTTACATATAAGTATATATATATATACCTGAGTCAACACCTTTGTTTTTTCCATAATTGATTCTAATTTGATCGACGAGTTTGCCATCAATTCGTTTGTTTAATTGTAAACTCATTCTTCCTCGAGTTATGTTTATTATTAAAAGTACATAAAATAATAAACGAGCGATAAGAATGAAAAAATGTTGAATGTTGTAAACTGTAACATAAATTGAAACCTCTTCGTTAAGCACAAGAAACTTGGTGTTTTTTTGCGACATACAAGACTAACTTTAATGAGTAGGAGACAGTGGTTTGTGTGTTTTTAACAAAAAAATAAAATATATCATATGAGATTTTGAATAAAAAAATTAATCAATATATATTTTTTAGAAAATTTGGTTTTTGCAAATAGTATAATTATAATGAAATATAAGTTATTTGTTTTATATTTGTATAAATAAGATAATTAAATAATTAAAAAAAAAAATAGAAATAATTATTTCTAGATCTCCCACAGAGGTTGTGAAACATATGTTCAGGTCCGTTATTTTGGATAATTTTCCCTCCTTTTCCATTCAAATATGAATTTAAATATATTCAAAAATCCCCCTTCTTTAGTTTCAGTACAGAACTGGTTGTTACACGTTTGATACCATACAAACTTTCTCCTTTCTTGTACGTTTAGGTTAGGTTTTTTGACTCATGCCCCGGGCTTTAACTACGAGGTCATATCGCCTACTACCAGAACGTTCTTTCGTCACTCTGGTGGACTTGAGCCCGACAGGGTGTCCTAAATTTTGCTTACCCTAAATTCTTATTCACCTAGGGTAGGGGTCTTTAACGAGTACCTGACATCGTACAGGCTTGGGACCATCGCTTAACGTTCCATCCGAAGGTCGGCTTGCTTAAGTTTATTCTTGTAATGTTAGTTTTTAGTTCTATTTTAATTTTATATTCTTGGATTTTAAATAAGTGCACAGTTAGCTATTACAGTTAGAATATAGACTTCCACCCCCCTGGATTGACCAGAGAAAGGGGACCCTTTCACCTCAGGTACTCTTAGGTTAATATGATTATGTATGCCAGGCAAATATCTGAATTATTGTTGAACATTGTACTGACGATGGCGTAAGCCGAAACCGGTACACATTTAAGTATATGTTTGTGGAATTAGACAATATAAGTGATCGAAAAAGTGTTTCATCTATCATTTTATTTTATTCATTAGTATTTCCACTATATCAACACAGAACGCAAGGTTAGGTTAGGTTTTATGACTCATGCCCGGGCTTTAACTACGAGGTCATATCGCCTACTACCAGAGCGTTCTTTCGTCACTCTGGTGGACTTGATACCATACAAACTTTCTCCTTTCTTGTGCGTTTAGGTTAGGGTTTATGACTCATGCACGGGCTTTAACTACGAGGTCATATCGCCTACTACCAGAGCGTTCTTTCGTCACTCTGGTGGACTTGAGCCCGACTCTACTGTGGGTGTCCAAAATTTTGCCTACCCTAAATTCTTATTCACCTAGGGTAGGGGTCTTTAACGAGTACCTGACATCGTACAGGCTCGGGACCATCGCTTAACGTCCCATCCGAAGGACGGTGTGCTTAAGTTTATTTTACCTCCCAGATAAAATAAACTAAGGGCCTCGGTCGGGTTACGAACCCACGTTCTTGGGCACAAGCACGCATACCATTGAGCTACCGGCGCCCTCTAAGGGAGTTTAGTATAAAAAAAAAAAATTATATGAAGAATTTTACGTTTCAAGATAACTCCCAATAGAAATATAACGGTTCCTGCTCGTGAGACCTACCTACAGGAACCTAAAAATAATCGATGAAGCACCGGCAATGTACAAAAATAGTCGACCGTTTGCGCTAATATTCAATAGTTGTATTACATAGGGGATCCTAAATTCTCACACTAAATTTTGTGTCGATAAATTCATTACATCGGCAGTTATTAGGGTTTTTGAATTGAGCCCCCTCTCCTAAACCCTTCCTTCCCTTCAGCTGATATCGTTGACATTTGACAGGTTATTAAAACCGCTGATCGCCGCCATTTGTTTCGGTCGTTAGTATTTCTCGATTCATTCTTTAAACCAAAGCGAATGGTCCATCTTTGTATATTTAAATTCACTAAATCATTTATTAATGTCCTAACAGCGGTTTTTATTTAATGAAAACTTCTATATTTTTGCTGTAACACTTTTTCGATTCTTTTCTTAAAAAAATAATAATTATAGAATATTTAATAAATATAATGTGTGTATTCTTTACATGACAAGGCATGAAGTCCCCCCTGATACCCTCACAATCCAGGATTTCCCTGTTTACTTCGTACAGCTGTCTTCTTGATGCACATATCTCTGAAAACTGAATGATCTCTTTTGGAGGCAATGAACATTAGTATAGAGATAGGCTCCAAGACACAAATGTAATGTAGCACGCCAGAGGGGATTAGCGTGAACCAGGATAGTTAAATTTCCATAATTATTTAGAGGGGGGGATGTAGGGAAAACAGCCATTGATCTTATTGATTTTGACTTAAAATATGAAATTTTATGTCGATACATTCATTACAACGGCAGTTATTACTATATTTGAGTTAAGCTTCTCCCCTAATCCCCCCTCCCCTTTAACCGTTTTGGTTGAAAATCGACGTGTGTCCTTATGGGGTTTTGGTCACACATATAAAATTTTTCGTCGATACATTCATTCTATCGGCAGTTATTAGAGTTGTTATGTTAAGCCTCCCCCCCCCCCCCCCCCCCCCCCCCCCCATTTACTTTGGTCGATTTGGCTGAACAATTTTTCCTGTCCCCTCTGTACAGTTAAGTCTTGAAATATGGAAATGTTTCAAAGTTTTCCATATTTTAAGACTTAATTGTACAGGAGGGACAGGAAAAACCTCGTGGGGGCTGAAGAAAGAATACTGTTTGGATTGTAAACTGGTTGAACTTCCATTTAGTATTTGTTAAGTCGTGACTTAAGATGAAGTACTCCCATATATTTTATAGACCTTGTGAAATAGGCAATATTTTTTTTTTTTTTTTTAATAGTTTTTCTTTATATTTTCATTAATCCTCTAGTACACTCGCCTTTCATTGTTACATTAGTAAACTCGCGTGACACTCAGTACCGCATGCTTAACTATTGAGTGTTAGAAATTGAACCTTTTAAAAAATGTTTAAGAATTACATATATGGAAGTAAAGAAGAAAAACTTTATATTTAAAAACAATATTGAATCAAGGAAATATTTTTAAAAAATTGTACCTTTGCATTATAAGTTTGAATAATAATCAAAAATGTTGCTCATTCCTTGCGGCACAACTGCAACAAGTGACCTTATTTTTGGAATGCTTTTTGCAGACAAATCGTGTGCAATCTGAACAGCGTACAGTTGTTTTATGTTCTTGCGTTTCCTGCATTCAAAACATGGTCCTGATCTTGCTGGCTCAACTGAAACCTGTAGTGTTCCCGGGATTTCTCGATATTTTGAAAGAAAATATTTTATATAATTTGGGAGAGATTGAACAGACGCCCTTTCTTTCAAGTGATCTTCCATAAGGCCGAATGCTAACCCTTCCAATCACATCATTCTAGAGCCTATTTTTTCTGTCACAGCCTGATTGTTCATATTGTTAGGAACAAAATTGACATATGCATTTATACCTGCCATGTCCAAAAAGCCATAGAGGAGTGCGAGAGGCCAGCCCCACCGCAACATATATCAGTGCCCTAGGCGAAAATCTACCTTGCGCCCTCTTGTAAGGAGAGAAAATTTCAATAATTAAAAAATAAAACTTCATAAAAAATGTTTTTAATGTTTAAATTTATTATAAAAAAAGAAAAAAATATATATACGATATATAAAAAAATGATAAAAAACATATATTATCATAATATATCTGAAAAAAATTATTGAAAGAAATCAAATTGTATCAACTTTTGGAAAAATTCAATTGTATTTTTCGGGCTTTAGCATTAGCAAATTCTTCAATTACATCCTTGAAATTTATGTTCTTGGCCAGTTCGTTTTCTATTGCAAGAACAGCAAGAGCATCGAGTCTTTCTTGTGTCATAGTTTTATCTTAAATATGTTTTAATTAATTTCAATTTGCTAAAACTCCTTTCGCAACTGGCTACTGATACTGGAATCGTTAAAAGTATGCGTAACGCAATCCACAAGTTCGAGAATAAGTCGCAAGTATTAGTTTTTTTTTTCAATTCTTTCAATCAAGGTCAAAGAGTCAACAACTCTTGTACCCCTAACATCGAGGCACCCTAGGCGATCGCCCTTCCCACCGCCGTTCCGGCGGGGCTGCGAGAGGCCATCTTCTTGTATTTCTCCTAGCTGAGTAGATAGAACATTGGTCAACGGTATCTACACCGCTTTTTGTACTATTATAGTCAAGGATGGCTCCAGGTGTCCCTGATTCATGGTCAATTTCACTTTCATCGTGCATTGTGGAAAGCAATAAGACATATTTTTAATGAATTAATATCTAATTATTATTATTTAATTATAAATTAGTCGTACATAAAAAAAAATAAACTAAAACATAAAAATATACGTAGTTGTAAAGAAAACAATGAAATACGAAAAAAATATTTAAAAAAACTTACATTTAACACAGGGAAGGTATACAATGTCGCAACTGTTGTCCTTTCCACTTTGACCTCTTGTTACCGAATGATAAGGTATCAGATCAATGCGCCACCTTTTGTGTTTATTCATAGACATGTCATTGAAGAATAGAAGTGGGGATTAGATTGTTATTTATGTAGGGACCGCGAAAATCCAAATTTAGTAAAGGGTTAAGTATTTCACAATATCTCTGCGAAAATGTTAAGTATCATTCTATATAGTACTTGGTTTGAAGCTGTGATCCATCCTATAGTCCAGTACCTTTATTTCATGTCAGTTTAATTTTTGTTTTAGTTTTGAAGTAGCCGCCGGCCAAATTGGAGGCAAAACTTTCTTGGGGCGGCACATTCAAGAAGGGGCACCGCTTTTGGCGGATATTATAAAAATTAATGTATCCGGTCTGTAAAATCTACGGAAACACCATATTTCTATCAAACATGCTCCCCTGAACACAAATCTGGGTGTTGTGCTAATATACACCTTAATCAAAAAAAAAAACTCGTGATTCATATCCAAAAACATTATTTGATACATTGCTTTCAATTTTTACTTTTTGGCAGAGTTCCTCCACAGATATCCTCTATGGTCTGTCCAATCTACGTTTTGTTTAATCATTATTTTATATTACTTAGATACTAATTTATTTTATTTCTCTTCGTTTTTTATTTTATGTATTTTAATTGTTTAAATGTATTTATTTATTTTTTTTTATACCTATTATATACATTTTTTATATTTGTTATTGTTATTTTGGTTGTATACACAAAATCACAAATCACAGTTTTTAAGTTATTCGCTGTTGCAACAAATGAGCGACATGTCCTGTAAATAAATTCATTACAACGGCGACATTGATCTCACTAGACATGCACGCTTCCTCATAGCTACTGGCGCCCTCTCCACAGTTTGTATAAATAAGAAGAAAAAAATATAATAAAAACTTTTAATAAAAACTTTATTAATTAAAATTACATTTAAAAAAATGGTATACAATAATATACAGTGAAACCTGGTTAAGTGGGCCCTGGATATATGAGAAACCTCTCTAGGAAAACTAAAACTAAAACTAAAACGAATACGATCAGTAGAGTATCCTGAACAAGCACTCAGATACAAACCAATATAACAGATTTTTTTAAATAAATAAAACAAAATAATTTTTGAAATATTGTCTATTCCACTAAAGCTATATATATATATAACTACCGGTTTCGGCTTTACACCATCGTCAGGTCTGGTTATGAACTAAGTTAGTTTGCAGAGTAACTGCTCTGCAAACTAGACCTGACGATGGTGTAAGGCCGAAACCGGTAGTTACATATATATATATATATATATATATCTTTAGTGGAATAGACATTATTTCAAAAATTAGTTTGTTTTATTTATTTATTACAAGTTTCCACAATATGTCCGCGTTCCTCAAATTAGAAGATTATTTTAAGCCATAAGTTTTGTAGTATTGTTTTGAAAAAAAAAAATGGACATAATAACAACATAAAATATGCATTTTTAATTAACATTTTCACCTCTATAAATGAGAAACGATAAATCTCGATCTCTCTTAGCGGGACCCTCTATGAATAAAAACTCTGTCATGCTAGTTCCCTTGAGATACCAGTTAACCAGGTTTCACTGTATTACATTATCAGCTATCTTAAATAATTAAATTAAACTCTAATTCACTTCATAATATGTAGCATAGATGGCATAATATGGTCTTGATATTTTCTTGTCCAGGTATCTTGTAAATCGTACCAATCCGTTTTTCCTATGGCATAAGGTAAGAATATTCTCAGCTGGAATCAACGTCACAAACTGAAAAACATAAAACAGGAGAATTGTAAAGCAAGAAAAGAAGACTATGCATGGAGGAAAAAAGATGTACAAGGGAAATCCTAACCAGTGCTGAGATCTAGTGGCAAATCACTTAAGGTTAGGTTAGACTCATGCCCGGGCATTTCCATGCTGTGTCACTTTTCTACAATTTGAGAGGTCGGCAACACTTCTTCACTGCCACTTGAGGTCGGTCGTTCTTCCACCTCAGTCTTTCAACAAACTAGATTTTGTTTTAGTAAGTATAATATTTTAATGTTCATAACTTCAGTGCATGTATTATGTGGCTGAAAGTTGATTTCTCCCTAATTAAATGTTAACTTGTAATCAACGTTTTACCAATTACCAGATTACGAAATACATGAATAACGAGGCCATTTTCGTCCACCAAGTTCGAAACTTGAAATTTTTAAAGGAGAATTTGTCAGCTAATGAAATCATGAACCATAGCGACTTAAGCGAAAATGTTTCAGCTAAACTGTCAACGGAAATCCAATCCTTTCACTTCGGAAGCACAAAGCTATTCACTCTGCCTACCGTTCAGCTATACTTCAGGCCTGATTCCCACAATGGGGTAAAATCGTAGTTCTCTTTTGTAAAACTGTTTGCGAAATATCTAATAAGTCTCTCTAAGAGACATCTCAGTCCCTCACATGGACAATTTAATTAAATTTAATCTTCCTCATCAACTATGAATCTCTGTGAGGAACTTTCACAGTAATTCATGTAAGTAGATAAGATCAGTCGAAATGCACCACAAAAATGAAAAAAATTTAAGTAAAACATTTTTAAACTTTTGTCCTCAGATTTACTTAGTTTCAGAGAATCAACCTTATACCATTTTGGTGAGGTAAACAAGTAACTTAAATGGTATGCGTGCTTGTCTTCTGAATTCAAGAACGTGGGTACGAAACGCGACCGAGGCCCTTAAGTTATTTTATCTGGGAGGTAAAATAAACTTGAGCAGGCCGTCCTTCGGATGAGACGTTAAGCGATGATCCCGAGCCTGTACGATGTCAGGAACTCGTTAAAGACCCCTGCCCTAGGTGAATAAAAATTTAGGGTAGGCAAATTGGGGAGTCGGGCTCATGTTCACCAGAGTGACGAAAGAGCGCTCTGGTAGTAGGCGATATGACCTCGTAGTTAAAGCCCGGGCATGAGTCATAAAACCTAAACCTAAGTAACTTAAACATATCAATAGTGACCTTGAAATTAAGATTATTATTCAATTTTATGGTTCGCCTACAGCAACTTTCACCATTAAAGCAGAAGACAGCATAATTCCGGTTTCGATTTGTTAAATCAGTTAAGCACTTATCCACACTTTCTTCAGAATTTGCGTTGAAAAACCTACATTTCTTATTTCTCTTAACATAGGCCTATTGTCTCTACTTTGGAATCAAATGTAGTGATTTCTGATGTTCTTAACAACGAAAATAATGTTGATTTAACAAATAAAAATAAAATAAGCCAATAAATAAAACTGTTAACTAAAATGTTGAGTTAATTGAGAAATCCCATACAACATAAAAATAACATTTATGAATCAAAACAAATTTAAAAATTGCCCTTCTGGCGTTTCTTCTTTCATTATTGAAAACGGAAAATATTAAATTCAGTTGAAAACTCAACATCGAATTTCTGACCAATTACATAACATCGCCTATACTTCGTACAGCTGAGGAAGTTAACAGTGTTTACCTTATTTTCATTCGCGGGTTTTTCAGTGTTGAGATAGTGAATGATCCCACTGGTGTTTGGAGTATCATCCACATCGTTGATCATCTCGTCACAGTCAAAGAAGAGATAAAGGTCAAGTCCTGGCTTCTTGAGGAACTCATCATTGTTTGTGAGCATACTGTAACAACCTGCTTTCCATCTGATAACTTCGAGATGGATTGTAGTCGACTTGGCTACACCAGCTGCACAAATGGAATTATATCAGCAGAATAGAATTGTTTTTATTAAAAATAAGAACAATACAAAATTATATTAAAAATTTTACAAAAAAAAAAAAAAAAAAAACAGACTATGGCCATTTCGGCCGACCGTCGGAAGTGTTAATAATTCATTGACATTGACACAGTCAATGAAATAAGTCCACTTGCTCGACAATAATATTAGTTTATTTAAGAATGGTACTGATGAGGTTAAGAATCGGACACACTTGGCTAACTCATGTCCACATTTTGTTGCGAAGGCGCCCACCCTGATGTCCACTATGCAAGGGAGAACTTACTGTCATCCACATACTTCCGTCCTGTGAAGCTCTCAAACCCTATCGAGAAAGAGATGGATTGTCTCACGATGCTCGAGCAGTGCTGAAAGATAGCTCCGCCTACACATCCCAGCTGCTGCAATTCTTGCGAAACACCGGACTATATCACCTACAAATTATATGGTGCCATTCACAGAGGAATAGCTAATATCCAGAGAGATAGCCACATTATGTCACTATTATAATAATAGTTGAGCTGACGCTAATGGCCTCTGCAGTCGATGCGCCTAATAAAAAAAAAAAAAGCCATTTTTTTTTTAAAACTAGTTTTTTTAAAATATTGTCTATTCCACAAATTACAAAAATATATAAGTCGTAGTCACTTAGTGAAATCCGTCATTTCATGAAAAAACAAAGCATTTCATGAACTGCCGGCATATTGTGAAATTACATTAAACGCCTAGACTTTTCATGAAATTAAGATTTTTTCTTGATGTACACAATCGTATGGCTTTGAATGTTCATGAAATGTCTTGGATGATACTAATCTCATAACCAATCAAATACGACAATGTACTGAGTGTGGTTAGTATTCCCTTTCATTGACCTATCCTCAAGGGCATAACTTTCATCTACAAGGCTGTAAATTCACAATGTTTTACCTGAATGTGGTTGTAGTTTGAGACCAGTGTACCGTTTTAAAGTCAATACAAACAATGAGGAAGTCAACAGTTTAACAATTCCTCCAACATATGGAGATATCTTGTTGATATCAGCCACTTCGTAGTTCCTTCAAAAAAAAACAAAAAAACAAGGAATTATAATAAATACATTTTAGATAATATAAAAACAAATGGGGTCGAAGTCTTGCTCAATACGTGGGAGAGGAAGGTATTGAGGAAGATATACGGCCCTACTCCAGAGGAATAGAGGATAAGGTCCAACAGGGACCTGTACAAGAGCCCGGCCTGGGGGCCTTCGTGAAGCAGGGGCGGCTGCAATGGCTGGGGCATTTACAGAGGATAGAACCAGACAGATTGCCGAGAAGGATACGGGAGGGACATCCTGGAGGGCAAAGAAGAGGTAGACCTCGCTTATGTTGGCTGGACGTGGGCGTGAGAAGATGGAGACGGGAGGCCGAGGATAGAGAAGAATGACGGAAGATCGTTGCGGATGATCAGGTTCTACAAGGACCATAGCGCCAGGGAAAGTAAAAAGTTAATATAAATAAATAATGGCTGAATATGAATGATAAATACCTTCTATTAGCTGGCCCTTTATGTCTCCATTTTATATCTTTAGAGATTTCTTCAAGAAAACCATTGTAAAGCCGATCGTGAAAAAATTGTTTGAGGATCAAAAAACCTTCTCTTTGGAAGGAAATCCTGGCCCTGTCCATACTACTAGCGAGACAATGATTGGTAGGACAAAAGTCTTCCAACATTAGCATCCCCTGAAAAGTAATGTTTATTTTTTTCTTAATTTTTATAAGTTTTCATAAAAACTACTATTCGATACAAAAAAATTCGGATACAACAAACACCTCGTTAATGCGAATCAAAATAGAACAGTCTCGCTAAAGAAGTTTCACTTCAAAAGTTTATCTATCTACCAATAAAGAGATATTTACCGTTTTGGCCTGTCGATATAAAGGACTTGGCCCTCGGTAGCCGATGGACGGTGGTAATGCTTTGTTGCAATAATACCAACCATTGATGCTTAGTCGTATAAATTTTTTGTCCGTTACTTCAGATACCT
The DNA here is from genome assembly GCA_963662175.1 of Aradus depressus. Lineage (NCBI taxonomy): Eukaryota > Metazoa > Arthropoda > Insecta > Hemiptera > Aradidae > Aradus > Aradus depressus. Next base: position 35,926,056 of record OY759218.1, read on the forward strand.
GAAGAATTATGAAATGTACATTTATAACGTAAAATTCCAATCAGTACATAGGTCTAATTCAAACAGCTAGAATGCGCTATATTATATAGTATTATTTTCTACCTGATGGTAAGTAGTGTTACCAACTTCAAAACAGATGAATGAGTTGGCCACAGGATCTATGGTCACTGCAACATTTTTTGGTTGAAATAAGTCTGAAAAAACAAATTAAATTAAAAAAAAAAAAAAAAAAACACTAAGAGTATTTTTATTAAGCCTACGAACGTGTTCGTATAAAGAAAAATTTAAATCAATGCACGAACATAATTACGCCCAAGATTGGTGTCTAATCAAAAGTATGCACCTGTATGAACATAATATGTTTAAATATTATTTAAGTACGTGCTACTTCTATAAAGACAGGGATAAGAAAAAACAAACCAGTTTTAAAACATGTTAAAGTTAAGATTTCCTCTCACACGTTCTCGTTTTGCCACAAAATTGGCAGTGTACCATCTGGCCGTCAAAAGTAAAGCTTTTTCTAGTATTTTTATTGAAATCCTCCAGCCAACCTTTGACTTTTGACGAAAAGATTTGAGAACTTTTAGACATCTTCGTGTACAGCAGTGAAACCATAACTGAATTGACATAAAAATGGACAGTGGTTGCTGTTATTTTTACGTCGTTTTCTTTGATATCGTAGAATCACATCCTCTCGTTGGGCCTATTTCAATTTTTTTAGAACTTGAATTATTAACTATAGTCCCTGTTTTACTTTTCTTCATTTTTTACTTTAGTTTTTCATAACTGTTGATAATGTTGGCGAACTCATCCGACCTTTTGATATAATCAAATGGATACTAAGTAATTTGTTAATATAATCTTCTTAAAAGATTAAATGAGCTGACTTCCCTATAACATTAAATAAAGTATCCAAATCGACCAAAGGTAGAGAAGGAGTAGAGAAGAGGCATGACACAAAAACTCTAATAATTGCCGATGTAATGAATGTATCGACATCAAATTTTATATTTAAATTTAAAACTCCATCAGGACAGCACTTATTACTTATCCGCGAATTGAATTATTCATGCTGGTGATTCATCGACCCTTTTTTTTTATTTTCAGAATCACCAGGTCGGAAAACATAAAATTCCGTTGAAAACTCAACTTTGATTTTTTTTATCGATTACATAACTTCTTCTATACTTGGTATAGCTGGAGAATTAAAAAGAATTCACTCACCATCATGGGAGAACATTTGAAATGCACCACCTGCATCTAACTTTCCCGTAAGATAGAATACAAATGCCAATACACGATCACCACATTTATCATTATGACAAAGAAGAAAGTCTAAAAAAAAATGTTAAATTCATATTTTTAAAAATGTACATTTTAAACATAAATCATTAAATTATCGCTTACATTAATACATACCACCCTCATCATATACGGAGGCTTTAATACTAAATTTAGCATTAAATTTAGTATTAGTTATATATCCGAGAATAATATCAAATGTATCTTGTAAAAAAGATACAGCACTTTTGATTGCTGGGTCACTTGAATTTTTCAAATCAGCTGTCTGCCAAAAACTATATAAATACTTGTTTTTTCTGAAAAATGTCGACTTTTCAATTGCCTTCAATAGGGTTTCAAGAAATCCATTTGTTTCAATAAACTGTTTGATCCTCAATAATTTGTATGGAGAAGTTATTATTGAATATACGTCTGAAAATAATTAAAATATTCAATTAATCCTGTTATGTAAAAGACATTATTTGAAATAAATATTATTATACCAACCATGCTTTCAGATCAGGCTCTCTCCACTTCCCCCTTTGCAAACTGTCATCTCGAGGTATATTAAAGTAATGAGTTGGCGTCAGCGGTATTTGTTTGTTTCATTGTATAAAGTTTCTTATACTCATTAACGCCAGTATGAAATGATTTTGAGAAGGGGAAGGTGAAGAGAGTGTGCAACCGAGGTTCTCATAACAAGCTCAAAATATATAACATATTAAAAATTCTGAAATAATGTCATACGTAAAGAACTTTACACATATAAATATTTACCTGAGTCAACATCTTTGTTATTTGTATAATTGCTTCTAATTTGATCGACGAGTTTGCCATCAATTCGTTTGTTTAATTGTAAACTCATTCTTCCTTAGGTTGTGTTTATTATTATAAGTACAAAAAATATCAAACGGGAGATTAGAAGAAAAAAACGTTGAAACTTGTAACCTGTAACATAAATTGAAACCTCTTTGTTAAGTACAAGAAAGGTTAGGCGTTTTTTTAATACAAGCCTAATTTTAATGAGTAAAGAGGCAGTGTCTTGTGTGCTTTTAACAAAAAAAAGAAAATATCATATGAGATTTGTTGTTACACATTTGACCGTTTTATATCTCGCAACAGGAACCATAGTGGCCGTGCGGGCTAGGGCGTAGGGCTTTGGTCCCAAGGACTTACCATGGTTTGCGGGTTCGAATCCCATCCGGGAGTGAGTTTTATTTTGTAGATGAAACTCCCTCCCGGGGCCATGGATGTTGTAAATAACTTAATGACAAACATATATGGCTAGTGTGGTGTCTGCCGAGGCCAATGATGTGAGATGTAACAATTAGTGAAACTGTTAACCCTCCGTCGGGCGCAATATTTGGGGTCACGAGTTCGGGTGCCCTACAGGCACACGGCAAAGTTTTTGGGGAAGAAACTATAAAAATAAAGAAATAAATATTTTTCAAAACGGTCACAGTACATATATGAATGGTTTTACAACGTTTTTCAAAACGGTCACAGTACATATATGAATGGTTTTACAACGTTTTTCAAAACGGTCACAGTACATATATGAATGGTTTTACAACGTTTTTCAAAACGGTCACAGTACATATATGAATGGTTTTACAACGTTTTTCAAAACGGTCACAGTACATATATGAATGGTTTTACAACGTTTTTCAAAACGGTCACAGTACATATATGAATGGTTTTACAACGTTTTTCAAAGTAAAACTTGTAAAATAAGATGGCCACAATGACAAATCCAAACAGGTGTTATAACCTTCAACCTCAACCTTTCATTTTTTAATTTTTTGGATGATTTTGGGGTTAAAAAATACGCTGCTAGAAGGCATAGGATAAATATTTAGTGTCAGATGGATAGAATAATCCATTATAATAGTCAGAACTGCAAAGTACGTACCTTAAGAATCGGGTGCAATGAACTTCTCAGGCCACTTTGTCAACTATGAACAATTAGGAAGGTATCGTCGTAGCAAACTAAAATGATAGATAAAACACTTTTTTGAAGAAAAAAAAAAAAATCTGTTCCATGGGTTAGGCCGGTTAATCCGAAGCCGTTTAAGAGGGCTTCTACTGTATTATAATCTGTATCGCTGAAAATTAACTAGAGACTGGGACGGGAATTTACGTTATATTTTTACTCTCCTTTCGTTAGGCCGATTTTACATCCCTTGCTTTACGAAGTATAGGGGAAGTTCTGTAATCGGTCAGATATTCGATTTTGAGTTTTCATCATACTTTCATATTTTCAGTTTCCAAAAATGAAAACAAAATGTCTGTCTGTGTGCTTGTGTGTGTGTATCTCTCAACACGATAATTGAACACCATGAGTTAGTTATTGTGACTCATGCTTGGGCTCCAACTGCGAGGTCATATCGCCTACTACCGCTCTTTTTTGTCGTTATGGTGGACATAATCCCAACTCTACTATGAGAGATTTAAATTTTGCCTACCCTTAACAAGTATCATCGTACAGTCTCAAGACTATAACCAATGTCCCATCCGATGTTCAAGCTTTTTTCACCTCCAAGATAAAAAACATAAAGACTTCAGCCGGGTTTCGAACCCACAACGTTGAGCTCAGTAGGTTACCAGGCTACCTCTGAGCTACCGGAGCCCTCAACCCCATAAGGACGACACCTATTGAGTTGCAGCCAAATCGGCCAAAGGTGTCCTCCACACTTGCGAAAAACGCGAAATTTACAAATAAATTCAAAACTTCATAAGGAAGACACCTATTAATGTACACATGCGAAAACGGTCAGGGAGATAGGCGGTGGTCATTGAAGGGGAATCAACTCAAAAACACTAATAACTGTCGATGTACCGTATATTGACAAGAAATGGTATTTGTAAATTCAAAACTCCATAAGGAAGACACCTATTAAAGTACACATGCGAAAACGGTCAAAGAGATAGGCGGTGGTCATTGAAGGGGAATCAACTCAAAAACAATAATAACTGTCGATGTACCGAATATCGACAAGAAATGGTATTTGTAAATTCAAAACTCCATAAGGACGACACCTATTAATGTACACATGCGAAAACGGTCAAGGAGATAGGTGGTGGTCATTGAAGGGGAATCAACTGAAAAACACTAATAACTGTCGATGTACCGAATATCGACAAGAAATGGTATTTGTAAATTCAAAACTCCATAAGGACGACACCTATTAATGTACACATGCGAAAACGGTCAAAGAGATAGGCGGTGGTCAGTGAAGGGGGATCAACTCAAAACATACAAAATTTAGTATGAGTGTTCAGTTGTAAGTCAACTATTGATATATAGTCAGTAGGAGGGCAAAACCTTAACGGATTGATTCGTGTGGGGAAGTACAATCTCGATGATTCACCGTAGACCTTCTTTTTACTTATATAATATATAGGTATGTTATAGTTTTTCCTTTCATGAAGATGGGTTAAAAATTGTTATTAGAAAAGCACAATAATTGCTAACGGAATGAATATGTTCATCCAAAACTTTATAATGACGACACCTATTTAGTTTCAGCCAAATCAGATGAAAGGAAAATGGTTGGGATTAGAAGGGGGCTTCTCAAGATCTTCATGAATGTATAGATAAAAAATTTTAAATGAAGACGGAGATATCCCTGATTAAAACATGAAAATAGTAGGAAGGAATGCGAAAAAAATGAAGGTCATTACAAATATTTCGAGTTGACCAAGTACATTAAAGGTGATTCATTGAAGACGTTTTTTTGTTTGAGATGTGACGGTCGGGGAGGAGCTACGCCATCTTCTAAAGTCATAATACCTCTAAAAAATTTATTCGAATTTCACATTAACACAGAATATTAAAAAAAAATGTTATTCATTTAAAATAATATTAATTCTGGAAAAGCAGTTTATTTATATTTATAAAAGAACAAATTTTATAACACAATTCGTTAGTAAGAAAGCCCTGAGCCTAAAAGATGTATTTCCTAAAGGCTAATAAAGAATTGATATTTAACATTTTTGCAGAGATATTGTGAAACACTTGATAAAAATAAAGAAAACCTACGTTTTTAAAAAAAAAATGTCTATTTCACAAATAATATATAATATGGGAGTACTTTCGGTATTGCTACCATCTTCAGCCACGACTTAACAAATACTAAATTGAAGTTCAACTAGGTAGTTTACAATCCAAATGGTAGGAAGGTATCCTTTTTCAGCCCCTACGGTGTTTTCCTATCCCTACTGTACAGTTAATAATTCAAATATGCAAAAACATAAAAAATGACATTTCGTCCCAAATCGGGATCTTAAAAATAAAAATTTGAAATAGTATGTGTTGATTAAATGCGTATATGAAATGAATTAAAGATAACAATTGTTTATATATGAATAAAAATAAAATAAAAAGTTTTATAAAATAAAATATACAGTTTTTGAGAGTGTAAGTACGTATACACAGAGACTGGAGGATTATTATATTTATTATCGCCAATAATATAATCTTTTCTTTATTTTTAATAAAGAATTGATTGATTGATTGAAATAAACACCGCTGACGCCAACTTATTACTTTCGTTTAACCAGAAATGCCATTATAAAATGATTTGGGGGAGGCGGAGAGAGAATGATCTGTAAGTGTGGTTGGTATAAGAAAGGACTGTAATGGTCTCATCACATTTTTTTTTTTTTCTATTCAACCTCTAGTACACTCGCCTTTCATTGTTACATTAGTCCACTCGTGCGGCACTCAGTACCGCATGCTTAACTATTGAGTTTTTCAGCAGTTTTGCGCCCCATGCAACTCCAAAAAGTTACTATTAAGCGTACTGAATGCATAACAATGTTTTTAAAAACTTTATTGAAGAAAAAAAAAATACAAATTTGTTCAAAAAAAGAAACAAAATTGAATTTTTTAAACAATGTTTAAGAATTACATATATTGAAGTAAAGAAAAACATCTTTATATTGAAAAACAAAATTTAATCAAGGAAAAATTAAAAAAAATTATACCTTTGCATTATTATTTTGAATCATAATAATTTAGATTGAAAATAAAATAAAATTAGTAAAAAACAAAATAAGGTACTACATATTATAGTACAAATGATGAACAGTATAATTAATTATAAATAGTTTATTTTTATTATAAATAATTTATAATTATTAGTCGTAGGTATAAGGAAAAAACTAAAAAAAATAACAATTAATTGTTTTTAATTAATTAATTAACAGTTAATTATTATTACTTAATTATAAATGAGTAGTTCATGAAAAAAAATGAACTATAACATAAAAATATACTTAGTTATGAATAAAACAAATACGAAATAAAATTTAACAAAAAAATTGCATTTTAACACAGGCACAGTATACAGTGCCGCAACTGTTGTCCTTTCCTCTTTGACCTATTGTTACCGACTGATAAAATATCAGATGAATGCGCTACTTGTGTTCATTCATAGACATGTCATTGAAGAATAGAAGTGGGGATTAGATTGTTATTTATGTAGGGACCGCGAAAATCCAAATTTAGTAAAGGGTTAAGTATTTCACAATATATCTGCGAAAATGTTAAGTATCATTCTATATAGTACTTGGTTTGAAGCTGTGATCCATCCTATAGTCCAGTACCTTTATTTCATGTCAGTTTAATTTTTGTTTTAGTTTTGAAGTAGCCGCCGGCCAAATTGGAGGCAAAACTTTCTTGGGGCGGCACATTCAAGAAGGGGCAGCGCTCCCGAATGTCTCTACCAGTCTTTTGGCGGATTATTATAAAAATTAATGTATCCGGTCTGTAAAATCTACGGAAACACCATATTTCTATCAAACATGCTCCCCTGAACACAAATCTGGGTGTTGTGCTAATATACACCTTAATCAAAAAAAAAAACTCGTGATTCATATCCAAAAACATTATTTGATACATTGCTTTCAATTTTTACTTTTTGGCAGAGTTCCTCCACAGATATCCTCTATGGTCTGTCCAATCTACGTTTTGTTTAATCATTATTTTATATTACTTAGATACTAATTTATTTTATTTCTCTTCGTTTTTTATTTTATGTATTTTAATTGTTTAAATGTATTTATTTATTTTTTTTTATACCTATTATATACATTTTTTATATTTGTTATTGTTATTTTGGTTGTATACACAAAATCACAAATCACAGTTTTTAAGTTATTCGCTGTTGCAACAAATGAGCGACATGTCCTGTAAATAAATTCATTACAACGGCGACATTGATCTCACTAGACATGCACGCTTCCTCATAGCTACTGGCGCCCTCTCCACAGTTTGTATAAATAAGAAGAAAAAAATATAATAAAAACTTTTAATAAAAACTTTATTAATTAAAATTACATTTAAAAAAATGGTATACAATAATATACAGTGAAACCTGGTTAAGTGGGCCCTGGATATATGAGAAACCTCTCTAGGAAAACTAAAACTAAAACTAAAACTAAAACGAATACGATCAGTAGAGTATCCTGAACAAGCACTCAGATACAAACCAATATAACAGATTTTTTTAAATAAATGAAACAAAATAATTTTTGAAATATTGTCTATTCCACTAAAGATATATATATATATATAACTACCGGTTTCGGCTTTACACCATCGTCAGGTCTGGTTATGAACTAAGTTAGTTTGCAGAGTAACTGCTCTGCAAACTAGACCTGACGATGGTGTAAGGCCGAAACCGGTAGTTACATATATATATATATATATATATATATATATATATATATATATATATATATCTTTAGTGGAATAGACATTATTTCAAAAATTAGTTTGTTTTATTTATTTATTACAAGTTTCCACAATATGTCCGCGTTCCTCAAATTAGAAGATTATTTTAAGCCATAAGTTTTGTAGTATTGTTTTGAAAAAAAAAAATGGACATAATAACAACATAAAATATGCATTTTTAATTAACATTTTCACCTCTATAAATGAGAAACGATAAATCTCGATCTCTCTTAGCGGGACCCTCTATGAATAAAAACTCTGTCATGCTAGTTCCCTTGAGATACCAGTTAACCAGGTTTCACTGTATTACATTATCAGCTATCTTAAATAATTAAATTAAACTCTAATTCACTTCATAATATGTAGCATAGATGGCATAATATGGTCTTGATATTTTCTTGTCCAGGTATCTTGTAAATCGTACCAATCCGTTTTTCCTATGGCATAAGGTAAGAATATTCTCAGCTGGAATCAACGTCACAAACTGAAAAACATAAAACAGGAGAATTGTAAAGCAAGAAAAGAAGACTATGCATGGAGGAAAAAAGATGTACAAGGGAAATCCTAACCAGTGCTGAGATCTAGTGGCAAATCACTTAAGGTTAGGTTAGATTCTATGACTCATGCCCGGGCTTTTCCATGCTGTGTCACTTTTCTACAATGGTGGTAAACAAGTAACTTAGATGGTGTGCGTGCTTGTCTTCTGAATTCAAGAACGTGGGTTCGAAACCCGACCGAGGCCCTTAGTTTATTTCATCTGGGAGCTAAAATAAACTTGAGCAGGCCGTCCTTCAGATGAGACGTTATGGTCCCGAGCCTGTACGATGTCAGGAACTCGTTAAAGACCCCTGCCCTAGGTGAATAAAAATTTAGGCTAGGCAAAATTTAGGACTCCCACAGTAGAGTCGGGCTCATGTTCACCAGAGTGACGAAAGAGCGCTCTGGTAGTAGGCCATATGACCTCGTAGTTAAACCCCGGGCTTGAGTCATAAAACCTAAACCTAAGTAACTTAAACATATCAATAGTGACCTTGAAATTAAGATTTTTATTCAATTTTATGGATCGCCTACTGCAACTTTCACCATTAAAGCAGAAGACAGCATAATTCCGGTTTCGATAAATTATAGATTTGTTAAATCAGTTAAGCACTTATCCACACTTTCTTCGAAGCTTTAAAAATGTCACTTATACCATTCTAACCCCGTCAATTGTGTTACCGAAATTAGTTTATTTATTTTTATAGTATTTTGCGGAGGATCAGCGCCATGTTTTAATGTGAACCATGAATGTAGTGCAGGTATGTTTAATTATACTTCGTACAGCTGAGGAAGTTGACAGTGTTTACCTTATTTTTATTACAGGGTTTTTCAGTGTCGAGATAGTGAATGAACCCATTGGTGTTTCGAGTATAATCCACATCGTTGATCATCTCGTTACAGTCAAAGAACAGATAAAGGTCAAGTCCTGGCTTCTTGAGGAACTCATCATTGTCTGTGAGCATACTGTAACAACCTGCTTTCCATCTGATAACTTCGAGATGGATTGTAGTCGACTTGGCTACACCAGCTGCACAAAGGAATTATATCAGCAGAATAGAATTGTTTTTATTAAAAATAAGAACAATACAAAATTATAATAAGAAATTTTACAAAAAAAAAAAAACAGACTATGGCCATTTCGGCCGACCGTCGGAAGTGTTACACATCCCAGCTGCTGCAATTCTTGCGAAACACCGGACTATATCACCTACAAATTATATGGTGCCATTCACGGAGGAATAGCTAATATCCAGAGAGATAGCCACATTATGTCACTATTATAATAATAGTTGTGCTGACGCTAATGGCCTCTGCAGTCGATGCGCCTAATAAAAAAAAAGAGCCATTTTTTTTTTTTTTTTTAAACTAGTTTTTTCTAAATATTGTCTATTCCACAAATTACAAAAATATATAAGTCGTAGTCACTTAGTGAAATCCGTCATTTCATGGAAAAACAAAGCATTTCATGAACTGCCGGCATATTGTGAAATTACATTAAATGCCTAAACTTTTCATGAAATTAAGATTTTCTACAAGGCTGTAAATTCACAATGTTTTACCTGAATGTGGTTGTAGTTTGAGACCAGTGTACTGTTTTAAAGTCGATACAAACAATGAGGAAGTCAACAGTTTAACAATTCCTCCAACATATGGAGACATCTCGTTAATATCAGCCACTTCGTAGTTCCTTAAAAAAAACAAGGAATTAAAATAAATAAATATTAGATAACATATAAACTAACGGGGTCGAAGTCTTGCTCAATACGTGGGAGAGGAAGGCATTGAGGAAGATATACGGCCCTACTCCAGAGGAATGGAGGGTAAGGTCCAATACAAGAGCCCAGCCTGGTGGACTTCGTGAAGCAGGGGAGGCTGCAATGGCTGGGCTATTTACAGAGGATGGAACCAGACAGATTGCCGAGGAGGATAATGGAGGGCAAAGAAGAGCTAGTCCTCGCTTATGTTGCCTGGACGTGGGCGTGAGAAGATGGAGACGGGAGGCCGAGGATAGAGAAGAATGACGGAAGATCGTTGCGGGTGATCAGGTTCTACAAGGACCATAGCGCCAGGGAAAGTAAAAAGTGAATATAAATAAATAATGGCTGTATATGAATGATAAATACCTTCTATTAGCTGGCCCTTTATGTCTCCATTTTATATCTTTAGAGATTTCTTCAAGAAAACCATCGTAATGCCGATCGTGAAAAAATTGATTGAGGATCAAATAACCTTCTCTTTGGAAGGAAATCCTGGCCCTGTCCATACTACTAACGAGACAATGATTGGTAGGACAAAAGTCTTCCAACTTCAGCATCCCCTGAAACGTAATGTTTTTTTTTTCTTAAATTTTACAAGTTTTCATAAAAACTACTATTCGTTACAAAAAAACTCGGATACAACAAACACCTCGTTAAAGCGAATCAAAATAGAACAGTCTCGCTAAAGAAGTTTCACTTCAAAAGTTTATCTATCTACCAATAAAGAGATATTTACCATTTTGGTCTGTCGATATAAAGGACTTGGCCCTCGGTAGACGATGGACCGTGGTAATGCTTTGTTGCAATGATACCAACCATTGATGCTTAGTCGTATAAATGTTTTGTCCGTTACTTCAGATACCTGAAGAATTATGAAATGTACATTTAATAACGTAAAATTTCAACCAGTACATAGGTCTAATTCAAACAGCTAGAATGCGCTATATTATATAGTATTATTTTCTACCTGATGGTAAGTAGTGTTACCAACTTCAAAACAGATGAATGAGTTGGCCACAGGATCTATTGTCACTGCAACATTTTTTGGTTGGAATAAGTCTGAAAAAAAAATTAAATTGAAAAAAAAAAAAAAAAAAAAAAAAAACTAAGAGTATTTTCATTAAGCCTACGAACGTGTTCGTATAAAGAAAAATTTAAATCAATGCACACCCAAAATTGGTGTGTAATTAAAAGTATAATAACCATAACTGAATTGATATAAAAATGGACAGTGGTTGCTGTTATTTTTTTTGTCGTTTTCTTTGATTTCGTAGAATCACATCCTCTCGTTATGCCTATTTCAATTTTTTTAGAATTTGAATTATTAACTATAGTCCCTGTTTTACTTTTCTTCATTTTTTACTTTAGTTTTTCATAACTGTTGATAATGTTGGCGAACTCATCCGACCTTTTGATATAATCAAATGGATACTAAGTAATTTGTTAATATAATCTTCTTAAAAGATTAAATGAGCTGACTTCCCTATAACATTAAATAAAGTATCCAAATCGACCAAAGGTAGAGAAGGAGTAGAGAAGAGGCATGACACAAAAACTCTAATAATTGCCGATGTAATGAATGTATCGACATCAAATTTTATATTTAAATTTAAAACTCCATCAGGACAGCACTTATTACTTATCCGCGAATTGAATTATTCATGCTGGTGATTCATCGACCCTTTTTTTTCATTTTCAGAATCGCCAGGTCGGAAAACATAAAATTCCGTTGAAAACTCAACTTCGATTTTTTTATCGATTACATAACTTCTTCTATACTTGGTATAGCTGGAGAATTAAAAAGAATTCACTCACCATCATGGGAGAACATTTGAAATGCACCACCTGCATCTAACTTTCCCGTAAGATAGAATACAAATGCCAAAACTCGATCACCACATTTATCATTATGACAAAGAAGAAAGTCTAAAAAAAAATGTTAAATTCATATTTTTAAAAATGTACATTTTAAACATAAATCATTAAATTATCGCTTACATTAATACATACCACCCTCATCATATACGGAGGCTTTAATACTAAATTTAGCATTAAATTTAGTATTAGTTATATATCCGAGAACAGTATCAAATGTATCTTGTAAAAAAGATACAGCACTTTTGATTGCTGGGTCACTTGAATTTTTCAAATCAGCTGTCTGCCTAAAACTATATAAATCCTTGTTTTTTCTGACAAATGTCGACTTTTCAATTGCCTTCAATAGGGTTTCAAGAAATCCATTTGTTTCAATAAACTGTTTGATCCTCAATAATTTGTATGGAGAAGTTATTATTGAATATACGTCTGAAAATAATTAAAATATTCAATTAATCCTGTTATGTAAAAGACATTATTTGAAATAAATATTATTATACCAACCATGCTTTCAGATCAGGCTCTCTCCACCTCCCCCTTTGCAAACTGTCATCTCGAGGTATATTAAAGTAATGAGTTGGCGTCAGCGGTATTTGTTTGTTTCAATGTATAAAGTTTCTTATACTCATTAACGCCAGTATGAAATGATTTTGGGAAGGGGAAGGTGAAGAGAGTGTGCAACCGAGGTTCTCATAACAAGCTCAAAATATATAACATATTAAAAATTCTGAAATAATGTCATACGTAAAGAACTTTACACATATAAATATTTACCTGAGTCAACATCTTTGTTATTTGTATAATTGCTTCTAATTTGATGGACGAGTTTGCCATCAATTCGTTTGTTTAATTGTAAACTCATTCTTCCTTAGGTTGTGTTTATTATTATAAGTACATAAAATATCAAACGGAAGATTAAAAAAAAAAAACGTTGAAACTTGTAACCTGTAACATAAATTGAAACCTCTTCGTTAAGCACAAGAAACTTGGTGTTTTTCTGCGCCATACAAGACTAATTTTAATGAGTACGAGACAGTGGCTTGTGTGTTTTTAACAAAAAAATAAAATATATCATATGAGATTTTGAATTAAAAAAATAATCAATATATATTTTTTAGAAAAGTTGGTTTTTGCAAATAGTATAATTGTAATGAAATATAAGTTATTTGTTTTATATTTGTATAAATAAGATAATTAAATAATTTAAAAAAAAATAGAAATAATTATTTCTAATTTCAATTAAGTACGGTGAGTATTGAAGAGAGCTGAATGATTTAGAAGCTGAAGTATGTGATATTATACTTAATATTTATAAAATTAATAAATTTAAATAAAAATGTATAATAGCAAAAACCTATTTAAAAATATTACTATTATGAAAGACGCTTTCTAGATGTACCACTTACGTGAGGTTGTGAAACATATGTTCAGGTCCGTTATTTTTGATAATTTTCCCTCCTTTTCCACTCAAAATCCCCCTTCAAATGGGAACGGTGAAATGTGTAACAACAAGTTTTGAACTGAAACGAATTTCAGTAAAAACTTGTTGTTACACATTTGACCGTTTTATATCTCGCAACAGGAACCATAGTGGCCGTGCGGGCTAGGGCGTAGGGCTTTGGTCCCAAGGACTTACCATGGTTTGCGGGTTCGAATCCCATCCGGGAGTGAGTTTTATTTTGTAGATGAAACTCCCTCCCGGGGCCATGGATGTTGTAAATAACTTAATGACAAACATATATGGCTAGTGTGGTGTGTGCCGAGGCCAATGATGTGAGATGTAACAATTAGTGAAACTGTTAACCCTCCGTCGGGCGCAATATTTGGGGTCACGAGTTCGGGTGCCCTACAGGCACACGGCAAAAACATCTAAGTTTTTGGGGAAGAAACTATAAAAATAAAGAAATAAATATTTTTCAAAACGGTCACAGTACATATATGAATGGTTTTACAACGTTTTTCAAAACGGTCACAGTACATATATGAATGGTTTTACAACGTTTTTCAAAACGGTCACAGTACATATATGAATGGTTTTACAACGTTTTTCAAAACGGTCACAGTACATATATGAATGGTTTTACAACGTTTTTCAAAACGGTCACAGTACATATATGAATGGTTTTACAACGTTTTTCAAAACGGTCACAGTACATATATGAATGGTTTTACAACGTTTTTCAAAACGGTCACAGTACATATATGAATGGTTTTACAACGTTTTTCAAAGTAAAACTTGTAAAATAAGATGGCCACAATGACAAATCCAAACAGGTGTTATAACCTTCAACCTCAACCTTTCATTTTTTAATTTTTTGGATGATTTTGGGGTTAAAAAATACGCTGCTAGAAGGCATAGGATAAATATTTAGTGTCAGATGGATAGAATAATCCATTATAATAGTCAGAACTGCAAAGTACGTACCTTAAGAATCGGGTGCAATGAACTTCTCAGGCCACTTTGTCAACTATGAACAATTAGGAAGGTATCGTCGTAGCAAACTAAAATGATAGATAAAACACTTTTTTGAAGAAAAAAAAAAAATCTGTTCCATGGGTTAGGCCGGTTAATCCGAAGCCGTTTAAGAGGGCTTCTACTGTATTATAATCTGTATCGCTGAAAATTAACTAGAGACTGGGACGGGAATTTACGTTATATTTTTACTCTCCTTTCGTTAGGCCGATTTTACATCCCTTGCTTTACGAAGTATAGGGGAAGTTCTGTAATCGGTCAGATATTCGATTTTGAGTTTCATCGTACTTTCATATTTTCAGTTTCCAAAAATGAAAACAAAATGTCTGTCTGTGTGCTTGTGTGTGTGTATCTCTTCGGCCGGGTTTCGAACCCACAATGTTGAACTCAGTAGGTTACCAGGCTACCTCTGAGCTACCGGCGCCCTCAACCCCATAAGGACGACACCTATTGAGTTGCAGCCAAATCGGCCAAAGGTGTCCTCCACACTTGCGAAAAACGCCAAATTTACAAATAAATTCAAAACTTCATAAGGAAGACTCCTATTAATGTACACAGGCGAAAACGGTCAAAGAGATAGGCGGTGGTCAGTGAAGGGGGGATCAAATCAAAAACACTAATAACTGTCGATGTACCGAATATTGACAAGAAATGGTATTTGTAAATTCAAAACTCCATAAGGAAGACACTTATTAATGTACACACGCGAAAACGGTCAAAGAGATATGCGGTGGTCAGTGAACGGGGATCAATTCAAAAACACTAATTGTCGATATACCGAATATTGACAAGAAATGGTATTTGTAAATTCAAAACTCCATAAGGAAGACACCTATTAATGTACACAGGCGAAAACGGTTAAAGAGATAAGCGGTGGTCATTGAAGGGAAATCAACTCAAAAACACTAATAACTGTCGATGTACCGAATATTAACAAGAAATGGTATTTGTAAATTCAAAACTAAATAAGGACGACACGTATTAATGTACACATGCGAAAACGGTCAAAGAGATAGGCGGTGGTCATTGAAGGGGAATCAACTCAAAAACAATAATAACTGTCGATGTGCCGAATATTGACAAGAAATGGTATTTGTAAATTCAAAACTCCATAAGGACGACACCTATTAATGTACACATGCGAAAACGGTCAAAGAGATAGGCGGTGGTCAGTGAGGAAGAATCAATTCAAAAACACTAATAACTGTCGATGTACCGAATATTGACAAGAAATGGTATTTGTAAATTCAAAACTCCATAAGGACGACACCTATTAATGTACACATGCGAAAACGGTCAAAGAGATAGGCGGTGGTCATTGAAGGGGAATCAACTCAAAAACACTAATAACTGTCGATGTACCGTATATTGACAAGAAGTGGTATTTGTAAATTCAAAACTCCATAAGGAAGACACCTATTAATGTACACATGCGAAAACGGTCAAAGAGATAGGCGGTGGTCATTGAAGGGGAATCAACTCAAAAACACTAATAACTGTCGATGTACCGAATATTAACAAGAAATGGTATTTGTAAATTCAAAACTAAATAAGGACGACACCTATTAATGTACACATGCGAAAACGGTCAAAGAGATAGGCGGTGGTCATTGAAGGGGAATCAACTCAAAAACAATAATAACTGTCGATGTGCCGAATATTGACAAGAAATGGTATTTGTAAATTCAAAACTCCATAAGGACGACACCTATTAATGTACACATGCGAAAACCGCCAAAGAGATAGGCGGTAGTCAGTGAGCGGGGATCAACTCAAAAACACTAATAACTGTCAATGTACCGTATATTGACAAGAAATGGTATTTGTAAATTCAAAACTCCATAAGGACGACACCTATTAATGTACACATGCGAAAACCGCCAAAGAGATAGGCGGTAGTCAGTGAGCGGGGATCAACTCAAAAACACTAATAACTGTCAATGTACCGTATATTGACAAGAAATGGTATTTGTAAATTCAAAACTCCATAAGGACGACACCTATTAATGTACACATGCGAAAACGGTCAAAGAGATAGGCGGTGGTCATTGAAGGGGAATCAACTCAAAAACAATAATAACTGTCGATGTGCCGAATATTGACAAGAAATGGTATTTGTAAATTCAAAACTCCATAAGGACGACACCTATTAATGTACACATGCGAAAACCGCCAAAGAGATAGGCGGTAGTCAGTGAGCGGGGATCAACTCAAAAACACTAATAACTGTCAATGTACCGTATATTGACAAGAAATGGTATTTGTAAATTCAAAACTCCATAAGGACGACACCTATTAATGTACACATGCGAAAACCGCCAAAGAGATAGGCGGTAGTCAGTGAGCGGGGATCAACTCAAAAACACTAATAACTGTCAATGTACCGTATATTGACAAGAAATGGTATTTGTAAATTCAAAACTCCATAAGGACGACACCTATTAATGTACACATGCGAAAACGGTCAAAGAGATAGGCGGTGGTCAGTGAAGGGGGATCAACTCAAAACATACAAAATTTAGTATGAGTGTTCAGTTGTAAGTCAACTATTGATATATAGTCAGTAGGAGGGCAAAACCTTAACGGATTGATTCGTGTGGGGAAGTACAATCTCGATGATTCACCGTAGACCTTCTTTTTACTTATATAATATATAGGTATGTTATAGTTTTTCCTTTCATGAAGATGGGTTAAAAATTGTTATTAGAAAAGCACAATAATTGCTAACGGAATGAATATGTTCATCCAAAACTTTATAATGACCGACACCTATTTAGTTTCAGCCAAATCAGATGAAAGGAAAATGGTTGGGATTAGAAGGGGGCTTCTCAAGATCTTCATGAATGTATAGATACAAAATTTTAAATGAAGACGGAGATATCCCTGATTAAAACATGAAAATAGTAGGAAGGAATGCGAAAAAAATGAAGGTCATTACAAATATTTCGAGTTGGCCAAGTACATTAAAGGTGATTCACTGAAGACGTTTTTTGTTTGAGATGTGACGGTCGGGGAGGAGCTACGCCATCTTCTAAAGTCATAATTCCTCTAAAAAATTTATTCGAATTTCACATTAACACAGAATATTTTTAAAAAATGTTATTCATTTAAAATAATATTAATTCTGGAAAAGCAGTTTATTTATATTTATAAAAGAACAAATTTTATAACACAATTCGTTAGTAAGAAAGCCCTGAGCCTAAAAGATATATTTCCTAAAGGCTAATAAAGAATTGATATTTAACATTTTTGCAGAGATATTGTGAAACACTTGATAAAAATAAAGAAAACGTACGTTTTTTAAAAAAAATTGTCTATTTCACAAATAATATATAATATGGGAGTACTTTCGGTATTGCTACCATCTTCAGCCACGACTTAACAAATGCTAAATTGAAGTTCAACTAGGTAGTTTACAATCCAAATGGTAGGAAGGTATCCTTTTTCAGCCCCTACGGTGTTTTCCTATCCCTTCTGTACAGTTAATAATTGAAATATGCAAAAACATAAAAAATGACATTTCGTCCCAAATCGGGATCTTAAAAATAAAAATTTGAAATAGTATGTGTTGATTAAATGCGTATATGAAATGAATTAAAGATAACAATTGTTTATATATGAATAAAAATAAAATAAAAAGTTTTATAAAATAAAATATACAGTTTTTGAGAGTGTAAGTACGTATACACAGAGACTGGAGGATTATTATATTTATTATCACCAATAATATAATCTTTTCTTTATTTTTAATAAGGAATTGATTGATTGATTGAAATAAACACCGCTGACGCCAACTTATTACTTTCGTTTAACCAGAAATGCCATTTTAAAATAATTTGGGGGAGGCGGAGAAAGAATGATCTGTAAGTGTGGTTGGAATAAGAAAGGACTAATGGTCTCATCACATTTTTTTTTTTTTTTCTATTCAACCCTCTAGTACACTCGCCTTTCATTGTTGCATTAGTACACTCGTGCGGCACTCAGTACCGCATGCTTAACTATTGAGTTTTTCAGCAGTTTTGCGCCCCATGCAACTCCAAAAAGTTACTATTAAGCGTACTGAATGCATAACAATGTTTTTAAAAACTTTATTGAAGAAAAAAAAAATACAAATTTGTTTAAAAAAAGTAACAAAATTGAATTTTTTAAACAATGTTTAAGAATTACATATATTGAAGTAAAGAAATGAAATGAAAAATAATCTTTATTCTGGGACTTTCGTCCCCTAAGAATAATAACATAAGAAGTAGATAAAAGAGTACAAGTATCGACCCATTGAGACAGAATAAAAATAAAGGAAAAGAGGTCTCTAGTAATAAATATAAAATGTTAGAGAGAGGCAATGATTAAAACAATAAAAAACTGGTGAAAATTAGTGATAAAAATAAGAATAAAACAAAGTATGAATATAAATGTAAAACATAATAACAATAGTGAGTTATATATGAATTTAATCGCAAAAAAAAAAAAAAAAAACTGGGCAGATGAAACTGGAGTGTGACAATCTGTCCAGTGGAGTGAGAGACTTATAGGAAGACTAGAACTATCTCATAGGAGCCCGCCTTAGGAATCAGAGATTTGTTGAGTTAGGAGATAATGGAAAAGTAAGGACTTAAATGAAAGAAGAGAAGGAGCATGGCGGATCTGGAGAGGGAGAGAGTTCCAGAGGGAGTTAGCTTGGATAAGGAAAGAGTTGTGGTAGGTTGTTGTCCTGTGGGAAGGGAGGTAAAGATCCGAGGGGCGGGATCTAGTGACTTTCTGGTGGATATGGGATTTAAATTGGAGCATTTGGAAGATGTAGGAGGGCTTTTGGGAAGATATGGTTTGATAGAGGAAGGAGCCTAGGAAATATTGTCGACGAGAGGATGGGAAGAGCCATTTTAGGTCGGTATAGGAACTAGTAATAGAGGAGTGTCTGGGGAGCCCGAAGATGAATCTTAGAAAGGAGTTCATGACTCGCTTTAGTTTCATGTCGAGCTCACCAGACAGTCCTCCATATGCGAGGCAAGCTTAATCATAGTAGGGGAAAACAAGAGAGGATACCAATAAGAAAAACATCTTTATATTGAAAAACAAAATTGAATCAAGGAAAAATTAAAAAAAATTATACCTTTGCATTATTATTTTGAATAATAATAATTTAGATTGAAAATAAAATAAAATTAGTAAAAAACAAAATAAGGTACTACATATTATAGTACAAATGATGAACAGTATAATTAATTATAAATAGTTTATTTTTATTATAAATAATTTATAATTATTAGTCGTAGGTATAAGGGAAAAACTAAAAAAAATAACAATTAATTGTTTTTAATTAATTACTTAACAGTTAATTATTATTACTTAATTATAAATGAGTAGTTCATGAAAAAAAATGAACTATAACATAAAAATATACTTAGTTATGAATAAAACAAATACGAAATAAAATTTAACAAAAAAATTGCATTTTAACACAGGCACAGTATACAGTGCCGCAACTGTTGTCCTTTCCTCTTTGACCTATTGTTACCGACTGATAAAATATCAGATGAATGCGCTACTTGTGTTCATTCATAGACATGTCATTGAAGAATAGAAGTGGGGATTAGATTGTTATTTATGTAGGGACCGCGAAAATCCAAATTTAGTAAAGGGTTAAGTATTTCACAATATCTCTGCGAAAATGTTAAGTATCATTCTATATAGTACTTGGTTTGAAGCTGTGATCCATCCTATAGTCCAGTACCTTTATTTCATGTCAGTTTAATTTTTGTTTTAGTTTTGAAGTAGCCGCCGGCCAAATTGGAGGCAAAACTTTCTTGGGGCGGCACATTCAAGAAGGGGCAGCGCTCCCGAATGTCTCTACCAGTCTTTTGGCGGATTATTATAAAAATTAATGTATCCGGTCTGTAAAATCTACGGAAACACCATATTTCTATCAAACATGCTCCCCTGAACACAAATCTGGGTGTTGTGCTAATATACACCTTAATCAAAAAAAAAACTCGTGATTCATATCCAAAAACATTATTTGATACATTGCTTTCAATTTTTACTTTTTGGCAGAGTTCCTCCACAGATATCCTCTATGGTCTGTCCAATCTACGTTTTGTTTAATCATTATTTTATATTACTTAGATACTAATTTATTTTATTTCTCTTCGTTTTTTATTTTATGTATTTTAATTGTTTAAATGTATTTATTTATTTTTTTTTATACATATTATATACCTACATTTTTTATATTTGTTATTGTTATTTTGGCTTCATTCTCTTTTCTATATTTCGCACATTGAAAACTGATGAAGGAACGTAAGAACAACCCGAAATGTCGTCATGAAAAATACATACGATTTGTAAAGAATATTTATCTTAATTTTAATTATATTAAAAACTGTATAACGTATTTTTCAATAGTATTGTTATTACTAATCATATGTGTAAAAGTTAATAGCTCTTTATGTATCTAATATTGAAACTAGTATGTATTGAGAAGGCAGTGGAGAGTAGAGAGGTGAGAGCCAAGATGGCAGTTGTGAACAGTTAATGAAAGGGGATTAAAGTTGTACTGTGCCTGAAAAAGTGTTTTATTGTTTTTCTCCCATCAAATTGACTATTATCATAATAAAAGTAGTCAGTTTCAACAGGTTATGGGCCTAGTGAATGTGAACGGGTCGATGTGTTCCTTTTATTTAACATATTAAATATTCATGATTAACTCCGAAACAAGTGTAGTGAACATGGCTTCCGCAATGAACTTATTACCACAGCTCACAGCTACAAATTTCTCCAACTGGAGGTTCAGAGTTGAATGCTTATTGGATGAAAAGGGTGTTAAGAAGTTGATAATGGAAAATAAAACCGATTTCACAGATGACAAAACAAAGACTGAATACCTTGTACAAGATGCTAAAGCAAGGTCAGTAATCGTACAATGTATAACAGATCGCCATATTGATATCGTGAAAGATGCAACGTCAGCTTTCAGTATGATGGAAAAACTTAAAAATATTTTTGAAAGGAAAAGCACTATTACAAAACTCTTTGTAAAACGAAAACTAGTAACACTCAAATGCGAGAATGGAACAGATCTTCAGGAACACTTCATGAAATTTGATACCATAATAAGAGAATTAGAGAACACTGGTACAAAATTGGATGATAGCGATAAGATTTGTGATCTTTTGTTAACTCTGCCAGATAACTATGAAAGTGTAATAGCCGCATTAGAAACAACAACAACTGATTTAAACCTGGACTTTGTCAAAGGTAAATTACTTGACTTTGAGCTTAAAATTAAAAACAGTAGCGTATCAACTAATGAGAGTTCAGTAAATGAATGCTCATTCAGCGCCAAAAAGTGTGGCAATACAGGTCACTTTATAGCAAATTTCCCAAAAAAATAAACAGGGTACCTTTCGTGGAAGGGAAAATAGATACCCTAGACGAGGTGCATATTATAGAAATAATTATGATGACCAACGAGGTCATTTCGCTAATGAAGAAGGTGAGACAGATAAAATATCCTTTGTAGCATTTTCTGCCGAGTTGGAACCTTCACAAAAGGGATATATAAACTTTGTACTAGACTCAGGAGCAACTAGCCACCTAGTCTCAGGAAAATATATGAAATATATGTCAGAAGTTACAAGCATTCCTTCAGTATCAATAAAAGTGGCAAATGGAGAGTGTATTACAGCAAATAAGGTTGGTAAATTAGAAATGCGATCAGATCAGAACTATAATACAGTTGTAAACATTGATGCGCTGATAGTTGATAACCTAACATGCAACCTTATCTCTGTGAGAAAAATAACAAGATCAGGACTAAAAGTTGTGTTTCAAGAACAGTGCGCCGAAATAATTGACAGCTATGGAAAAGTTATGTTTTCATGTGAATTGCAGAAAAATCTGTTCTTAGCCAAATTCAAAACAGTCAACAGTAGACAAAATTGTGGAATGTCAGCAACATTAGCCGATGTAGACACTTGGCACTTGCGACTAGGACATCTAATCCGTAGAGGCTTACAAATACTTGGATTACCCTCTTCAAAGGAAAGATGTGATTCATGCATGAAAGGTAAATTCGCACGACCTCCTTTCAAGAGTACAGATCATAAAAGGTCAAATAGAAAAGGACATCTACTACATTGTGACGTCTGGGGGCCTGTAACTACACCAACAGCCTCAGGTGAGAGATACTATCTATCAATAACAGATGATTATACGCATTTTGTCGTTATTTATTTAATGAAACACAAGAGCGAAACAGCAGCAAACTTAATCTATCACATAAGTAAATTGAATAATGATGGAACAAGAGTATCTAGAATCAGGACTGATAAAGGAGGAGAGTTCCTAGATGATAATCTTAAAAGATATTTTTATGAAAATGGAATTTCACAAGAATTCACAGCAGGATATTCACCGCAGCAGAACGGTGTATCCGAAAGACTGAACAGAACAATCCTAGACAAGGCAAGAACAATGTTTGTTGACTCAAATCTCCCCAAAAGTCTTTGGGGGGAAGCAGTAAGAACTGCAGCTTATCAGCTTAACAGATGCCCATCTAGGGCATTGAACGGAGAAATACCAGTTAAACTATACACTGGTAGATTGGACTTGAGCAGGTTGCGAATTTTTGGAAGCAAGGCATGGGCTTCAAATTTGCCAAAAAAATCAAAGTTAGAGCCTCGTGCAAGCGAGTACAGACTCGTAGGATACGGTGGACCTGGATACAGGTTGTGGGATCCCTCTAGTGGCAAAATAATCTTATCCAGAGACGTCAGATTTGATGAGAAGAACTACTTGTACAAATGTAAAGGAGGTATTAATAACCTAGAAGACCTGGAACAAAAATCTCAAGTGATTTTAACTGAGAATGACCCTGAGTGTCACATCCAAGATAACTCGATTTATAATGAAGGTCAGATACAAGAAGAATCAGACTCAGAAGAAGAGAAAGAATCTCAAGAAAAAGTAAGAAAGCAGTCACAAAGGCACACTAAGTTACCCTCCCGTCTTGATGATTATGAGTTATATTATGCATATTGTTTACTTTCAGATGGGGATGACCCTCAATCATATTCTGAAGCAGTTGAAGCCGGAGAAGAATGGCAATCAGCTATTCTAGAAGAAATGAAAGCCCATGAAAAGTTCGAAACCTGGGTCCCTGGGCTATCGAAACCAAGTGGATATTTCGTACAAAACAAGACGGTGTCAAGAAAGCAAGACTTGTAGCACGCGGATATCAAGAAGAATGTTATTATGACGTATACTCTCCTGTGGCCAAGATGTCCACTATCAGAACTATGATATCTTTCGCCCTAAATAATGAGTTCGAAATTAGACAATTAGACATTCTAACGGCGTTCTTAAACGGTGATCTGGAAAAAGAAATATACATCAAAACTCCAGAAGGGGTAGTTGTAAAATCTAAGACATGCAAATTAAAAAAGGCGCTCTATGGATTGAAGGAAGCCCCACGTCAGTGGAACAAAAGGTTCAATGAGTTCGCATCAAGCTCTGGGCTTCTACGATCAGAGAGAGACGTATGCCTATGGTCCAAAGAAAACTTATGGCTCCTCATTTTTGTGGACGACATTCTTCTAATTGGTGTTGAAGATGAGGTGACTGAGTTTGTAAAAATATTAAAGATAGAATTCAACGCCAAGGATCTTGGACAGATAAACTATTTTCTCGGTATGGAAATAGTTAGAAATGAGACTGAGATAAAAATAACCCAAGGAAAATTAGTTGATGCAATTCTTAAAAAATTTCGAATGATTGACTGTAATGGATCAAATACACCAATTGCACATGGTGCTGGCCCAGAAAATTTAGGCGAAATCGTTGATGTTCCATACAGACAACTGATAGGAAGTCTGATGTATCTGTGTATGGCAAGTAGATCCGACATAATGTTTGCAACTTCGTACCTTAGCAGATTTCTCGACAAACCTACTAATTCATTATGGAAAGCAGCAAAAAGAATCGTAAGATACCTGAGATCAACAAGAGACTATGGGCTAATTTTCAAGAAAAATCAACTTGCGTTCGTGACAGCCTATTCGGATGCTGATTGGGCCGGAGACAGAAGTGACAGAAAAAGTACTAGTGGTTCAGCCGTATATTACTTAGGAAACCTCGTATCATGGCAGTCAATGAAGCAAAAGACTGTGGCTCTATCAACCGCCGAAGCAGAGTATGTAGCAGCAGCTCAGACAACCACAGAAATTCTCCATGTATGTGGTCTTGTTGAAAGTGTTTTAAAAGGCGAAAGTGATAGTGTACCAGTGTTATATGTAGACAATAAAAGTGCCATTCATATGATTCATAATTATGAAAATTCAAAGAGATCGAAACATATCGATATTAAAGCAAATTTTGTTAAAGATGTTGTATACAAAGGTCAATCAATGTAAAATATGTTAAATCAGAAGAGAATGTCGCTGATATATTCACTAAGGCACTACCTGTAAATAAGTTTGAGTACCTTAGAGACAAACTGTCAGTTTTGAATTGTAACTAATTTTTGTTTGTTTTGTTCATGATTCTATTATTTTTGACCTATGTTATTCTCTGTATATAATTGTAATGCAATTTATAGTTTATAAAAAAAAAAATTGTTAGAGAAACTTTAAATTGAGGAGGGGTATTGAAACTAGTATGTATTGAGAAGGCAGTGGAGAGTAGAGAGGTGAGAGCCAAGATGGCAGTTGTGAACAGTTAATGAAAGGGGATTAAAGTTGTACTGTGCCTGAAAAAGTGTTTTATTGTTTTTCTCCCATCAAATTGACTATTATCATAATAAAAGTAGTCAGTTTCAATATCTAATTCATACGCTATCTTTTTGTATACTTTCTGGTTCGTTGTATACACAAAATCACAAATCACAGTTTTTGAGTTATTCGCTGTTGCAACAAATGAGCGTCATGTCCTGTAAATAAATTCATTACAACGGCGACATTGATCTCACTAGACATGCACGCTTCCTCATAGCTACTGGCGCCCTCTCCACAGTTTGTATAAATAAGAAGAAAAAAATAGAATAAAAACTTTATTAATTAAAATTACATTTAAAAAAATGGTATACAATAATATACAGTGAAACCTGGTTAAGTGGGCCCTGGATATATGAGAAACCTCTCTAGGAAAACTAAAACTAAAACGAATACGATCAGTAGAGTATCCTGAACAAGCACTCAAATACAAACCAATATAACAGATTTTTTTAAATAAATAAAACAAAATAATTTTTGAAATATTGTATATTCCACTAAAGATATATATATATATATATATATAACTACCGGTTTCGGCCTTACACCATCGTCAGGTCTAGTTATGAACTAAGTTAGTTTGCAGAGTAACTGCTCTGCAAACTAGACCTGACGATGGTGTAAGGCCGAAACCGGTAGTTATATATATATATCTTTAGTGGAATAGACATTATTTCAAAAATTAGTTTGTTTTATTTATTTATTACAAGTTTCCACAATATGTCCGCGTTCCTCAAATTAGAAGATTATTTTAAGTCATAAGTTTTGTAGTATTGCTTTGAAAAATAAAAATTGGACATAATAACAACATAAAATATGCATTTTTAATTAACATTTTCACCTCTATAAATGAGAAACGATAAATCTCGATCTCTCTTAGCGGGACCCTCTATGAATAAAAACTCTGTCATGCTAGTTCCCTTGAGATACCAGTTAACCAGGTTTCACTGTATTACATTATCAGCTATCTTAAATAATTAAATTAAACTCTAATTCACTTCATAATATGTAGCATAGATGGCATAATATGGTCTTGATATTTTGTTGTCCAGGTATTTTGTAAATCGTACCAATCCGTTTTTCCTATGGCATAAGGTAAGGGCATTATCAGCTGGAATCAACGTTATAAACTGAAAAACATAAAACAGGAGAATTGTAAAGCAAGAAAAGAAGACTATGCATGGAGGAAAAAAGCTGTACAAGGGAAATCCTAACCAGTGCTGAGATCTAGTGGCAAATCACTTAAGGTTAGGTTAGATTTTATGACTCATGCCCGGGCTTTTTCATGCTGTGTCACTTTTCTACAATGGTGGTAAACAAGTAACTTAAATGGTATGCGTGCTTGTCTTCTGAATTCAAGAACGTGGGTTCGAAACCCGACCGAGGCCCTTA
The DNA here is from genome assembly GCA_963662175.1 of Aradus depressus. NCBI lineage: Eukaryota > Metazoa > Arthropoda > Insecta > Hemiptera > Aradidae > Aradus > Aradus depressus. Next base: position 35,952,879 of record OY759218.1, read on the forward strand.
GTTTTTTATCTGGGAGGTAAAATAAACTTGAGCAGGCCGTCCTTCGGATGAGACGTTATGGTCCCGAGCCTGTACGATGTCAGGAACTCGTTAAAGAACCCTGTCCTAGGTGAATAAAAATTTAGGGTAGGCAAAATTTAGGACTCCCACAGTAGAGTCGGGCTCATGTTCACCAGAGTGACGAAAGAGCGCTCTGGTAGTAGGCGATATGACCTCGTAGTTAAACCCCGGGCTTGAGTCATAAAACCTAAACCTAAGTAACTTAAACATATCGATAGTGACCTTGAAATTAAGATTTTTATTCAATTTTATGGATCGCCTACTGCAACTTTCACCATTAAAGCAGAAGACAGCATAATTCCGGTTTCGATAAATTATAGATTTGTTAAATCACTTAAGCACTTATCCACACTTTCTTCAAAGCTTTAAAAATTTCACTTAGACCATTTTGATTCTAACCCCGTCAATTGTGTTACCGAAATTCGTTTATTTATTTTTATAGTATTTTGCGGAGGATCAGCACCATTTTTTAATGTGAACCCTGAATGTAGTGCAGGTATGTTTAAAAATAAGTATAATATTAAATCAGAATTATACTGCTTTCGTTTTAACCTTTCTCCAGTAGTCTCTCAAGAGTTGGGAGAGAATTATCATACATTACCGCTCATTTTAGCAGGAAATTTTAATCTCAATTTCGCACCAGACCATGCTCAGCCACTTGTTCATTTCCTCTACAATAAATTTCAATTGCAAATGAACAATAATCCGAATGAACCTACAAGAATTTGCGATGAAAAACCTACATTTCTTATTTCTCTTAACATAGGCCTATTGTCTCTACTTTGAAATCAAATGTAGTGATTTCTGATGTTCCTAACAACGAAAATAATGTTGATTTAACAAATAAAAATAAAACAAGCCAATAAATAAAACTGTTAACTAAAATGTTGAGTTAATTGAGAAATCCCATACAACATAAAAATAACATTTATGAATCAAAAAAATTTAAAAATCGCGCTTCTGGCGCTTCTTCTTCCACTTTTGAAAACGGAAAATATTAGATTCAGTAGAAAACTCAACATCGAAATTCTGACCGATTACATAACATCGCCTATACTTCGTACAGCTGAGGAAGTTAATAGTGTTTACCTTATTTTCATTGCAGGGTTTTTCAGGGTTGAGATAGTGAATGAACCCACTGGTGTTTCGAGTATAATCCTCTTCGTTGAACATGTCGTCACAGTCAAAGAAGAGATAAAGGTCAAGTCCTGGCTCCTTGAGGAAATCATCATTGTCTGGGATCATACTGTAACAACCTGCTTTCCATCTGATAACTTCGAGACGGATTGAAGTAGACTTGGCTACACCAGCTGCACAAATGGAATTATATCAACAGAATAGAATTGTTTTTTTATAAAAATAAGAACAATACAAAATTATATTGAGCAATTTTACAAAAAAAAAAAAAAAACAGACTATGGGAATTTCGGCCGACCGTCGGAAGTGTTAATAATTCATTGACATTGACACAGTCAATGAAATAAGTCCACTTGCTCAACAATAATATTAGTTTATTTAAGAATGGTCCTGATGAGGCTAAGAATCGGACACACTTGGCTAACTCATGTCCACATTTTGTTGCGGAGACGCCCACCCAGATGTCCCCACTATGCAAGGAAGAACTTACTGTCTTCCACATACTTCAATCCTGTGAAGCTCTAAAACCCAACCGAGAAAGAGAGGGATTGCCTCACGATGCTCGAGCAGTGCTGAAAGATATCTCGGCCTACATATCCCAGCTGCTGCAATTCTTGCGAAACACCGGACTATATCACCAACAAATTATATGGTGCCATTCACGGAGGAATAGCTAATATCCAGAGAGATAGCCACATTATGTCACTATTATAATAATAGTTGAGCTGACGCTAATGGCCTCTGCAGTCGATGCGACTAATAAAAAAAAAAAAAAGAGCAATTTTTTTTTTATTTTTTTTAAAAGTAGTTTTTTTAAAATATTGTCTATTCCAACAATTACAAAAATATATAAGTCGTAGTCACTTAGTGAAATCCGTCATTTCATGAAAAAACAAAGCATTTCATGAACTGCCGGCATATTGTGAAATTACATTAAACGCCTAGACTTTTCATGAAGTTAAGATTTTTTCTTGATGTACACAATCGTATGGCTTTGAATGTTCATGAAATGTCTTGGTGATACTAATCTCATAACCAAACAAATACCACAATGTTTTGAGTGTGGTTAGTATTCCCTTTCATTGACCTATCCTCAAGGGCATAACTTTCATCTACAAGGCTGTAAATTCACAATGTTTTACCTGAATGTGGTTGTAGTTTGAGACCAGTGTACCGTTTTAAAGTCGATACAAACAATGAGGAAGTCAACAGTTTAACAATTCCTCCAACATATCGAGACATCTTGTTGATATCAGCCACTTCGTAGTTCCTTAAAAAAACAAGAAACAATGAATTATAATAAATACATTTTAGATAACTAAAGAAAGCAAATAATAGCTGGGTCTTCTTGTCAACGAGGGCAAGACCAAGTAGATGAGGACCACGAGGAAGGAAATAAGAGACAAGAGACTGGAGGTTGCAGGTATGACCGGGTGGTTAGATTCAAATACCTGGGAGCCGTTATCACATGAAGGAATGATGTTAAAGAAGAAAGTAAAGCGAGGATAAGGGCTGGGAATATATACTACCGGTCCATGCAGTGTTCGGATCGAGCACTGTGTCCCGAGACGCCAAAATAGTTTATAAAACAGTCCTGAGATCGGTCGTCACATATACAAGTGATATCTGGGTCCTCAATAAGAGGGTCGAAGTCTTGCTCAATACGTGGGAGAGGACGGTATTGAGGAAGATATACGGCCCTACTCCAGAGGAATGGAGGATAAGGTCCAACAGGGACCTGTACAAGAGCCCGGCCTGGGGGCCTTCGTGAAGCAGGGGCGGCTGCAATGGCTGGGGCATTTACAGAGGATAGAACCAGACAGATTGCCGAGAAGGATACGGGAGGGACATCCTGGAGGGCAAAGAAGAGGTAGACCTCGCTTATGTTGGCTGGACGTGGGCGTGAGAAGATGGAGACGGGAGGCCGAGGATAGAGAAGAATGACGGAAGATCGTTGCGGATGATCAGGTTCTACAAGGACCATAGCGCCAGGGAAAGTAAAAAGTTAATATAAATAAATAATGGCTGAATATGAATGATAAATACCTTCTATTAGCTGGCCCTTTATGTCTCCATTTTATATCTTTAGAGATTTCTTCAAGAAAACCATTGTAAAGCCAATCGTGAAAAAATTGTTTGAGGATCAAAAAACCTTCTCTTTGGAAGGAAATCCTGGCCCTGTCCATACTACTAGCGAGACAATGATTGGTAGGACAAAAGTCTGCCAACATCAGCATCCCCTGAAACGTAATGTTTATTTTTTTCTTAATTTTTATAATTTTTCATAAAAACTACTATTCGTTACAAAAAAACTCGGATACAACAAACACCTCGTTAAAGCGAATCAAAATAGAACAGTCTCGCTAAAGAAGTGTGACTTCAAAAGTTTATATATCTACCAATAAAGAGATATTTACCATTTTTGTCTGTCGAAGTAAAGGAATTGGCCCTCGGTACACGATGGACCGTGGTATTGCTTTGTTGCAATGATACCAACCATTGATGCTTAGTCGTATAAATGTTTTGTCCGTTACTTCAGATACCTGAAGAATTATGAAATGTACATTTGATAATGTAAAATTTCAACCAGTACATAGGTCTAATTCAAACAGCTAGAATGCGCTATATTATATAGTATTATTTTCTACCTGATGGTAAGTAGTGTTACCAACTTCAAAACAGATGAATGAGTTGGCCACAGGATCTATGGTCACTGCAACATTTTTTGGTTGAAATAAGTCTGAAAAAACAAATTAAATTAAAAAAACAAAAAAAACACTAAGAGTATTTTTATTAAGCCTACGAACGTGTTCGTATAAAGAAAAATTTAAATCAATGCACGAACATAATTACGCCCAAAATTGGTGTCTAATCAAAAGTATGCACCTGTATGAACATAATATGTTTAAATATTATTTAAGTACGTGCTTCTATAAAGACAGGGATAAGAAAAAACAAACCAGTTTTAAAACATGTTAAAGTTAAGATTTCCTCTCACACGTTATCGTTTTGCCGCAAAATTGGCAGTGTACCATCTGGCTCTTTCTAGTATTTTTATTGAAATCCACCAGCCAACCTTTGACTTTTGACGAAAAGATTTGAGAACTTTTAGGCATCTTCGTGTACAGCAGTGAAACCATAACTGAATTGATATAAAAATGGACAGTGGTTGCTGTTATTTTTACGTCGTTTTCTTTGATATCGTAGAATCACATCCTCTCGTTGGGCCTATTTCATTTTTTTTAGAATTTGAATTATTGAACTATAGTTTTTTTTTCTTCATTTTTTTCATTACACCTCGAAAAACTGACTTTCAAAATATTGATGCGCGAAATATGTAATATATACAAAAATTTAGTCTGTGGTATTCTAGATGCATGGTTCGGAAAGATAATTGATCTCCTGGGTCGTATGAGATGATAAACAAATATGCAGATGCATAAAAATCTGATCTCTAATCACAATCTCTAATATACAAATGTAATCTAGGATAAAAGCATAGGAAAAAGATTCTGACCAAAGGAAGAGGAGTAGAGAAGAGGCATTACACAAAAACTCTAATAATTGCCGATGTAATGAATGTATCGACATCAAATTTTGTATTCAAATTCAAAACTCTATCAGGACAGCTCCTATTACTTTTCCGCGAAATGAATTATTCGTTCTGGTGATTCATGGACCCTTTTTTTTCATTTTCAGAATCAGCAGGTCGGAAAACATAAAATTCCGTTGAAAACTCAACTTCGATTTTTTTATCGATTACATAACTTCTTCTATACTTGGTATAGCTGGAGAATTAAAAAGAATTCACTCACCATCATGGGAGAACATTTGAAATGCACCACCTGCATCCAACTTTCCCGTAAGATAGAAGGCGAATGCGAAAATTCGATCCCCATCTTTATCATTATGACAAAGAAGAAAGTCTAAAAAAAAAATGTTAAATTCATATTTTTTTAAATATACATTTTAAACATAAATCATTAAATTATCGATGACATAAATACATACCACCTTCTGAATACATGGAGGCGTTAATAGTAAATTTAGCATTAAATTCAGTATTAGTTATATATCCGAGAAAAATATCAAATGTATCTTGTAAATAAGATACAGCACTTTTGATTGTTGGGTCACTTGAATTTTTCAAATCAGCTGTCTGCCAAAAACTATATAAATCCTTGTTTTTTCTGACAAATGTCGACTTTTTAATTGCCTTCAATAGGGTTTCAAGAAATCCATTTGTTTCAATAAACTGTTTGATCCTCAATAATTTGTATGGAGAAGTTATTATTGAATATACGTCTGAAAATAATTAAAATATTCAATTAATCCTGTTATGTAAAAGACATTATTTGAAATAAATATTATTATACCAACCATGCTTTCAGATCAGGCTCTCTCCACCTCCCCCTTTGCAAACTGTCATCTCGAGGTATATTAAAGTAATGAGTTGGCGTCAGTGGTATTTTATTTTTTTTTTGTTTCATTGTACAAAGTTTCTTATACTCATTAACGCCAGTATGAAATGATTTTGAGAAGGGGAAGGTGAAGAGAGTGTGCAAGCGAGGTTCTTATAACAAGCGCTCGTAAGATTGGCCTTATACTTTATACTTTGGCCTTTATACTTTTTCATTAAAAGTTCAAAAAATAAAAGTTAGTTATTTTGACTGTGGGCTTTAACTACAAGGTGATTTCGCCTACTACCAGAGAACTCTTTCGTCACTCTAGTGGACATGAGCCACACTCTACTGTGAGAGACCTAAATTTTGCCTACCCAAAATTTTTATTCACCTATGGTAGGGGTCTTTAACGAGTACCTGACATTGGACAGGCTCGGGACCATCGCTTCCTAATGTGGTGCAAACCATCAACGGCTTCCAGCGTCTTCCTCACGAAGGAAGTTTTACAATTCTATGCGTCAAAATGACTCACACATGGAATAAAGTAGGTAGAGCGGAGTCACTTTGACTCCGCACATGGATTAACTGCCCCCCAACAGGAGTCACATTGACTCACATACATGGATTCAACTACCTCTTCATCCCGGTTTTTCGTATAGTTTTTCATTGTTTCCGACTTGCTGAATCAAATGCAATTATTTTCAGAGCTCTAAATCTCTTAGGATTAATTTACTCTTGTCAGAACAATAATGAGCAGACGTTATTTAACCGATGAGGATATCAGACAAGGAGCTTGAAAAAAGTTATCAAGATGATCCTGGTGAGACTGATATTTTAAGTTCTGACGAAGAAGATTGAATGGATGAGTTGCTTCAAGAAGACTCGTTTTTGGAGAGAGATCCTAACTATATTGCAGAGGATTCTTCAGAAAGTGAAGATAAAGTAGCCGAATTTGATTTTGACGAATCAGAAGAACAGATCGAGAACAGTATCAGAGAATTAGAACACTGAAAACGAAACGAAAGAGTCAACAGGCAAAAGAAGAAAGAGTGAGAAGTCAGGAGGGAGAGCCCCAAAACGGCCCAGAAGAGAGTCAGCCTCTGACTCGTTTACAGTGCATGACTACTTTGCATGAACAACTTACATACAACTGGAAGAAAATGAGAATGGAGAAGTATAAGAATATTCACAAATCTCTCATTGTAAGTACCCTCGCTCGATCTTCAGTTTCTCCTCAGCTTTATATCCACCCAGCAGAGATAGAAGAACCACCCGTACCCACAACTGTGCCACAAACAGAACAAGCAGCCATTAGGAAGTATTGCAGTATTTGTCCTTCATCACTGAGGCGCAAAACATCTACTCCCTGTTCTAAATGTGAACGCCTAATATATGGGATCCCATATCCAGAAAAAAAAATGTTTTCTTATTTTTATGTTCGACAAAGTTCTTGAATTTTTAATTTCTCAAGCAAATGTATGTAGTCAATATGTTATAAGATTTAATACCTTAGAGATAGAGTTATGTACGTAAAAAGGCTGTTATTCAGACCTGAATAACAGCTTTTTTACGAATCAAATGCAAAACATTCTATCTATTGATTCTATTCTACATCTATTGATTATCTAAAAAATAAACTCATGTATCAAAGTTACCTATACATAAAGTATCATCTACCTAATATTTATGTCATTGACCACTGTTTTTTGAAGTTTCTCATTTTTCTGTTGAAGAAACTTCTTTACTTACCTCGTACAGTTGAATTTATCTAATCAATTGTAGGTAGATACTATAAAGAAACTGCTTCGTTTTCAAAAATATAAGTTAATATTTAATTTAGTCCTCAGCCTTTATAATATACCTAGTGAAACCTCAATATGATGAACTTAGATAGATAAATCGAATTATAGACAAATCATAGTTTTTTTCGGTCCCTTCAGAGTTCGTCTTATCGAGGTTTGTCAGTAGATACGCATAAACCATAAAATTTACTTTTTAGAATCATGATATCATTGATACCTTGTGGTAAAAAATATATAACATATTAAAAATTCTGAAATAATGTCATAAGTAACTTTACGAACTTTACACATATATGTAAATATATACCTGAGTCAACATCTTTGTTATTTGTATAATTGCTTCTCATTTGATCGACGAGTTTGCCATCAATTCGTTTGTTTAATTGTAAACTCATTCTTCCTCAGGAGTTGTGTTTATTATTAAAAGTACATAAAATAATAAACGAAATATAATAACGAAAAGAAAAAAACGTTGAAAGTAGTAACCTGTAACACAAATTGAAACCTCTTTGTTAAGTACAAGAAAGGTTAGGTGTTTTTTTAATACGTTGCGGGAGTCTGACGTCACGAGTTGGGTTGGCTATTCTGTCTGGCTCATAACAAACTCTTGTCAATCCATTGATAACGTTGTGCTTTCGTTTAATATCATTTTTTTAAATAATTATTTATTTTTTAAGCATTTGTAGAAGTTTTTATAGTAAAAGGAAGTTACATCGAATATAAAAATTATTCAATAAAGCAATTTCATTGTTAATTATGTCGGGGTGCTTCGCTTACGGCTGCAACCACCGTGCAATGCACGATACATGCAAGTTTTTTAGATTGACAAAAATAACAAAAATGTTGTTCACGGGGTCACGTACACTTTTTTTCTAAAATCGTGTCCCGATCATCAGAAACAAATAACTAAAACAAAAGAAAAACAATTTCTTATAATTGAGCTGTCATCAAGAAAAGGATATAAGGATTCCACTTTGGATTTGGTATAAAACTAAGGAGGTACTTAACTACCTACTAGGCACTGTACAAGCAACAAAATTATTTTGGTACATATGAAAGTTGGTAGGTAGGTACTATTATTATTATTGTCACGGTGGGTCGTCGGTAGTCCGGTTGTGACCCACATTTACATTACTCCGTACTTATAGACTATGTAGGTACCTACGTACTAGATTATCACATATTATTCTCGTTATGACTAGTTAAAACTTGAGAACCAAAAGGAAGAAGAAGTTTACGATAGTTGAGATCATCGATAGGTCATTGACTATTTACATAAAAACATTAAATTAACTATTTACAACACTATTAGGAACTTTTTATCACAGGTATTTAAGCTTGTCAAGTTTTTTTTACCGTTCAAAAGCATTTTTTCCTGTTATTATTATTGTATCTACTTGTCTATTTTTAAACAGGGATAATAATATGTAAAACCCAACAACTATTAGAACAACAACACAATACATTATAATATAACAACTGTGTTAATTTTAAATACATTATTTAAGGTAGGTAGGTACGTTACATACCTCAACATCATAGAGTCCTTTCTTTTGACTTGGTAATACCTGTTGGTTGTTTCCGGCATTTTTTTCCAGAGGTGTCTTCTTATTTTTTGGTCCAAAAAATAAGAAGACACCTCTGGAAAAAAATGCCGGAAACAACCAACAGTGAAACATCCCAGAGAAGTTTAAGAAACACATTGGTAATACCTGCCCCAGATTCTGTTGAATGTTCTATCAAAAGAAATACTTTGAACATGGTTGTCCTTAAAAGCCAATTCGCCTTTTTTAAAAACTCCTTTTTCATCACCACACAAAACAAACAGTGCAGTTAAGTTAATAGCCATGACAATTTATTATGGAAATCACCAATTTTTAGTCACACACCACTCTTTAACAAATAACAATAACATCAACAATAAACCACAATTATAACAATAATAAACTTTAAAAAGTTTAAAAACTTTAAAACAACAACAAAAAATACAATAAATTGGATTTAAACAAAGTACGGTGAGTATTGAATGATTTAGAAGCGGAAGTATGTGATATTATAATTAATATTTATAAAATTAAATAAAAATGTATAATAGCAAAAACCTATTTAAAAATATTATTATTATGAAACCACGCTTTCTAGATATCTCGCAACAGGAATTATATCTCGCAACAGGAATTATATCTCGCAACAGGAATTATATCTCGCAACAGGAACCATAGTGGCCGTGCGGGCTAGGGCGTAGGGCTTTGGTCCCAAGGACTTACCATGGTTTGCGGGTTCGAATCCCATCCGGGAGTGAGTTTTATTTTGTAGATGAAACTCCCTCCCGGGGCCATGGATGTTGTAAATAACTTAATGACAAACATATATGGCTAGTGTGGTGTGTGCCGAGGCCAATGATGTGAGATGTAACAATTAGTGAAACTGTTAACCCTCCGTCGGGCGCAATATTTGGGGTCACGAGTTCGGGTGCCCTACAGGCACACGGCAAAAACATCTAAGTTTTTGGGGAAGAAACTATAAAAATAAAGAAATAAACATTTTTCAAAACGGTCACAGTACATATATGAATGGTTTTACAACGTTTTTCAAAACGGTCACAGTGGTACATATATGAATGGTTTTACAACGTTTTTCAAAACGGTCACAGTACATATATGAATGGTTTTACAACGTTTTTCAAAGTAAAACTTGTAAAATAAGATGGCCACAATGACAAATCCAAACAGGTGTTATAACCTTCAACCTCAACCTTTCATTTTTTAATTTTTTGGATGATTTTGGGGTTAAAAAATACGCTGCTAGAAGGCATAGGATAAATATTTAGTGTCAGATGGATAGAATAATCCATTATAATAGTCAGAACTGCAAAGTACGTACCTTAAGAATCGGGTGCAATGAACTTCTCAGGCCACTTTGTCAACTATGAACAATTAGGAAGGTATCGTCGTAGCAAACTAAAATGATAGATAAAACACTTTTTTGAAGAAAAAAAAAAAAATCTGTTCCATGGGTTAGGCCGGTTAATCCGAAGCCGTTTAAGAGGGCTTCTACTGTATTATAATCTGTATCGCTGAAAATTAACTAGAGACTGGGACGGGAATTTACGTTATATTTTTACTCTCCTTTCGTTAGGCCGATTTTACATCCCTTGCTTTACGAAGTATAGGGGAAGTTCTGTAATCGGTCAGATATATGATTTTGAGTTTCATCGTACTTTCATATTTTCAGTTTCCAAAAATGAAAACAAAATGTCTGTCTGTGTGCTTGTGTGTGTGTATCTCTTCGGCCGGGTTTCGAACCCACAATGTTGAACTCAGTAGGTTACCAGGCTACCTCTGAGCTACCGGCGCCCTCAACCCCATAAGGACGACACCTATTGAGTTGCAGCCAAATCGGCCAAAGGTGTCCTCCACACTTGCGAAAAACGCCAAATTTACAAATAAATTCAAAACTTCATAAGGAAGACTCCTATTAATGTACACAGGCGAAAACGGTCAAAGAGATAGGCGGTGGTCATTGAAGGGGAATCAACTCAAAAACACTAATAACTGTCGATGTACCGAATATTGACAAGAAATGGTATTTGTAAATTCAAAACTCCATAAGGACGACACCTATTAATGTACACATGCGAAAACGGTCAAAGAGATAGGCGGTGGTCATTGAAGGGGAATCAACTCAAAAACACTAATAACTGTCGATGTACCGAATATTGACAAGAAATGATATTTGTAAATTCAAAACTCCATAAGGAAGACACCTATTAATGTACACATGCGAAAACGGTCAAAGAGATAGGCGGTGGTCATTGAACGGGAATCAATTCAAAAACACTAATAACTGTCGATGTACCGTATATTGACAAGAAGTGGTATTTGTAAATTCAAAACTCCATAAGGACGACACCTATTAATGTACACATGCGAAAACGGTCAAAGAGATAGGCGGTGGTCAGTGAAGGGGAATCAACTCAAAAACACTAATAACTGTCGATGTACCGTATATTGACAAGAAATGGTATTTGTAAATTCAAAACTCCATAAGGACGACACCTATTAATGTACACATGCGAAAACGGTCAAAGAGATAGGCGGTGGTCAGTGAAGGGGGATCAACTCAAAAACACTAATAACTGTCGATGTACCGTATATTGACAAGAAATGGTATTTGTAAATTCAAAACTCCATAAGGACGACACCTATTAATGTACACATGCGAAAACGGTCAAAGAGATAGGCGGTGGTCATTGAAGGGGAATCAACTCAAAAACACTAATAACTGTCGATGTACCGAATATTGACAAGAAATGATATTTGTAAATTCAAAACTCCATAAGGAAGACACCTATTAATGTACACATGCGAAAACGGTCAAAGAGATAGGCGGTGGTCATTGAAGGGGAATCAACTCAAAAACACTAATATCTGTCGATGTACCGAATATTAACAAGAAATGGTATTTGTAAATTCAAAACTAAATAAGGACGACACCTATTAATGTACACATGCGAAAACGGTCAAAGAGATAGGCGGTGGTCATTGAAGGGGAATCAACTCAAAAACAATAATAACTGTCGATGTGCCGAATATTGACAAGAAATGGTATTTGTAAATTCAAAACTCCATAAGGAAGACACCTATTAATGTACACATGCGAAAACGGTCAAAGAGATAGGCGGTGGTCATTGAACGGGAATCAATTCAAAAACACTAATAACTGTCGATGTACCGTATATTGACAAGAAGTGGTATTTGTAAATTCAAAACTCCATAAGGACGACACCTATTAATGTACACATGCGAAAACGGTCAAAGAGATAGGCGGTGGTCAGTGAAGGGGGATCAACTCAAAACATACAAAATTTAGTATGTGTTCAGTTGTAAGTCAACTATTGATATATAGTCAGTAGGAGGGCAAAACCTTAACTGATTGATTCGTGTGGGGAAGTACAATCTCGGTGATTCATCGTAGACCTTCTTTTTACTTATATAATATATAGGTATGTTATAGTTCCTTTAATGGAGATGGGTTAAAAATTGTTATTAGAAAAGCACAATAATTGCTAACGGAATGAATATGTTCATCCAAAACTTTATAATGACGACACCTATTTAGTTTCAGCCAAATCAGATGAAAGGAAAATGGTTGGGATTAGAAGGGGGCTTCTCAAGATCTTCATGAATGTATAGATAAAAAATTTTAAATGAAGACGGAGATATCCCTGATTAAAACATGAAAATAGTAAGAAGGAATGCGAAAAAAATGAAGGTCATTATTTTTTAAAAAATTGTCTATTTCACAAATAATATATAATATGGGAGTACTTTCGGTATTGCTACCATCTTCAGCCACGACTTAACAAATACTAAATTGAAGTTCAACTAGGTAGTTTACAATCCAAACGGTAGGTAGGTATCCTTTCTCAGCCCCTACGGTGTTTTCCCATCCCTTCTGTACAGTTAATATTTGAAATATGTATAAAAAATGACATTTCGTCCCAAATTGGGATCTTAAAAATAAAAAAATTGAAATAATATGTGTTGATTAAATGCATATATGAAATGAATTAAAGATAACGATTGTATACAATCATATATATATATATATATATATATATTCTAGCGGGAGTTATCGTGTGCACCGAAACACATAAAGGATATTTTCATTATTATTTTTGGAACAGGAGTTCGGAAATATGAAATTTTTTTGAAAATTCCGAAATGAATTTTTGACCGATTACTTAACTTCCCTCTTGTATTCCCGACTGCCCTTGATTTGAGAGTTTCAACATTTCAAGGAGCTCAAATCAACCAGTTGTGATACCTACTTCACTCCTTGATTCTTATGTTTCTGTGGAATATCTCAATTAATGTTGACTTCGTTAAAAATAATTATGAAGCAATCTAGATAAAAGTTTTACTGCCTACTACATTCATTTGAAAACATCTCTATCTTGAAAATTAACAGCTATAAACTGATGATCATTCTAACAAGAATATGAACTACTTTTCTGTGCAGATGTAAAGTAGACCAAACGAAATCTCAATGAGAAACCCCACAAGAAAAGCACGTGAGCTTGCATCCCGGCGACAACTTGTTGCATTTGTTCATGCCACTGCCGATAGAATGAAGCACAAGTCACAATTTGTTGAAGTAATTCGAACAAGGTAGCAAGGTAGATTTTGGGTCTGCTCCACCTGTTGTCCAAGTGCTCGACTCGTCTCGGTTAGGCTTGGAGTGTGTTCGTTGAAAACTGTTGCTCGCATGTCTGTACATACCCTTAGTTTTTAAGATTGCCGAAAGAATGAAGCACTTGTCAAGAATTGTTGAATTGATTTCTATCACTGCCACTACTGCCGGTAGTGTGAAGCAAAACATGAGAAATTTTTACTTTCTCATCCTTCAGACTGAGAGAAAGTACTAAAGTTAAATGCATGTAGCTCGAGTATTAATATTTTCAGACTTCAAAAAAAAGCATTAAGGATTATAAACAATTACTACGTTTTCATGGACGTTCAAATCGATTTGAATCCCAAATAGCGTGTTCGAATCGATTTGAGTTCCATGAAAACCCCTGTTTCAAACCGATTTCAAATCGTGTTATCCCAAGGTCAATTCGCTAATTTCTGGGATCGTATCGAAAGTGATTCGTATTGAAGTACATGAAAACCCTCAATTCTAGTATTGAGTATTGAGGCATGCGCAGTTGTAGCGCACGACTCTTCTGGCGGATTTTTCGTGTACTGAATAGGAAGGATATTTTTGCAAGTTATTGAGGTTAGGTCTTTAATGGTTTTTTTGCGGAATCCATTATGCAGTATACAAAACAATTAAATACACAGTAATTATTAATATTTATATTAACAAATAAAACACTTTTAAAATAAAAATAACAAACAATCTAGCTTATCAGCGCATATCACTTGTTTATAACCTGCTCACACAAAACCTAGGTGAGGTTACTTTTAAAATCCTCTTTTCAATCCGATTTGGAATCGATCTGAACCCACTCCATTAAAACCCTTGTCAATTTTCAAACCTTGTTCAATATTCAAATCGATTTGAAAACGTAGTAAATATTACTCAAAGAACAAGCTGCAAAGAAATATTTAAACAACTTAAAATCCTGCCTTTGACATCGCTGTTTATATTTGAAACATTAATGGTTATTAGGAAAAATGAAAATATTTTCCCTCTCAACAATACTAATCACGATTACGATACCAGGAAGAAAGAAGACTTTCGAATAACTAAACATTGCTCTTCTCTTTTTGAAAATTTATTTAATGCCCTTCGCCACTTCTTGAAGTCAATAGATACAATAAAAAAATTTAAATTTCGAATAAAAATGTTTATGTTAGAGGTAACCCTTTACACGGAAACGGAATTTTATTCTCACTGTTCAAAAAGAATAAAATAACTAAAATAAAAAGAAAAAAAGCGTGTTTCATATCCAAAAAACATTATTTGATACAAAGCTTTCATTTTTCTTTTTTGGGCAGAGTTCCTCCACATCTTAAAGGTCAGTCCAATGTATGTTATTGTTTTATTTATTCATTTATAATTTTTTATTTATTTAGACTTTTTTATATATTCATTTATAATTGATTAATCTATATATTATTTTTCATATATTGTTATAGTTAGATTGTTTTCTTTCTTTTCTATATCTCGCACATTGGGACCTGATGATGGGACATAAGAACGTCCCGAAACATCGTTGGGATAAATACACTTCCGAAGAGTTTTTTTGAAAAATAGTTATCTTAAGTTTTATTAAATTGAAAAATGTGTCTACTTATAATAAACGTATCTTGTATTAATTTTTATATATACTCATATATTTTTAAGTATTTATTTGTTCAGTTTTATTAATTTCATTTTACTTTTTTTTTAATGGTTTTGTTATTACTACTAATCATAGATGTGTTAGACACAAGTAGTTATAAATCTATATCTTAATGTAATTCTTTTGACGTATTCTATTATCATGTATTGGTCTAACGGAAATACATTTATTATTGTTATTATTATTCTCTTGGATTAGCATCCGCTTCAACCACTCATCTTTTCGACGAAGTACGGGAAAGCTATGTAAACCTTCTTATGGTGAGTTTTCTCCAGTAGTTCATGTTTTCAGACCAAAAACAAATGTTTGTTCTATGTATGTCGATAACTCCCGATGTATTGACACGAAAGTTTACATGTGTATTTTGTGATTCATGCGAAGTCAAATAGCCTATTTACAGAACGCTCTTTCTTGGCTCTCGTGGAGCCCGACAGTATAGTAGCGGTAAATATAATAAAATCTACTTACAAAGTAAATTTACAAAAAAAAAAAAATTTAGTTCATGATTTCTATTTACTGCGTTACTTACTGCAGAGGACGTTGGTAGCTCAGTGGTATGCGTGCTTGCTTTCTGAGCCAAAGATCGCTGGTTCAAAACGCAGCCGAGGCCCTTAGTTTATTTTATCGGGAGGTAAATTTCATGTGAAGTCAAATAGCCTATTAACAGAAAGCTCTTTCGTGGCTCTCGTGGAGCCCGACTGTATAGTAGCGGTTTATTGGGTAGGGGTCTTTAACGAGTACCTGACATCGTATAGGCTCGGGACCATCGCTTAACGTCCCATCCGAAGGACGGCGTGCTTAAGTTTATTTTACCTCCCAGATAAATTAAACTAAAGCCTCGGCCGGGTTTCGAATCCACAACCTTGAGCTCAGTAAGCAAGCACGCATACCAGTGAGCTACCGGCGCACAGTGGGCCAAATCCCGAATTGAGCGGGTCAAAAGTCCTGTGAATAAGTTATTGATAAATTATCATTTATGAATCATTCAGAAGGGCATAAAAAGGCAGAAAAATAACGAATAACACTATGGTTTGTCAATTACTTTTTTAATTATTATAATTAGAGCGACAAATCGCTCAAACCAAAATCACAACGGAATTGTTGTCTTCACTGCTAATTTCTGCCGAAATCGTTGTTGAAAGAAAGAGTAACTGTCTTACTTTTTCACTTATACCAGTTTTTTTGGAAGGCAGTGGTCTGAGGGAGCCAATAAAAGGATCAGACAAAATGAGCAGGTTGTTTAAAATGTCAGTGTTAGTAGAAAATCGATACATTTTTCCATAAAAGTGTTCCCTGAACCTTTTTACCTCTTTATTTTGGATTTCTTGAACGTCTTCGACCAGCTCTCCGATAGGTATTAGAGAATTTTTGATAGGAGCACTCCCATATAAAAGTATTTTATGAACACTGACAGGCATGGTGTTCCAATCAGACGTTCCTACGAGCAGTTTCAGCAGCGAAAGTTTCAAAGGCTTCCAAATAAATATCACACTCTGATGACAAAGCCTGTAGGAGTATGCTAAACATTTCGATTAATTCTTCATCCACGCCAGTAATTTCAGCTTTTAAGGAAGGATTTTGGAAAAACCTTCGATCTGCATTGCCATCATTTGTATTGCCACCTCCTTGCTTTGGCGTATCAATAGCTGCCGAGTCCACATTTTTTCTTCGTATAGTCAAAAAGGAATGTAATTTGTTCGAGTTTATTTCCAATAGGACGATTGCTGGCTCTCAACATCGTACAACTCCCTCCTGCATATAGACATTTTCACACCTGTCTAATTTAGTGCCATTCTATTATCTACGTTTACGAGGTACTGAGAGGTACGAAAAAAGTTACGCCTTTATGAACAAGAATGAATTTTTTTTTTTCAAACGTGCAGTATTCTTGTGGCCCTTTCAACACTTTGTGACTGACTTAAGACAAAACAAAAATTGCTAAGACTTTCTTATTTGAATGCCTTCCATGGATGAATAAAAAAGTAAAGATCAGTAATATTCGGAAGCGATACTCACAGGTAAGTGATCTAGTAAAACTACCTCGCCTCCAAGATAATACTGCTGTTTGCATGGTTTGTTTATTTAGTCGCTGCGCTGTATTGACTTTGACCTCTCTAATTCCCTTTGTTTATTTCTCTCTCACATACTACTTGTTGAAGGTTCATTTCTTCCCGAAATCTCTCACTTTATTTTCGGACTTTTGTCCAGCTAGATTTGGGATGTGGCCCACTGTGCGGCGCCTTTAGTAGGGAAAGTTGTGATGCTCCCCCACTTCTTGAAGTCAATAGATACAACAAAAAAATTTAAATTTCAACTAAAAATGTTCATGTTAGAGGAAACCCTTTACACGGAAACGGAATTTTATTCTCACTGTTCAAAAAGAATAATATAATCACAATAAAGAATCGTTTTTCATATCCAAAATCATTATTTGAAACAAAGCTTTCATTTTTATATTTTGGGCAGAGTTCCTCCACACCTTAAGGTCAGTCGAATGTACTTTATTGTTTTATTTATTCATTTATATATTTTTTTTTATTTAGACATTTTTATACATTCATTTATAGTTGACTAATATATATATATATATATATATATTATTTTTCATATATTGTTATAGTTACATTGTTTTCTTTCTTTTCTATATCTCGCCACATTGGGACCTGATGATGGGACGTAAGAACGTCCCGTAACATCGTTGGGGGATAAAGACACTTCCGAAGAGTTTTTTTTGAAAAATAGTTATCTTAATTTGTATTAAATTGAAAAATGTGTCTACTTTTTATGAACGTATCTTGTATTGTTATTATTATTTTATATATACTCATATATTTTTAAGTATTTATTTGTACAGTTTTTATTAATTTCATTTTACTTTTTTAATGGTTTTTATGTTACTACTAATCATAGAAGTGTTAGACTCAAGTAGTTATATACCTAATATATAAGCTATCTTAATGTATAAAGTCATTTGACGTATCCTATTACCATGTATTGGTTTAACGGAAATAAATTATTATTATTTAGTAATCTGTTATTTTCTTACAACAATAGCAGTCTGCTACTTAAATTATAAAATAACAGTTTTAGTAGCAGGATAAATAATCACGATATATACTTACTTCAGTTGATATACCCTTCAGTGAATATTGAGTGAACAAACTGATTCGAAAATCCAAACGAATTAGTCGTTGATTGTCGTTTTACTTTTCATAACAAATGAAACGTTTTACGTTTTCTATTTTTAGATTATTTACTAAGAAATAATAGGTATCTATAATTTATATTTTTAACAATTTTGAAATTTAAAAGTTTTCTCGTACGATTTTCTAAAATAATAAAATCTACAAAAAGAAAAAATGTTGGTTCATGATTTCTATTTACTGCGTTACTTACTGCAGAGAACGTCGGTAGGTCAGTGGTATGCGTGCTTGCTTTCTGAGCCAAAGATCCCTGGTTCAAAACGCAGCCGAGGCCCTTAGTTTATTTTATCGGGAGGTAAAAAAAATAAGTACGCAGTCCTTCGGAACTCGTTAAAGGTGAATAAAAATTTAGGGTAGGCAAAATGTAGGACTCCCAGAGTAGAGTCGGGCTCATGTCTTTCCAGAGTGACGAAAGAGTGCTCTGGTAGTAGGCGATATGACCTCGTAGTGAAAGCTCAGACATGACTCATAATAATTAACCACTGCGTTACTTAAATATATAAATGGGAGCCATTGTGGCCGTGCGGGCTAGAGCGGCTTTGGTCGCATGGTCTCACCATGGTTTGCGGGTTCGAATCCCGTCCGGCAGTGAGTTTTATTTCGTAAATAGAACTCCCTCCCCGGACCATGGATGTCGTAAATATAACTAAAATAACACATTGATGGCTAGTGTGGTGTCTGCCGAGGCCAATCCAAAAAAAAATATAAATATAAAAATATAAATAAAAAATATATAAATAAAAAATATATGTATATAAATAAAAAATCATTTCATTCTGTCATTACTGGGTACATGAAAGTAATGAGTTGGCGTCAGGGGTATTTTTTGGTTTCATGATACAGCGTAATTCTGAGAGTGACTTTCTTATACACAGTAATGCCAGTGTGAAATGATTTTGAGAGGAGGGTGGAAAGGGAGAGGTTAGGTTAGGTTTTATGATTCATGCCCGGGCTTTAACTACGAGGTCATATCGCATACTACCAGAGCGCTCTTTCGTCACTCTGGTGGGCATGAGCCCGACTCTACTGTGGGAGTCCTAAATTTTGCCTACCCTAAATTTTTATTCACCTAGGGCAGGGGTCTTTAACGAGTACCTGGCATCGTACAGGCTCGGGACCATCGCTTAACATCCCATCCGAAGGACGGAGTGTTTAAGTTTATTTAGATAAAATAAACTAAGGGCCTCGGCCGGGTTTTGAACCCACGACCTTGAGCTCAGAAAGCAAGCATGCATACCACTGAGCTACCGGCGCCATCGGAAAGAGAGAGTGATCTGTAATCGTGGTTGGTATATGAATGTCCTGTGACGGCCACATCACATATATCTTATTTTTTTATAATTCTTATAATTTTTCATAGGAACTACCAATACTTAAAAAAATATTCTATACGCGATACAATTTAATAATTATTTAGAAATATTTCCTACTGTAATTTTTTCTTTTCATTATTTGATGCGCTATACTCCCTTCATTTATATTGTTCTTATATCTATTCCCTTCCTGTTCGTATCTGGAAATTTAATAAGGAACATTTTTGATAAAAGTTAACTTTTCGATAAAACTAACCGTTCTCGGGTAAATCAAGGAAACGTATAAAAATATGAGTTTCAAAACTACATTTCAGGGCGGTTTTCGGTATTCAGCTCAGTAACCGAAGGATCTGCAAGAATCGCTATTTCATATATGTATATATAAATATTTTTTACAATTGGCAGTTTTTATGAAAAATTGTAAGAATATAACTTTTTTTTTAAGTACGGGAAATTGGTTTTTAAAAAATGTATCTTGAGTTTTTATTATTTTTGCTTCGTTTTTGCGCAATTTAGAATTGAAAAAACTATGTTTATTGATTATAGCAGCTAAAAATCTAAAATTTTACACAAATACTCAGATGCACTAAGGGAACATTCTCACTAAGTTTGGAGAAAATGTTTTTTTTTTTTATGTACGCTTGAAATGGACGAACCCATATATATGGGTATATATAATATAATAAATAAATATACATATATATATATATATATATATATATATATATGTATATTTATTTATTATATTATATATACCCATATATTTTTCATATATATATATATAAATATATATATGAAAAATACGAATTTTCACGGAAAACCGCACGGGGCCTCGACATGGGCAGATGCAACGAGGATTCCCTCATACCTGAGGCTGATCGCCCCCGCACACGGGCGAGGCGCACTGAGAGTCGCATGCGCCTACCGGACAGTGTCTGGCGAGGCTGCGTATGTAATTGCTGGGCTCCTCCCTTCCGCGAAGTAATGACAGGCCGTCTGTTCCGCGGAAGGGAATCAGGATCGGCGAAGGAGGGGGTTTTAGTGGGTATGGAGGAACGGCTCGAGCCCCACACTATCCAGGGCTATCTTCCCTGGATGTGCGTGACTGGCATTTCCCCCTCCAGTGCAAAAAAAAAAAAAAAAAATACTTCCTTATATTGTACTATAGGTGTAAGAAAGTAAAATAGTTACAATGGTTAGAACAATGACAATAATAATTATTAATAAAAAATATTTATTAGGAATATTAAAACATATTTAATTAGAGAGAACGCTTAAGTAAAACAAACTTGAGAGAAGAATAGTAAAATAAAACAGGTAGGTACTCTTCATGTAAATTAAAATAGAATAGAAAGTATAAAAACAATTAGGAATTCAAGAGCTTATGTGGGGTAGTGACATATCTAAAGTCTTCGAGCCGATTACAATGTAATATATGTCATATATCGCACACCTGCTAGAAGAGGGTTACCTCTCGAAAAGCTTCGTTTTTCAGGAGACGCCGACAAAGATTTCCGGAAAAATGAGGTCTGAATTCCGACATTATTTTGTACCTTTTAAAACAACAAGCAGATATTATCACTTGCTGTGCACCAATTGCTTAGTAAAATAAGGTTTCTAAATCAGTCAAAGTGAATTTGAAATGTATATAGCTAGATGTAACCCTCTTCTTCAATCGAATTCTTGGTCATGTTGGCTGAGAGTTTAAGTCGAAGAGGGTTAAGTCGAAGAGGGAACTTAAAGTACACAATGTTCTCACAATCACCTGACATGAGTAGTAAAAAACAATAAAAAAAATTATCGTATTATAGAATTACAAACTTTATTCAGACTTCAAAGTTGGTAAACTTTTCGGTTCCAAACAAAACGAGGCCTTTTAAACATAGGAACTTTCCCTATAATCACAAAAATGGATAGTACGTATTGGACAATTCGACGTACTCACTACGAATTAGTAGCATTAGTACAGGACCCAAAACATTGATAATTTATAACAGGTACAAAATGAACCAATACAAAATTACTACTTTAAAAAGTGACATTATTTTAAAAAAGGAATACTTAATTCATACGTTCTTTCTTATTCAAAGATGGTAAGTTTTTTTGTTTTTTTAGTAATAAAGAATCATAAAAGTTGAAATAACTTTTGGAAATGTGGTTTCCATTGACCAATGACATCAAATCGCGTTTTGTATTAGCTGTTATTCCAGTTGGTTCTGAATACGCTTTCATCTCTCTCTCCAATTTTTCAAAATTTCTCAAATGGCTCGCGTTCAGGAGGTTTCTTTTTCAAAGCACGAAGTGAGCCCTTTAGACTTGAACCCCTCTTTTTTTTTTTTTTTTTTTTTTTTCTTTTGGCTTTATGAACGGTGCATATTAGCCATGTCAATGTGTTATGTATAATTATTTAAGACATCCATGGCCCCGGGAGGGAGTTCTATCTACGAAATAAAACTCACTCCCGGACGGGATTCGAACCCGCAAACCATGGTGAGACCATGCGACCAAAGCCCTACGCTCTAGCCCGCACGGCCACCATGGCCCCCTTGAACCCCTCTTCGAGCACAAGATTCCACACAACACCATTCATAGAAGAGGGCAACTACTGCTCTCTTCCGAGAACCGCTTGAATTAGGTTTATATCCGTATTCCAGCAGAAAGATGAACGGCCTTGGAGCATAATGGCTCCATTACCTCAAAACTGAAAATTCGGGAGATATAACCTTCTTCGAGCCGTTTACATACATTATAAAATAACAAATACTTTAGTATGGCTAGAAATATGTTTAGTCTACCAGCCAGGAGAAGTCGCTTCAATATGCATTTCTTTTCATGTTAATTCATCTTTTATGTAGAATAATTTAACCTGTGCTAGCCTATTTCTATATTTCAAATTTGTTTAATACTTATTTTGTTTCTTTAATTTACTTATTTTGTATCTAAATTTTAATGAATTATCTTGTTTTTGTATAACTAATCGTCAGTTTTAAAAATCATTTATTTATGATAATATTTTGTAATATAATAACATGTAATTATGAACCAGTTTTTTTCTGTTTTTCAATAAATAAGTCTTAATATTATAAATCAATGGTATATTTTTCTGGCTGTAAGTACACACATTGCTCACAAGAGAGCATCTAAATATTGTTATTTGTAAAGTAGTTCTCCCAAACGCTGCCAGAGTGAAGACTTCTCCAAATCCTTCCTTAGTTCCAACTGCTTCTCATAGGTTGCAGCTCTTACCTTATTCCGTGGTATAGTTTCTTTGAGAGCCTATACATAATTTCAGGTGATATTATGATGAATTGTTTCTTATTTGTTGCAACATAGCTTATTATTTTCTGTTATTATTCTGTGCATATTTGCATATATTCGATTTAATGCTTTATAAACTATATATGGTTTGAAAATATGAGTGGATGAACATGTAATTAAAATTCTTTCTTTGGAAAATAACGATTTTTGGTTGTAGGACGTTATTTGTTATATTATTTGTTGGGTAACTTATGACACTTTCTTCCAAACTTCCAGATTGTCTTATTACTGAGCCTATAGCTGAAGAACATTTCAATTTTTCAGACCAAAACGCACAATGTTGTACTTTAAATTTATTTTTCTCAGTTTTAGCACTTCGTGAGTTATTAATTAAAGTCGTTGAGGATTTAATTAACACATTCATCTATTCATATTTTAATTTATTACTTTCTTTCTGTAACAGAGTTGGGAAATATTGAATATTTATATTTAAAAAAATAAAATATTGTTGCCAATCACTTTTTTGTAACTAAAGAGGAAAATATTTTCTTGTAATAATTTGGCAACTACTTTTTAGTAACTAATCGTTTTTAATTTAGCTCAAAATAATAAGTAGTTAAATATTTTTGTAGTTTAACTACTTTTATTACTTAACTACTTATCAATTTGAAATAATTTTTGAATTTTACTAGACCACGTTTTGGTTGTTAAATTAAACCAAAATCTATAAACAGTATCTTTTTAAATATAGTTTATAGTTTGAAAACAAAATACAAAATATGGAACTTTTAACACATTTTTTTCACAAACTAATTATATTTATATATTTCACAAACTAATTATATTTATCGCTTAGGTCAGCGAATATTTTTTTTGTTCTTCCATTTTAACTGATATTCAATAAATATTTTGATACAACTATTACTCAAAATATTACAAAGTATAACTATTTTCAAAGCTAGTTTGCATCGCAGTTAACTACTTTTTTATTTAAAACTTCCCAACTCTGCTTTGTAAACTGTTTCTGATTTATTATTTTATGGTTTTTTGCTTTGTGTAGTCTATATATCGATGCCTTAGCTCACAGATGTATTAAATGTAAAAAACGAAATTTTACAGGATTCAAAATTGAAACTTTGAAGTCACAAAACTAGTATTAAAATTTGAGTTTATTAAGAGAAAACGAGTTATTCGCATAATCTTAGTTTACATTGACACTTACGACATGTGTGCACTGTAAAAATCTTTGTCTGAATGCTTTAAAGATGTATTTAACCCATTTGTGCAAAAATTTGCACTTAACACATCTGTGAGCTTAACTTAACACATCGATACGGCTCATTATTCTGTGTATATGTATTAGATATAAGATACATATGGCTTCTTACCAAATATAGATAAATAATTCCTAATTCAAAAATAAATTAAAAACATTCCTAATTCAAAAAAAAAAAAATTAATTCCTGGAGTTCGGAACATACATCCACGCTTATAATTACTTAACTCCATTTTTCAAGGTGAAATTCTGTGCCACTGGAAAAGGCTGCGATATGGTCAACCTGATCAAAGGAGAAGAAATAGAAGATGAGTAGAACGTTCATACAGCTTCTACGAACGTGACGAGTGAAGACCTCTCCAACTCCTTCCTTAGTTCCAACTACCTCTCATAGGTTTCAGCACTTACCTTATAGGAGGATTTGAAAGGAAAAGAGAGGACAGCCCAATAATAAGTAAAATATAATATATTGTTGTATTTATAATATCTGGAGAAGTACACCATATTATAGTAACTACTACCATATTATAGTATCTGTTCCCTGTGGTTTAAAACAAAATATAATATATTGTTGCATTTATAATATCTGGAGAAGTACACCATATTATAGTAACTACTACCATATTATAGTATCTGTTCCCTGTGGTTTAAAACAAAATATAATATATTGTTGTATTTATAATATCTGGAGAAGTACACCATATTATAGTAACTACTACCATATTATAGTATCTGTTCCCTGTGGTTTAAAACAAAATATAATATATTGTTGCATTTATAATATCTGGAGAAGTACACCATATTATAGTAACTACTACCATATTATAGTATCTGTTCCCTGTGGTTTAAAACAAAATATAATATATTGTTGCATTTATAATATCTGGAGAAGTACACCATATTATAGTAACTACTACCATATTATAGTATCTGTTCCCTGTGGTTTAAAACAAAATATAATATATTGTTGTATTTATAATATCTGGAGAAGTACACCATATTATAGTAACTACTACCATATTATAGTATCTGTTCCCTGTGGTTTAAAACAAAATATAATATATAAAAACTATTAGCGTTATTATATATTTTTCCTTTCGCTGTTTTTGAATTTATATTAGTTATACATTATTGCATAGACATTTATTTTATTATTATTATATATATTTATTCTAGTTATTCATATTTAGTATATCATATTATTTTCGAATTAATATTTTTTGTTATATATAGTGAGTGAATAAACCTCGTATCACAACCACTTTGAGCTACCGCAGTAGTTTTTTGGACTCAACACCGGGTGAGGTAAGCAAACAATTTTTTTCGTTTTCATACTATGTATCCTGATGTTCTGAGATTTGGCTAATTACTGCAACTGCTGATGACGCAGTTGGGTTGAAAACCGGTTATTATCGCAAATAAAACAATGTGAAGAAAACGTATTTTTTTTTTATCCATGAGAAATCTCGTCCCTCTCAACATCTTACTATCACATATGAAAGTAATATAATATTAAATTAAAAATGTTTAGTAAATATACCCGAGTAAAAGTGAGAAGACGTGAGATGGTCTCTTTACACCTTAAAGGTACGGTCAAACAGGAACAGAAACACTTTGTACTCAATGATATTTTGCATTGTCCTGGTTAAACTCAATCTCAACTTAAAATCCTGCCATTGCCATCGCAGTTTATATTTGAAACATTAATGGTTATTAGAAAAAATAGAAATATTTTCCCTCGCAACAATACTAGTCACGATTACGATACCAGGAATAAAGAAGACTTTCGAATAACTAAACATTGCTCTTCTCTTTTTGAAAAAAGTATAACTCATAAAGGAATTAATTTATTTAATGCCCTTCCCCACTTCTTGAAGTCAATAGATACAATAAAAAAATTTAAATTTCAACTAAAAATGTTTATGTTAGAGGAAACCCTTTACACGGAAACGGATTTTTATTCTCACTGAAGAATCGTGTTTCATATCCAAAATCATTATTTGATACAAAGCATTCATTTTTATATTTTGGGCAGAGTTCCTCCACACCTTAAAGGTCAGTCCAATGTACGTTATTGTTTTATTTATTCATTTATATTTTTTCATTTATTTAGACATTTTTATACATTCATTTATAATTGATATTGTTATAGTTACATTGTTTTCATTCTTTTCTATATCTCGCCACATTGGGGCCTGGTGATGGGACTTAAGAACGTCCCGAAACATCGTTGGGGAATAAAGACACTTCCGTCGAATTTTTTTTGATAAATAGTTATCTTAATTTTTATTAAATTGAAAAATGTGTCTACTTATTATGAACGCATCTTGTAATAATTTTTTGTTTATATATATTCATATATTTTTAATTATTTATTAGTATTGTTTTTATTAATTTCATTTTACTTTTTTTAATGGTTTTTTTGTTACTACTAATCATAGATGTGTTAGACTCAAGTAGTTATATATCTAATTTATAAGCTATCTTAATGTATAAATTCATTTGACGTATCCTATTACCATGTATTGGTTTAACGGAAATAAATTTATTATTATTATTATTAAACAGAAGGCGGCCTACCGTTAACCATATGATAATGGCCAAAACTCAAAATTTTACAAATCTGATGTTTTTTTAATTTTTTTATGATCAATAAGCCTATTATAGACAGTTCAATGTCAATTCACGACTATCATGGTGCTTGCCTCGTTTTCTGGGGTCTCATAAATAGGACATTGGCCAGATGTATGCTCTACAAGATCATTTTATTTTAACCATTACAATATGGTTTCATTGGTTGACTAAAACAGAAATGAGTTAAATTTTAAAGGAAAAATTATAAATACAACAAAATCATACATTTTCATTTGTTTAACGTTAACTGACATTCAATATGGTAATTATAATATTCTTTTATCTTTGATGAAAATGTGCAAAGCACTTGTCATGAAGCGGTACATCACATCTGATGCAAATCCTAGTTTTCTTCTCGTAGAGTGCACATCTTTGTATTGAAATCGTTGTTATGTGATGTTTTCCTTTGTCGAATCATACAATTTTCTTTGTTGGGGGTTGCGACGCACTTGGTTGCGACTGCTTTCACACTGGTTCGCCCTGACTTCTGTTTGACTACCCCAGTTCGCGATGGACTGCAAAATGCGGCCCTGATCAGGAAAGCTATGAATGCCTAAGTTCATGTAATATAGGTTCCTGGTCAGGACATCTGTCTATGAATGGAACAAGGGCCTCTTGTTCATAATGCCTCTCTCACACATTAATCATATCGAAAAACAACTTAACTCCAGGTATTGTCTCCCTAGTCGTCTGTCCTCCACAGTCCATATCTTAAGGCTGAATGGGACGCCAAGTGTGCCACAGAGACAGAGGATAGACAAATTTCTCCCCCTTCTCAAAGCTACAGAAAGGTGAATCACCACTTATGTACCTACTTCCCCAACACGAATTATTCAATCACGTTTTCGATACATTCATTACATCGGCAGTTATTAGGGTAGATTTCGCGGAAAATTAATAGTTGCCATCCTTATGGGGTTTTGAAATTAAATAAAAAATTTCATGTCGATACATTCATTACATCGGCAGTTATTGGAGTTTTTGAGTTGAGCCCCCTCTGTTCTCACTCTCTTTCGGCTGATTCCGCTGGAAATCAATAGATGTCATCCTTACAGAGTTCTGGATACACATATAAAATTTCGTGTTGATAAATGCATTTTATCAGGAGTTATCGTGTTCATAGATGAACACATAGAAAGACTTTTTTTTTTTTTTTTCATTTTTGAAATCAGGAAGTCGGAAAACATGAAATTCTATTGAAAATTCCGCATCGAATTTTTGACTTATTACATAATTCCCCCTATAATTTGCATTGGGGATGTAAAAATGATCCTATTTTGGATTTGAAAAATGGTTTAGTATACCTAATCTCAGCTCGATCAATTTTTTTTTTATATGCCCTCTTACAAAAAACTTTTAATTTTTAATTCCCCAGCTATGCGAAGTATAGGGGGAGTTATGTAATCGGTCAAAAATTCTTTATGCGGAGTTTTCAACGGAATTTCATGTTTTCCTGTCTTGTAATTCCAAAAATTTTTAAAAAAAATCTGTCTTTGAAATCTGTGAACACGAGAACTCCTGATAGAATGAATGTTTCGACACGAAATTTTATATGTATTTCCAGAACCGTCTAAGAATGACACCTATCTATTTTCAGCCACATCGGCCAAAGGGAAGGAGGGAGTCGGGGGAGACTTAGGCCAGTCGTCCACTGGGACCGGAAAGTTGCGAAAAGTAGCGAAATCAGTTCGTGAGAATTCGGCCGAAAATGCACGAACGATCCAAACATGTGACAAGGTGGGGGACCGCGTCCACTAGACCCATATCGTTCGTCAGTTTTCGGTCGAACAGGTGCGAAGTGCGAAGCGATCCCATTCTGCTGGGATTTTACGGACGAACAGGTGCGAAATCAATAAAAAATTACTTACATTTTTTGTACTACGTTTGTCTAGTTATTCGTTTGTATCGTTATTATGTACCTTAGTTTAGTTTGAAAGTATAAAAAAATACACTTTGTGTAAAAAAAAGTACAGTGATTTTTTCTTTCTTTCCACTTACCTTAATGTAACAGCCAGCCGTTCTTGTGGGGAAATCGCCACACGAAAATTACTGAATTTTTCGAGTCTTGAGTAGATGTTGTCAAGAATGTATTGAAAAGTGTCCTTTTCCATTCGAAAATAGGAGTAGTGGTGATTATCATCGATTTGAAGGTCACACCACAAATGAGAAAATTCGCCAAACTCTTCTCTTTTTTCGAAAATGGGATTCACCCACATTTCCCGTCTACGTCTATATCGCCTTCGTCGATAAATCAAAGGTGATAATTCCAACGCTAAAAATTCGTCGTCAGAATCATCGGAAAAACCGTTCCGAAGAGCCATCCCGTCTACGCATTCGGACGAACTGAGTGGATCAATGGACGATCGGCATTCGCACGAACGGCTTCGCCCGATTTCGTTGCTTCGCAGTTCGCAACTTTCCGGTCCCAGTGGACGACTAGGCTTAACACAAAAACTTCAACAACTGCAGTTGTAATGAATGTATTGACATTGAATTTCATATTTATATTCAAAGACCTATAAGGACACCTATCAATTTTATCAGTGGAATCAGTCGAAGAGGAGAGGAGGATCAGAGAGGACTCAACTCAACAATTCCAATAACAGCCGATGTAATGAACAAATCAATGCAAATTACTTGGCGTAATGAGTCAAAGGTAAGTGGAGGGATTAGAGGAAAGGGACTCGACCCAAAAAGCCCTAATAACTGCCGATGTAATGAATGTATCGACACAAAATTTAATAAGAGGATTCAGAAGCCACTATGTAATATTGAGAGTTGGAGGGAGAGCGAAAAAAAAAAAAAAATCCGGTGATTCATCGACGACTTTTTTTTAACCCTTCTAATACCACGTGGGGTCAAAAAAGACCCCATGCGTTTTAAAATGTGTATGAACTGCTCAATATAATTTCTATTTCGATGAGGCTTCTGGACTTTTATCCGTAGACTATCTCCATTCGATTTCATTAAGAAAATGTATTCAGTTTGTATTTTAAAAATTGATATAAAAAAATATTTTCACAAAAACGTATCACATTTTGTTCGTCTGATGAGAAGTATTTTCAAGAAGTTCCTCCACTCAGTAAACAATTCCGAAAAGTTACGTTTGCTCTTCAATTGACCTGCAATTCGAAGAAGAAATTGCCCGCACCCGCTGGAGTTTTTCCTGGAGCTCTTTCTGATCAACATTTCTTGGTTTCCACTTTTCGTTCACCTCTTGAATTTTATTTAGATCTAATTTCAGTATGCGTTGACGGTTCGGACCGTAAAGGTAAACCATGGAACACATTAAGTCCTCGCGAACGTTGATGTTAGTAGAGCGTGCCAGGGAGATTGCAGGGTTTGAATCTGAGGAGGCCCTTGTGGAAACGGAACAGCTCGAAGTGATCTCCGATGTTGAAGACGTTTTGGAAACGGACGATGAAGAACTTGATGAGCTAGAAGCATGTATGTAAAAACCATGTCACAAAAAAATTTCTTTGCGCTAAATGTAAATAATAATAGCACCCATAGTGTGAATATACTTTTATAAGTTTCATGATTTCCTTTTTTTTGAATAAACATTTTTTATACCATTTTTTCTCAACTTTTTAAACTCTTTGTTATTTTTCCCTCAGTTTTGAATGAACTTGATTGAAAAAGTTAGAATGAAAAGCTAGTTGGTATATGAAAAATTGAAAAATGAAGTGGGGTCTCAAAAGGACCCCACGTGGTATTTTTCGTTTCACAGGTCACGTGGTATTAGGAGGGTTAATGGGATGCAATTTATTAAATTATACTTTTAAAATAACTTTTATTACGAATTAGGTTAAAAAAATTTATATTTATTTTAATGATTGATTACAAATATAATATACATTTCAGAAGGACTTGTACTTCTTCACTAAAAGGACCAAAGCGAGGGTCAAAGTTGAATTCTTTCGGATACATGATATCATGTACCTGAAAATATAAAATGTGGACCGTTCGTGAAACAGTATAGGTTATCCTGAACAATAAGAAGGGGGAAAGAGCAAAAGCCTAACTCTTGAAACAACGTAATCTAGATATTCAGGAAAAAGATTTGAATAAAGTCGGAGCCCCCCCCCCCCCCCCCCCCCCCCGACAACCTTCAATGCCCGGTTTAAAATTTGGACAACAAATGATGAAAAATGGTAATTGTTTCATGACTGTAGAGTAAGATCTAGGAGAAAAATTAATATTGTATTGAAATTTCGGTAATTGTTCGGAATTAGGGCTCTCCTGGTGCCCAGCCGTCGTAGAATTTTTTGAATATTTTTTTCATGTTTTATCTGATAAAACTAAGTAAAAATTGAAGGGGAGCATAAAATAAATATATATATATATATTTTATCCTCCCCTTCAATGTTTACCTAGTCTTATCAGATAAAACATGAAACAAATATTCATGTATATATATATAACATTATATATATAGTAATATATATATATAACATTCTTCATATTTTACTTAATATTGAATGATATAATCTTGGATTAGTACATAAAACTGTAAACCACAGTAAGAATTTCAAAAATCCAGTTGATGTATCCGAAAAAATAAAATTTTGACTTTCCCGTCGATCCTTTTAGTGAAACAGCCCAGGTTCTCCTGACAGAAACCCCATGGGGGAGCATAAAAAAAATATCTAGTTTACATAAAAAATGTCTAGTTTATAAAAAAAAAATATTTTTCATCATATTGTTGATTATAAAATGATGAATATGTTAAGACTAATAGTAACGCTATGATCTATAACTCGTAATCAAAGCCGAAATGTGATAAAACACTAAATTTTAAATTTTTTAAAAAATTATTTCGGTTTAAACAACGATTTTCTTGGAGTGATTTAAGTCATTATCAATCAGGATATAATATAAGGCTGAATTTAGAAGTCTAGGATTGTGTGGGTGAAATGAAACCTTAAAACACCGAATTTCGTTTATTTCATAAATCAGTATGAAGCCCATTGTCAATAAATTAATAAACCTAAACCTTGTCAAATTCACTTCCCCTTTTTGACAGTCCCTCAATATGAAGTTCAAATTTTGAGTTGTTGTTGACAGCATGACAGCTTTTATTTACACAAATCCAAATAAAATAAAATATATATATACCTTGGGAATTCAAAGAGGAAAATATTTACTATTTTAATTTTTTTTTTTTTTCCCCCTGAAATTATAAAAACCTTCAATGTTTTTTTTTATTATTATTTTATTATTTATTTATTTTTTACAAATTGTGTTCATGAAGATACAATAAAATAAAAATCACAGCTTCCAAAACAGTCTGTGAGTTATTTATTTTTTAGTTGTATTATTATTAATTTATACAAACACAACACATCAACTTTTACTTATGTTAGTTCTCTATGAAAAGAGAGAAATGTTTTCTTCTTAGTGCGTAGAATATTCCTACTTTTTAGAATTTACAATTCATTCCAGAACATGGAAAAGTTGGTTCCACCTGTAACAGAAAGAAAATATTTTAATTAATAAATTGAAACAGGAAAATCGAGTGGCGAATTAAATTATTGAAACTCATTCCAGGTAAGTAAGCAGGCAGGCTTCCTCTGAGCTACAGGCCCCCTCAAATATGTGTGTAATTATAGTGAATTGGAACAGTATACACAAACAAAAATTTTACTTTCACAGCTGTTCTGAGTATACGGGAAGTTATGTAATCGGTCAGAAGTTCGATGTTGAATTTTCACCAGAATTGCATGTTTTCTGACTTCCTGGCTTCAAAATTCCTGACCGTCTTGGGCCTCTGAAACACGATAAGTTCCAAATAAAATGAATGTAACGGCACGATAATTTATATGTGTATTGAGAACCCCATAACGACAACACTTTTTGGTTTTCAGCCAAATCCGCTAAAGGAATTACGGTGATAAGAAAAGGGGGTCTATCGTAAAAATCTTAAAAATTATCGGTGTTATAAATGGATCAACACGAAATTTAGTATGACGATTGAGAAGTCCCTGAGTCCATTGATTTTCAACTTGATCTATATAAATTGGGTTCAGAGGGACGCGACAATTTAGTTCATTCATTCGAGCAGGGTAAGTAATTGCAGGTGATTCACAGACGACATTTTTTTACGTTTTTGGCAATGGGTCGGAAAACATGAAATTCCGTCGAAAACTCTTTTTTTTTTCTTTTTTTTTTTTTTTAAATTTACAAATAGCTATTTACAACTGTATACAAATAAATACGACAAGCAAATGTGCTAATAAAGAGGTAATGGCAATGTCAAAATGTCATGAGGGGAGAAATCACCCAGTGGTGACACTCCCTAGTCACTGTTTTTCTCTCGTTTTTAGCTAATCACTGTCACTGTCACTGCTTCTGATCAGGAGGTCTCTAGGCTATTGACGCTTAAGCCGTCGTTGGGGAAGTATGGCAGAAAGGAGGGCACGGACTAGAGGATTATTGTGGGAACTAAGAAGGGAAAATAATTTTTTATATTTGGATTTAGCGACTTCAGTAATGAAAGGTACGTTAAGGTCAGTGTGAAGGGTTTTGTTGGAGACGTAGTAAGGAGCATTGGCTATTGTAAGAAGGATTTTGGATTGAAGGGATTGGATGCGCTGGAGATTGGAAGCCTTGGCAGAACCCCAGAGTTCAAGTCCGTAAGTCCACATAGGTTTGAGTATTGAGTTGTATATAAGTCGTTTTGTTGTCAAAGTTAGTTTCGATCTTTTGTCTAGTAGTCTTAGTAGAAGTTTATAACGTCTGTTCATTTCTTGTCTTTTCAGTCTCGTGTGAGGATTCCAAGTTAGTCGTTTGTCGAGTATGAGGCCTAGATAGCGGACTTCGTTTTTTAAAGGGATGGGATTTTTGTTAAGGTAGACTGGAGGGCAGGTATATTTTCGGTGAAGACGATGTGAACTGATTTTGTGTCGTTCACCTTCACTCTCCACTTTTTGTACCAGGACTGAAGGGTTATCAGGTGTTCTTGTAGGTGTCTGGATGATAGGACAGAGTCGGGATATTCGTCGATGCGTCGAAAACTCGACATAGAATATCTGGGCTGTGAATAAAAAATAAAAAAAAATTGATCAATTTTACCTTCTATTATGCTTTTCTTCCTTCGTTTATTGACTCTTTTTCTCTCAGAGATAACCAAAATTGAAATATTTTTGTCACTTAAATGAATTTTCCTGTATACAAATTTTTCTTTTGGTTTTTCTTCTTTGGGTAATTTCTTTTTGGGTTTTATTTTGGGTTGATTTTTAAGCCAATGATTTGAATGCAACCACCAGTAGTGATGCTGTTTATTTTTTTTGTGACCTTTACTATGTAAAATTTTCAGAATTTCAGGAAAAGATGGCCATCCTGAATTTTCAATTTTATTTCTTTCTTTCGTTTTTTGAGCATTTTCATTCAAACTGACATTGCTCATTAGAGGTAATTTCAGAAGTTTTTCGTGAATATTGATATTTTCGGAGATTTTGCTCATTTGCACATCAGTCTCTTCAGATGTTCTCGAACGTACATTGTTTCCTGAAACAGAAAAAAATATATATATAATATACGTAAAATATAAGTATATACAGGGTGCCCCACAAATAATGCTCACCCTCAAAATTTACATTTTTTTTTTTTTTGAATTTTCAACGAAGCTTTTTTTATTTATAAAATATAAGTCCATATCACGATGTGGATGAAATTATTTGTGCATTTAACAAAATGATTACTGATGACATGAGAATATTAATAAAAATTAAAATCAGACGCTTTTTCTATCTTTAAAGTAACTGAATAACAATAAATATACATAAATTAAAATTATAACAAAATAAATAAAATGCTTAAATAGTGATAATATATATTTACAGTTGAGTCCCGCTAATCCGGACACCGAATATCCGGACATCCGGTTAATCCGGACGGGATTTTTTTTTAAACTAAAATTTAGTAAACTAAAAATTTAATTTAGCGAGCGTTAAGTACGAAAATAATTCGAAGAGAGGGTTTGACTTGACTTACTCAGTTCGCTACGATGAAAAAGTGCGGACAAAGAAGACGGCGCGCACACCCTATTTTCCAGAAAATTACTTTTTTTTTTCAGTGAGTAAAAATATTATTCTTGTTTTCATTACGTACTGTACATTGTTTTATTTTATAGTCCTGTTCAGAATTTAACGTTTACATATTTCGTTTTTTTTTTTTTTTTTTTTAATCCTTAATCTGTCATCACACTCCTCCATCACCCTCCTCACAACACTTGTTTCAGATCTCATTCCAAAATTATCGAAATGATTCACACAACACACACAAACAAGCTAACACTCCTACTATGGAATGCCAATGGGCTGATCTCCCATAAACACGAACTAGAAATACTTCTAAATGACAAACGAACTGACATAGCACTAATTACTGAGACACACTTAACTTCCAAACTACATTTTCACATCAAGGACTACGTAACATACAGAACAGACCATCCTGACGGAACAGCACACGGCGGCAGCCTCATCCTCATACATTGCAGCATCCAGCACACCGTCATACCACAAACACCTACCATGTCACTTCAATACACAGCCGTCTCTATTAATTGCAACTCCAACCTATTAACAGTCCACCCAACAAGGCACTGACACAACACGACATGACCATATTCCTCCAAGACCTGGGTCCACAATTCATAGCTGGTGGCGATCTGAACGCCAAACATGTGCATTTTGGGTGTCGCACGACCAACACTAGAGGTCGGCAACTACTTGAACTACTAAATTCTTCCAGTTACGACATCATAGCCCCAAGTCAACACACTTATTGGCCCACATCCATCACTAAACCCCCTGACATACTCGACTATTTTATTACATCCCATATAAACGCATCTCATACTTACGTGACTGCCTTAGACGACTTATCATCAGACCACTCCCCAGTTTTACTTGAACTAGCCTCCAAACCCCTGGCCCGGCCTTAGAGGCCATCACTAATAACAGGACCAATAAACTGGGACTGCTTCAGAGAAGAACTGGACGACAAAATAAACTTAAACAGTACCATACGGACACGAGACGAACTTGACGACGCAGTAGGTAACTTCACAATTTGGATTCAAGAAGCTGTGACAAAATCGTGCCGACCACCCAGACCAAGACGCTCACACAACAACATATCCCTCCCACCATACATCCTGCAGATAAGAGAGAAAAGAGCGGCCAGGTCTCGATGGCAAAGTTCGAGGTACCCTTCCGACAGACAGACATACAATCAACTCCGGCGAACCCTCACTACAGAACTTTCCAAACTAAAACAGTACAGACATGAGACATATATCTCGACTCTGGCGGCTCGAGATAACTCACTTTGGACAGCGACGAAACGGCTTCTTGGCAATGCACAGATATCACACCCCCTTCGGCAGGATGACGGGGGTGTCTGAGGGATCTTCTTCATCACATTTTTTGGAGGTCAAAGCTGGAGTCCCCCAAGGAAGTTCCCTCAGCCCCCTACTCTTCTCTCTCTACACATCACACATTCCACAACACGACAAGACACTACTCGCTACGTGCGCAGACGACACAGCCATTCTCTCAACACATTCAGACCCAACACAAGCAAGCTCACACTTACAGGAACATTTACACTAGCTAACAGATTGAGTTAACAAATGGAGAATAAAAATTAATAGAGACAAATCTCTGCAAACCACATTCACCCTCAGACACAACACTTGTCCACCAGTTTACATTAACAACCAGCCCATTCCTGCATCCGACACTGTCCGATATCTAAGACTTCATTTAGACAGACGTTTAACTTGGACAACTCATATCAGACTGAAACGCACAGACCTCAAAAGACGATTTGGACGACTGAAATCAACCATTGGACGACGATCGACATTATCGCTTGAAAACTAACTTCACATTTACAACACTATACTAAAACCCATCTGGACTTACGGCATCGAGATATGGGGATCAGCCAAAAAATCAAACATACAACGCCTTCAGTCAATTCATACTACCCCACATTGCCAATGCGCCATTTTACGTTTCCAACCTCAACATCCCATTTGTACCTTCTGTTATCAGGACATGATATCAAACTTTTCACGACAAACTCCATCATCACGCCAATCCACTTATACAAGAATTATCTACAAACACTCTTCCCACTAATCCACCACCTCAAGCGGATATGGCAGAGGGACCTGCTCCAGGACTAGCCTGGACTCCTCACGTACCTCAGCAGTACAGCGACACACTTGCCACCGCACATCATCACAATCACTAGTGACAAATGTTGTCGTTGTGAATATGTAAATAATTAAATAAAATCCTTAATTTTTACATTATAACAATGTTCCATGGCTTGTTTTGTACAGTAGTACTACTGTACCTACTGTAGAATACTTAAATTTTGAGTTTTAATCACACAAGATGTTTTGTTTTGTTAACCCTATCTCAGTTCATAGGTCGAAAACTTAGATCCACGTATACATTATGTAGTATTGAAAATAAAATTAAGCTGAAGGAAAAGGTGTATTTATGAGAAAAAAAAAATCGCTAAAATATTTATCATGTGCATTTTACAGCAAATTCCGTTTAATCCGGACATTCGGAGAACCGGACGGAGTCCAGTCCCATCTAGTCCGGATTAGCTGGACTCTACTGTACTACGATTTATACTACGAGCTTATATGGAATAAACAATCACACTAAATATATTCATATGTAGAATCAGAACTGGTTCTAACGTGTTAACAAAGTGAGTTAAAATACAATTCGTTTATTCATACAAATATATATTTGTATATATTACTTTTAGTGACTTCATTTATTTCCCATGTCAATCCAGTTGCTCGACTCTTGTCATTCCATTCCCATCCAGATAATCCTCCCCGAAGACTGAGGCGGCGCTGGCCGAGAGACCTGCTACTGTAATCTAGCAGCAATATTTTGGGAGTGCCTGTGATGACCAGCTTCTCCCCTATGTAATCCTCTCACCTTCAACTCTCCTTTCCTTCTTGGCCTGCCTCCACTGCTGGACAGTGATTGGCAGGGCAAGAAGGCAGGGGGATCACTCGAGCCCCCGCGGCCTCCCCTGCCCCCATTAAGTTGGAGGGATGGGGATGACAGAGACCCGGGGTGTTTTGAGGGGTCTCGAGTTGAAGGACTTTCATGTTGATTTTATTTTATCTTTATTATTATTGTTTTATGTTTATGTTTATTATTATTTAAATTGCAGAGACCATTATTATTTTATTATGTATATATATATTTTTTTTATTATTATTTATTTTTTTATCTATAATTTTGTCATTATTTTGTCATTCATTATTTTGTCATTCTATTATTTTGTCATTCATTTTTAATGTCATTCATCAAATTTACTTATTGTTTATACTAATTGTAAATATTCAAAGTATAAATATAAAAAAAAAAAAAAAATATTTCTAGTTGTTCTAATTCAATGAAGTAACCTGCTTTCTGAGGACTAATGGAGGCTTTCAGTTGAATCAACAACAATGTACCTTCAAGGGTGCCGATAGTTTAGAGGTAGCGTGGTAGCCTATTGTGCTCAAGATCGCGGGCCTATAGTTTTTTTTTTTATCTGAGAGTTATTTTTTATTCATATTTAAAGCCCGGGCATGAATCAGAATAACTAACAATATACCAACACTGTTTCATTATATCTTGTTGGAATTTTACCTTCACAGCTTTATCACTGTTATTTAGTTATTGTGACTCATACCCTGGCTACCAGAGCGCTCTTTCGTCGCTCTGATGGACATGAGCCTGACTCTATAGTGGGAGTCCTAAACAGTGTACCTGATATCGTACAAGTCGCTTAACGACTCATCCGAAGGACGGCGTGCTTAAGTTTATTTTACCTCCCAGATAAAATAAACTAGGGGCCTCGGCCGGGTTACGAACCAGCTATCTTTAGCTCAGTAAGCTTGCACACATACCACTGAGCTACCGGCGCCCCCCAAAAAATGAATGTTAATATTAAATGTTTTTTATCTGAGTATTTAATTGGTCCACATCGATGTCCGGCTTCATTGTATATTGAATATAGATTTTCTATTTCCCCAGCCATAGGAAGTCAAGCGCGGATCTAGGTTTTCGCTCAGGGGGGCGAGCAATTTTTATGAGAGTTACTTATCCTCCAGGAAATTCGTTCTGATTTTGTCATTTGTAAATTTGAATTTTGTAGAATAACTGAAAATTTTATTCGCGAGTCAAATAAATCTTACAACGGCAGTTATTAGAGTTTTTGTGTTAAGCCCCTACCCCTAATCCCCCATCTCTCTTTCCGATTTGGCTGAAAATCGATAGGTGTTGTCCTTACGTTTATTTACCTAAAGTAGGGGTCTTTAGTTTTTAATGAGGCTCGGAACCATCCCTTAACATCCCATTCGAAGGACGGCATGCACCAGGTTTTTTGACCTCCCTGATAAAACACCGGGTTTCGAACCCGTGATCTTGAGCTCAGTAGACAAACTGGTTACCGTCGCTCTCTGCTGTTATTGATAAAGGGAAGAAATTATTTCAGACCAAACAAATTTCTAACTACAGCAATGGATTGCTAGTTGAAATTCCAACACTTTCCTTACCTGATATAAAATAATGGTTCCCACTCAGCAAAGTTGACTTAGTTTATAACTAAACCTAACGATGTATAAATTGTTTTTGAAAATACAATATTTCATAAAAAACATTTATTTATTTATTGATGGCTAAAAATGCATAGAGTATATAAAGGGTAAATCTAATCTTATTGATTTGAGTTTGAGATCAACTCCCAGAGTTGACTTTTTCCTGTCACCAATTTAAGTGTGTCACTTTTTCTACATTTCATTTAAAGAGAAATGGGGCATTTACTTAGATACCAGCTGTGTTACCCAGTGTTGCTCGGAAAAAATCTCTACTTTTCTTGCTATTTCGACATATTCACCAACATTCATTTTTGAGGGCGCCGCGGCGCACCGGTAGCTCAGTGGTATGCGTGCTTGACTTCTGAGCTCAAGAACGTGGGTTCGTAACCCGACCGAGGCCCTTAGTTTATTTTATCTGAGAGGTAAAATAAACTTAAGCACGCCGTCCTTCGAATGGGACGTTAAGCGATGGTCCCGAGCCTGTACGCTGTCAGGTACTCGTTAAAGACCCCTACCCTTCGGTGAATAAAAATTTAGGGTAGGCAAAATTTAGGACTCCCACAGTAGAGTCGGGCTCATGTCCACCAGAGTGACGAAAGAGCGCTCTGGTAGTAGGCGATATGACCTCGTAGTTATAGCTAGGGCATGTGTCATAAAACCTA
The DNA here is from genome assembly GCA_963662175.1 of Aradus depressus. Taxonomy (NCBI): domain Eukaryota; kingdom Metazoa; phylum Arthropoda; class Insecta; order Hemiptera; family Aradidae; genus Aradus; species Aradus depressus. Next base: position 35,993,119 of record OY759218.1, read on the forward strand.
ACATTCATTTACAATCATGATACTCATTTACAATCATGTTACTCATAAGTTTTTTTTTCAAATTGATGTTGAGTTCCATTTTAATACAATAGGTTCCTCCATTTGGCGAATAAAGGAAGCACTTCTCAAAACTAATAAGAAATATATATATATATATATATATATATATATATATATATATATATATATATATATATATATATATATATATATATATATATCTTTGATGGACGGGGAAAAGAGTACAAGTCCATTTTTGGCCAAAACAGTATTATTACATATTTCACAATGTCAATCTCTAGAAGTGGTGAGAAGAGGACAAGTCGGTAATGTCTCTGATATAGTGTAGAACTAATTATTTGGGAGTTGAAAAAAAAATTTTGTCCAGTGGCGAGACATTTTCTGTTCTCCTGAAAAATTGACTTTTTTGACTTGTACTGTTATGGCCTCCCACCAAAGATATATATAAATTAGTTTAAATTTATTTATCTTTATTACTTTAATTGTGATTAATTCATTTATTTTCTCGTTTTGCTAATGTCATTTATTCATATATCTTTTGTTATTATTATTAACTCTTATTATTTATTCATGCATACATTATTATAAATTATTTCCTTTATTTATTCCTATAATTTGTTGCTTGTATTCTATTTTATTTTTTACCCTTTTTTAATTTTTTTGAGTAAAGAATAAAACACAATATAAGCAACAAATTAAAGGAATAAATAAAGGAAATAATTAATAATAATGTATGAACACCTATAATTTGTAAAAATCTGACCTGTGAGTTTCTTGGTTTGCATAAGTTTTTGTCCCATCTTAATTAACTCCGTGTATTTCCCCATGGAAAGATGGATAAGCAATTTACTAACCAACTCAATCCTAACTTATATCAGGTCTATAAATATTGAACAGAGATCATGGGAAGGGTTCAACCCTAGTGGGGGGGGGGGGGGGGGGGGGGGGGAGAATCTGACCTTTCACAGATTTTATTATTTGTGCTAGCCGGCTTTTGAGGTTGCCCTCATCATCAGCCTATCTACAAAAAACCCTTCATTATCAGTAAACATTTAAAAAAATAATTAATTCTAAAGGTTAATTATATAACAATATTAACTAAAATAAATTGTTCAAAAATGTAAATAAATAAATTTAAAAAATAAAAACAAAACATAATTATCACACTATTTCCATAAAAATATATGAATTTAAATGAAAACATAGACATAAAATTGGGAAGCAAGAAAGGAGAGTCCTTTTCAATTCTAGAGAGGGGTTATTATTTAATTCAATTTAAGAAAGTAAATAAATAAATAATTTTAGCCAAAATTGTTTTGTATTTATTTCAAGCCTTAGATTTTATTTTTTTTTTACTAAATTAACTTACTAATATCATTCTTAATAAATGATGAGTTCTTCGTAGAGAGCTTAATGATGAGGACAACCTCAAAAGCCGGCTAGCACAAATAAATAAATCTGAGAGGTCAGAAATGGTTTTCATTTTACAATTTTTAAAATAATCACTGCTCACTATTTTGCCAGTAAAGTTTAACTTGTAGAAAATCTCAATCATTATATTTCTATAAGAAATTACACGCTTTACAATTTCGATTTTGACTTTCTAACAAATGTACGTACAACTTTAAAGCGCTATGATCAGCGTTTCATGTTATACTAGTATATATGTACTTTTAAAATTTCACATCTACTAGTCCGTTTTTGAAATATAGGACACAAATAAACAAACATTCAATTTTATTTACACAGATTTTTCCACACTTTAAAATTTTAAGTTCTTAAAATTATGATTATATTCAATATGGAAATTGAAAAAATAAAAAATAAATCAGCATCTAAAAAAGTATTTATTTACAGACTTTTTACTATCAAATATGAATTGTATATATACATACATCAATTTTATATTGTTTTAAATATTCATCATATTTACAAAAATTAACAATTATATTTCTCTTAAATGTCTTTTCAACACACATTTAAAAAAGGAATACAAAAATATAAAAATATTATATTACCTAATTAAAGTATTTAACTAAACCAAATTATCTGTTGAACATCAATTTTAATATTATTTGCAAAACAGCATTTTGGCTTTTGGAAAACAATTTTTAAAAATAGCGTAATTTATACATTGTTCAGCTTCGAGCTGGGCTACCATGTAATGAGTTTTGGTATCGTAACGTAACGCTTTTTCAAAACTCGATTTTTCAATTAACCCCCTAAAAATGCTTTTCAAGAATCAAAAAAATTAATTTTTTTATTTTAAAAATGATTAAATTTATAAAAATAATGATTTTGACTAGCTTGTATAAATAACTCTAGGAGATTTTTTCGCTAGGAATACCGTTCAGAATTTGATTCAACAGAAGTTTTTTGCTGAAAAGAATTTTCTCCATTGTCATACACCAAATTAAAGACGTCTTTTAAATCTTTCCCTTGACTTTTTCCGACAAATATGTAAACAGGAATTGTGATTAGTTTTGATGGGATATTCTTACTTTTTTCTGGATCTGTCTGTCTGTTTCTATAGTTATTCTCATTTTCACTACTACTCAAATCATTTTTTGGTGCAGAAATAGAATGTGGTACATTTTTTTTGGTGCCAACATCCTGCAACTGATAATCTTCATTTTTGCCAAAATTGTCGGTTTTTTCTTCATTTTTCATTTCACCAAGTCCAAAAATTGGCGGAAATTCTTTTTGATGAGAAGCCAACTCACTATCAGCATTATTCGGGAACAATTCCGTAGAAAACGTTTTTTTCACCATACGCAATTTCTCTGCTTCAGGTTTCATTAACAAATGTATAATTGATGAAATATTTACAAATTTTTCCATCAAATCGTTTATGTTTTTTGTATGTGATGTATATTGTTGCATTAAGCTTTTAAGGTCACTTTTGAATGCTGATTCTTTTCCTGACGGTAAATTGTAATTTTCGTTTTCATAAATTCTGTCTGTACTTTTCAAGTTTGGCTGGATGGTTTGACTGAAATTACTTTGCTCAGAAATGCTAAACATAAAACTAGGTTGTACTTTTTGCGTTCCATTTGACACCAAATTTTTGAAGAAATCAGTTATTGAACCGTTACTCTCTATAACGTTTTTCGCGTCGAACGAAGGAAAATCTTTGTCTTCGTTGACATTTTCGCTATCATTTCCGTACAAAACGCTTTCTGAGCTTATAACTTTTTGAAGATTTTCCGTCTCATAATCAGGTTTTGACACCGTTTCATAGACGTCGTTTTTCTGCTGTTCCTTCAAGTAACTATTTGATTCTAGGTTCACCAATTGTTTCGCCTTATGAAAAGTAGGATATTTGTTCTTTGTATCATTGACATTTTTCTCAAAATTATTGAAATAATTGCTACGATAATTTTCAGGTTCAATATCGGATTTCGATTCTTTTCCATCCACATCGCTTTTTGTCTCTTTCTCTACGACATAGCTTCTTGATTCTGGGATCACAACATTTTGTTTCGCTTCATGCGAAGTAGGATATTCCTCTTCTGATGTTCCGTTTTCGCTCACATTTCCGCTAAAAATACTTTCTAATCCACGATCATTTTTAGAATCAATTTCTGATTTCGATTCCTTTCCTTCCACATCGATTTTTGGCTCTTTCTCCAAGATATAGCTTCTTGATTCTGGGATCACAACATTTTGTTTCACTTCATACGAAGTAGGATATTCCTCCTCAGATGTTCCGTTTTCGCTCACATTTCCGCTAAAAATACTTTCTAATCCACGATCATTTTTAGAATCAATTTCTGATTTCGATTCCTTTCCTTCCACATCGATTTTTGGCTCTTTCTCCAAGATATAGCTTCTTGATTCTGGGATCACAACATTTTGTTTCGCTTCATACGATGTAGGATATTCCTCCTCTGATGTTCCGTTTTCGCTCACATTTCCGCTAAAAATACTTTCTAATCCACGATCATTTTTAGAATCAATTTCTGATTTCGATTCCTTTCCTTCCACATCGATTTTTGGCTCTTTCTCTGCGACATAGCTTCTTGATTCTGGGATCACAACATTTTGTTTCGCTTCATACGATGTAGGATATTCCTCCTCTGATGTTCCGTTTTTGCTCACATTTCCGCTAAAAATACTTTCTAATCCACGATCATTTTTAGAATCAATTTCTGATTTCGATTCCTTTCCTTCCACATCGCTTTTTGGCTCTTTCTCCAAGATATAGCTTCTTGATTCTGGGATCACAACATTTTGTTTCGCTTCATACGAAGTAGGATATTCCTCCTCTGATGTTCCGTTTTCGCTCACATTTCCGCTAAAAATACTTTCTAATCCACGATCATTTTTAGAATCAATTTCTGATTTCGATTCCTTTCCTTCCACATCGATTTTTGGCTCTTTCTCCAAGATATAGCTTCTTGATTCTGGGATCACAACATTTTGTTTCGCTTCATACGATGTAGGATATTCCTCCTCTGATGTTCCGTTTTCGCTCACATTTCCGCTAAAAATACTTTCTAATCCACGATCATTTTTAGAATCAATTTCTGATTTCGATTCCTTTCCTTCCACATCGATTTTTGGCTCTTTCTCTGCGACATAGCTTCTTGATTCTGGGATCACAACATTTTGTTTCGCTTCATACGAAGTAGGATATTCCTCCTCTGATGTTCCGTTTTCGCTCACATTTCCGCTAAAAATACTTTCTAATCCACGATCATTTTTAGAATCAATTTCTGATTTCGATTCCTTTCCTTCCACATCGCTTTTTGGCTCTTTCTCCAAGATATAGCTTCTTGATTCTGGGATCACAACATTTTGTTTCGCTTCATACGATGTAGGATATTCCTCCTCTGATGTTCCGTTTTCGCTCACATTTCCGCTAAAAATACTTTCTAATCCACGATCATTTTTAGAATCAATTTCTGATTTCGATTCCTTTCCTTCCACATCGATTTTTGGCTCTTTCTCTGCGACATAGCTTCTTGATTCTGGGATCACAACATTTTGTTTCGCTTCATACGATGTAGGATATTCCTCCTCTGATGTTCCGTTTTCGCTCACATTTCCGCTAAAAATACTTTCTAATCCACGATCATTTTTAGAATCAATTTCTGATTTCGATTCCTTTCCTTCCACATCGCTTTTTGGCTCTTTCTCCAAGATATAGCTTCTTGATTCTGGGATCACAACATTTTGTTTCGCTTCATACGAAGTAGGATATTCCTCCTCTGATGTTCCGTTTTCGCTCACATTTCCGCTAAAAATACTTTCTAATCCACGATCATTTTTAGAATCAATTTCTGATTTCGATTCCTTTCCTTCCACATCGATTTTTGGCTCTTTCTCCAAGATATAGCTTCTTGATTCTGGGATCACAACATTTTGTTTCGCTTCATACGATGTAGGATATTCCTCCTCTGATGTTCCGTTTTCGCTCACATTTCCGCTAAAAATACTTTCTAATCCACGATCATTTTTAGAATCAATTTCTGATTTCGATTCCTTTCCTTCCACATCGCTTTTTGGCTCTTTCTCCAAGATATAGCTTCTTGATTCTGGGATCACAACATTTTGTTTCGCTTCATACGAAGTAGGATATTCCTCCTCTGATGTTCCGTTTTCGCTCACATTTCCGCTAAAAATACTTTCTAATCCACGATCATTTTTAGAATCAATTTCTGATTTCGATTCCTTTCCTTCCACATCGATTTTTGGCTCTTTCTCCAAGATATAGCTTCTTGATTCTGGGATCACAACATTTTGTTTCGCTTCATACGATGTAGGATATTCCTCCTCTGATGTTCCGTTTTCGCTCACATTTCCGCTAAAAATACTTTCTAATCCACGATCATTTTTAGAATCAATTTCTGATTTCGATTCCTTTCCTTCCACATCGATTTTTGGCTCTTTCTCTGCGACATAGCTTCTTGATTCTGGGATCACAACATTTTGTTTCGCTTCATACGAAGTAGGATTTTCGTCCTCTGATGTTCCGTTTTCGCTCACAATTCCGCGAAAAATACTTTCTAATCCACGATCATTTTCAGAATCAATTTCTGATTTCCATTCTTTGCCATCTACATCGCTTTTCGGCTCTTCCTTCAATGAAGATCTTGAATGCAATTTTACTGAATTTCCTTTCGCCTCATACGAAATAGGGTATCCATCTAATGTTCTGCTGATGTCTTCGCTGTAATTCCCGATAAAATCGCTTTCCTTCCTATTACGATCTTCCAGAATTTTATATTTTGAATCCTCGTCAAACATCCCGCTTTTCTGTTCTCCCTTTAACAAACTTTTTGATTCCGGGTTCTCAGAACTTTCTTTTGCCCCATGCGATATAATAATAGGACCCCCCTCTAAATCACTGATATTGCTACAATTTCTGCTAAGAACACTTTCCGTGTTAAGACGATTTTCTACTCGAGCTTTCGATTCCTCTTCATGTACTTCGCTTTTCTCTTCTTTCAAAATATCACTGTTTGGTTCCAAGTTTTCCTGTTGAAAAAGTTGTTTTCTAGGCTTTTGATTTTCTGAATAATTAGTACTATCATCGACTATTTTAACCGCATCTTCAACTTTGTTTTCTATGTCAATAAAGGAATAATTTGGTTCCAATGCCACTGTAGCTTCTTTCTCATTGTTTTTGTACGAATATTCTTCAGCTTCAAGCTCTAAATGCGCTTCACTAAGCCCTTTAGGTTCATGATTTCCTCTCCTCAGTGAATCTGATTTTAAACTATCCGGCTGTAGGCTATTGTTTTCTCTAGTGCCGTTCAAGCTACTAAAAGTTGTGTTCTTCCAATTCTGCCCGATATAATCCACTTTTACTTGCAATAAACTGGAATTCCCTTTCAAAACCTCAGTTAATGGTATTATTTCTTGTTGGTTCATACCTCCATTGCCCAAGACTCTTCTTGAAATACCTGTATGGATATTATCCTCTTCCACTCTATTCTCTAAATAGCTTTCAGTTTTAGATTTCAATGTTAAACCCTCCCCATTCTCTTTTGCATCCTTTGTGGAATAACCATTTATCGTTGGATCGTTTGCGTTAATTTCATGGAAAGTGTTGTCAGATATCTTTTCATGTAAATCTTCTGGTAGGAATTTCTGTTCATTATTTGTTCGCAAATAGTCGACCAAAGACAATATTTCTTCGCTTCTTAACTCTTCATTATCATTTAAAATTTCAGAATGAAATTTACCGTCATGATCTTCATTCTTTAATTTTTGTGGATTCTTATTTTCTGTAGAATTCAGAGAGCCTTTTTCTTCAAGAACCCCAGCATTTGATGTATCCGTGTCTTCATGCTCCAAGTTTAAGCTATAAACTTTTAGCTGCTTCGAATTCAGACTACCATTATAAGAAATATTTTGAGATGGAACTTCACTATTTTCTTCATTATAACTATTATTTGAATATTTTGCATAATCTTCTTCTCCGTCTGGATGAAATGGATTCGGAATAGCAATTGACTGATTGGCATCAGAGGATTCCGTTGTCGAACTTACGGTAAGTTTTTTATTGCCAGTAATAAATTTAATACCGGATTTCATTTCAGTCTTTGGTTTATTGGTTGGACTTTCGGTATTACTTATTTTTTCGGCAATTTGTGAAATATCTGATTGTACTGTTTTTATTGGAATGTTTCTTTCGAGTAAATAATTCTCTTCATTTGATGATTTTGTATGCTGTTCAATTCCATGCGCCATTGAATGAAAATCTTGTTCGTTCAACAAATCATTGTCAAATCGTGAACTCTCTGAGTGAAGTGTATTGTTTTCTACATTGAATAAATGATTGTCTAGGTACACATCTGTTGTAGCTTTTGTATTCATGAAATTAATATTTGATAAAGCAATCCCTGCATTATGTTCATTATTTTGGCCATTTTCAATTGGTTTATTTGTTTCCATATTATTTGTGTATGTCTCACTGTAACTTTCTGTCGCTGAATTAAAAACTGATTCTAATAAATCACTGTTTTTAATGTCATAATTAGGAGTTATTGCAAATGAGTTCTTAGATGTATCTTCTGCAATTCCTAAATTTGCATCTTGTACATTATTGCTGCTTTCAAAAGCTAACTTATCAACATTTAATTGTTTTGCAAAGGGAATTTTCGTCTTGGATTCTTCATACCGAAAATCATTTTTGGAATACAAAGCGTTTTCGTCCAATTTTTGTTCATTATTGTGACCTCCGGCAATCGTTACATATTCGCCCGTTGCTTGATTCTTTGCAAATGGTTTGATATCTTCTGAATTTGCTGATTTGACCATTTTTGCATCTTGTGCCATGGTTATGTCTCCTCCATAACCCAAATCAGAATTTAAAGTTTTTGCAATCTGGTCTTTCTCCTTGTATTCCTCATTTCGAAAACTATCTGTTCTGGAAATCGCAGTGCTGTCGTCTAGATTTCGCTCATTATTCTGAACTTCTTCATTCGATAAATATTTTTCTGTTCCCTCAATCTTTACCTGTGCAGTATTGCTGTTTCCATTTGCAATATCGTCAGAATTCAAAGTTTTCGCCAAAGGTGCCCCAGCTGTATATTCTTCGCTCAGAAATGCATTTTCTCTTTCGTAACTCACAGTGTTGTCATTCAATTTTTGTTCATTTTTCTGAACTCCTTTATATTTTTCAGTTTCCTCATTCTTTGCAAGCGGTTTAAAATCTTCTGTATTTACTGATCTGAGAATGTTTTCATCTTGCACATTGCTCAGCTCGTCTCTTTCTATTTGGGAACTCTCTGAGATATATGTAGCTGTATCCTCTTTATGAAATAAATTTTCTTTTATTTGACTTCTTATGGTTTCGTCAATAAAAAATTGAGTATTTTCTGTTTTACCTGTAAATTCTGTACCTGTATTTGCCACTGAAGCTCTGCCAGTCTCTGAATTTCGATTAGTTTGATCAATGGGAATAGGTTCAGAGCTGATTGTTTGTGGTGAAACTGTCACAAAAGCATCATTTATAACAGGTTGTATTGTACTTTTATTTTTCAAGGCTGATGCAGGATCCAAACGTAAATTGTTATTATCGAACGTATATTGGTCTCTACCATTTTCTTTTGTAAGCGCTTCGCTAGAAAAACTGTTATCCATTTTTCTTTCAAACTTGGCATCAAACGAATTACTGTTTTTTTCAGATGGTGAGACAGAGGTTTCGTTGTTTATACTTTTAGACTTGGCCAAGGCTTCGTTTTTTTTTGTATTGTCATCAGTTTTGGGCAAAATATAATCTAAATTTTGGTAAGGTTTATCTGTTCGTTCATAATAATTTATTGGTGGTAACTCTACGTAAGTGAAACCCTTGGGAATTAAAGTATTTATAATTTTGTGGTATTCTGCAGGTTGGTAGTCCTGAGGGAAATTTTGTTCATTTTGCGTATTTAATTTAGAAGAAAAAGTTTCACTGTTTTCTGTAGCGAAATTAGGGTTTTCGTGAAAGAAGCCCTCTGTTTGAATATATTTTGGATCATTTTCTTTAAAATCGTTGTAATATGACTTTTCAAAATTTCTCTGTGCTGCAATTTCATTTTTAGTGACCTCTACTGGCAATGAACTACCAACATTTACCTTTTGCTGATTGAAATTTTCCTGAATTTTATACTTGTCTACATTCGCAGTATCGGTTTTCATGATATCTTGTGAACTACCAAAGTGTATTTTCCGCTCATTCAGGTTTTCCGGACTTTCATAATTTTTATCTGCATCTACATTTTCTGTCATGATTTCTTGTGAACTACCGAATTGTACCTTCTGTTCATTCAGGTTTTCCGGATTTTCATAATTTTTATCAGAATTTTCTATCATGGTTTCTCGTGAACTATCGAAATGTATCTTCAGGTTTTCTGGACTTTCGTAATATTCATCTGCATCTACATTTTCTGTGATGATTTCTTGTGATCTACCGGATTGTACCTTCTGCTCATTCAGGTTTTCCGGACTTTCATAATTTTTATCTGCATTTTCTATCATGGTTTCTTGTGAACTATCGAAATGTATCTTCAGGTTTTCTGGACTTTCGTAATTTTCTTCTGCATCTACATTTTCTGTGATGATTTCTTCAGAATTGCCATTTTTTGGAGAAAATTGATAATTGAAAGTTTTCTCCTGGGTGTCAGATTTCACAGGAATTTTAGAAAAAGATGTACTATCGACTCTCGGGAGATCTTCAGAATTTGAAATTTTCTCTTTCTCAATTTCAGGCATATCATTTTCTCTATCAGTCATATTTTTTTCTAATGCTTTTTCAATTTTACATTTATCATTACTATCTAGAGATTCCTTCTTCCGTAATCCTTTTTCAACTTCCATTGCAGGAAATTCCTTTTCCTTTCCAATTACGCTCAACGTTGAGATGTTCACATTACCTGATTGTGCACTTTCATTCGACTGGACTTCTTCATTATTAATAATTTCATCAATTTGTGTACGGTTTCCCAATTCATCAATTTCCTGAGTTTCTGCTTTTGTGGGAAGACCGTTGAATGCTACTGTCGGATCATTATTGCCTTCGAAAGGTTTTTCACTTTTACAAGAACCGCTAACACAACTGTCACCAATAATTTCATCAACGTCTTCTTCCATTTTAATGAAATCATTTTCAATTACGCTTGGGTTAATGTTTGTTTTCTTTTCTTCTGAAAAAATATTGTTTTTCGGAAAATTTCTTGTTTCTTCGTCATCAACAAAAGTATATTCTGGCAAATATAAATTTGGATAATCACTGCCCGAAACTGCATCACTTTCTTTATATATAGGTAGCATTTTTTCAGCTAGCGACATCTGATTTTCGGAATTTTTTCTAATTTCGGAATTTGAATAGAGATTGTAAGATTGTGGTTCTGTTGGAATGTTACTCATACTCATAGACGAAAAATCATTCACAACCTCATTGGTTACAATACCAGGTAAAACACTCATTTCGGGCTCACGAACGAGAATTCCTGAACTATCTAAAATGTAAGATTCGGAAGGAGTATACGCTAAATTTGGGTCAATATGAGAAGTACGTTCTTGTAAATTTTGAGAAATAATACTTTCCAAAGGGATTTCTGGTTTACTTCCTTTTCTGTCTTCAAGAATTCCAGGAAAACCTTCGTTAAAGATCTCTCTTTCAGGAAAATTACTTTCAGAATTCATTTTGATTGCTGTATCTATTTCGATATTTTCCGAAGTTGAGAACAATGGCGTAATATTCTGAGAAATGTCTACGTCTGTGGAAAGCGATAGTCCACCAGAAATTGCCGGTTGACTCAATTCGGAAATTGGAATCCGATAGGAATTTGAATCTAAACTCTCCTCAGTAAGTGGGCTTTTTCCAAAATTTTCCAACAAAGTTTTCCTGTCAATGTCTACATTTTTGTTTCTATACATTTCCATTTTCTGTGAAAAATCATCATTATAAATCCCTTCATTCGGAAAATTGTCTTCGGAAATTGGAATCCAACGAGAATTTGCATCTGAATTCTCTAAGCTTTGTTCCAAATTTTCAGGTATACTTTTTTCGTCAAGACCACCGTTTTCGTTACTATACACTTCTATTTTTCCTGAAAAATTGTCATTATAAATTCCTTCATTCGGAGAATTGTTTTCAGGGTTAATTTTCATTGCTGTATTTCCTCCGATGTTTTCCAAATTTGAGACTGACGGCGCAACATCCCTAGAATCGATTTGACTTTTGGAAATCGAATTTTGATTATAGTTTTTCTCTAAATTCTCATTAGGTACTTTCTCAACACTTCCCACTTTACAAGTTTTGCCCAGATCTCTGTTTTGACCATTGCCAGAGTTCTGACGATTCAGCAGAGGAATTTTATTTTTCAGTTGAATATTTTTCAATTTTTCTGCCATGGTACGTCTTATATTTTCAGCAAGATCTTTATTGCGTGTTTGAAATGTGTCTTTTAAATCTTTATAAGGAATCTTGCTCGTTACTAGCGGTCCGATGACTGGAGGATTGTTGCCCGGCTGAATTTGCTGCTGTGTTGATTGCGTTGAACTTGTTGTTTGTCCCGAATTTTGTGGTTGACAAAAAATTCTTCTATTTTGCACCCTAGAAGCACATCTTTTGACATTTCGCCCATTTTGAGGTCTTCGACATACGTAAAGACAATGAGTTTCTGTGCAGGTTTCTAAACATTGCTGGGGAGCCAAAATCACAGCATTTCTACCCTGAAAACTAAGAAAATCTAAATTAGTACGTATTTCGGAATAATATTTTAGAAATATATTTGAAAAAAATCACGATTCCAATAACCTTGGTGCAATGTTTTTATGTTTTTTTTAGTTGTGTTTTTAGCGAAGAACATGAGAAATAAATTAAACAATTCTACGACCAATAGTTTTCAAGATATGACAAAACATACATTGAATGAAAAATTTCTATTTTAAGCAGCATTTCATAATTTTTCGGCGCCCCCTTTGTACAACCCCCTCTCCAGTCCAAAATTTTCAGATGCCACTTGGCTTATGTATGAACCGGTCTTATAAGGTTGGTACAAGTGAAATTTCATGAAGATCCTATCAACAATTAAAGATGAAGGTCACATTTTATACTTGTCCCCACCCCCACCCCTCTCGTGGAAAAATTTGAGAAGTCACATAGACTAAATTTGGACCGTGCTTATTAGGATGCTACATGTGAAATTTCATGAAGATCCTATCAACAATTAAAGATGAAGGTCACATTTTATACTTGTCCCCACCCCCACCCCCTCTCGTGCAAAAATTTGAGATGTCACATAGACTAAATTTGGACCGTGCTTATTAGGATGCTACATGTGAAATTTCATGAAGATCCTATCAACAATTAAAAATGAAGGTCACATTTTATACTTGTCCCCACCCCCACCCCCTCTCGTGCAAAAATTTGAGATGTCACATAGACTAAATTTGGACCGTGCTTATTAGGATGCTACATGTGAAATTTCATGAAGATCATATCAACAATTAAAGATGAAAGTCACATTTTATACTTGTCCCCACCCACAACCTCCCCTCTCGTGCAAAAATTTGAGATGTCACATAGACTAAATTTGGACTGTGCTTATTAGGATGCTACATGTGAAATTTCATGAAGATCCTATCAACAATTAAAGATGAAGGCCACTTTTTATACTTGTCCCCACCCACAACCTCCCCTCTCGTGCAAAAATTTGAGATGTCACATAGACTAAATTTGGACTGTGCTTATTAGGATGCTACATGTGAAATTTCATGAAGATCATATCAACAATTAAAGATGAAAGTCACATTTTATACTTGTCCCCACCCCCACCCCTCTCGTGCAAAAATTTGAGATGTCACATAGACTAAATTTGGACTGTGCTTATTAGGATGCTACATGTGAAATTTCATGAAGATCATATCAACAATTAAAGATGAAGGCCACTTTTTATACTTGTCCCCACCCACAACCTCCCCTCTCGTGCAAAAATTTGAGATGTCACATAGACTAAATTTGGACCGTGCTTATTAGGATGCTACATGTGAAATTTCATGAAGATCCTATCAACAATTAAAGATGAAGGCCACTTTTTATACTTGTCCCCACCCACAACCTCCCCTCTCGTGCACAAATTTGAGATGTCACATAGACTAAATTTGGACCGTGCTTATTAGGATGCTACATGTGAAATTTCATGAAGATCTGATCAACCGTTAAAGAGCTAGCTGGCACTCAATTTATGCCCCCTCCCCAACACAAATCCCCTTTCGTTCAAAATTTTGAGATGTTCTCTGGTCTATGTTTGAAACGGGCTTATGAGGATACTTCATCTGAGATTGGTGCCAAGTGGCCTATGTTTGAAACGGGCTTATAAGGATGCTTCACCTGAAGTTAATAACAAATGGGCTTGTGTTTGAACCGGGCTTTTATCAACAAAGACAATATCTCTTAGAGGGCGCCGGTAGCTCAGTTGAACTAATTGAACTAAAAATTTAATTTTTAATAAAAAATTATTTTTTATATTAAATATGGTGGCTTCTGTCAAAGATCAACTTACTGTTTTGGAAAAGGTAGTATACCTCCCACCTAATCCTCAACCCCCATCCCTCGTTCCCCGTCCTTACTCATCCCACGCTTTCCGATCGCCTGACAGACAGCGAATCACACTGCAGGCAATAAATACTACCCCATTTGCTGAGATTCTTTGAGTAAATATTGTACGATTTGAAGCGATGACGAAAATCCACTTACTCAGTTTGAATATCCGGCGAATTTCCAAATTCAGAAACATCGTTTTGACCAAATAAAGATGTCACACACCTCAGGAACAAAAAGAACCGCAAATACTCCATGAACTAAAAAAAAAAAATCGAATATAGAAAGTTTTATTTTAATAAAGTTTATTAAATTGGCAATTCTTCCCGTTGGCTAGATTGGTTGAAAATTAATAGGTGTCATCCTATATATCGTGTCGATACATTCATTCTATCGGCAGTTATCGTGTTCACACGATACTTACACATAAAGCAATTTTTGTAATCAGTGGGTCGGAAAACATGAAATTACACTGAATTTCTGACCGATTATATAACTGTCCCTATACTTTCTATAGCTGAATAAGTAAAACGCGCCGCTCCTCTACCCCCCCTCTGATTTGTTTGAAAATTGATGTGTCCTTATAACGCTTTCAATTAGTATACACAATTTTGTGTCGATACATTCATTAAACTAAACATTGCTTTTCTCTTTGCAACTCATAATTTTTTTAATGCTCTTCCCCACTTCTTGAAGTCAATAGATACAATAAAAAAATTTTAATTTCAACTAAAAATGTTCATGTTAGAGGAAACCCTTTACATTGAAACGAAATTTTATTCTCACTACTCAAAAAAAAAAATATAATCACAATAAAGAATCGAGTTTCATATCCAAAAACATTATTTGGTACAAAGCTTTCATTTTTATTTTTTGGGCAGAGTTCCTCCACACCTTAAAGGTACGTTGTTTTATTTATTAATTTATATATTATTTATTTATTTATTCATTTATAAATGATTAATATATATATATTTATTGTATTTTTTTATATATTGTTATAGTTACATTGTTTTCTTTTTCTTTTCTATATCTCGCCCATTGGGACCTGATGAAGGGACGAAAGAACGTCCCGAAACATCGTTGGGACAAAGACACTTCCGAAGAGTTTTTTGAAAAATAGTTTTCTTAATTTTTATTAAATTGAAAAATGTGTCTACTTAATATGAATATATCTATGTATTAATTTTTTTTTATACTGATATATTTTTAACTATTTATTCAGTTTTTATTTTACTTTTTTTAATAGTTTTGTTATTACAACTAATCATATGTGTATTAGACTCGAGTAGTTATAAATCTAATTTGTAAGCTATCTTAATGTATAAATTATTTTGACGTATCCTATTATTATTATTGGTTTAACGGAAATAAATTTATTATTATTATTACTATATTATTATTGCAGTTATTGGGATTTTTGTGTTGAACTCTCTCTGCTTATTCCCTCTTAGCATTGACCGATTTGGCTGAAAATCAGAAGATCCTTGAGGGGTTCTGTATACGTAAAATTCGTGTCAATGTATTCATTCTATCAATATTTCATAGACATAGTGAGTTAAAACATCGAATTTTTGACCTTCTCCTATACTTCGTTTAGCTGGAGAAATAAAAGTTAGAAAACCCCCTCACGGTGGTGATGGGAACTCTTGATAGTAACTCTTGCTTTGAGGGCACAAAGAAAAGAAAACATCAGTTAAGTGAAACACAAAGAAAGTTTATTGGGTTTCTGGCACCTGTGATAAGAAACCAAGCGGTCTCCCATTGGCTAGTTCCAACGGTATTACTGGCTTTTAAGAAAAGTACCTGCAATGAACTTTTCCAGGACGAATTAATCATTTAACTTTTCGCTCCCTCTCCAAAACCAGTAGTCCGAATGTGCTAATATTCAACAGTTGACTTACATAGGGGCTTATAAATCCTCATACTAAATTTTGTGTCGATAAATTCATTACATCGGCAGTTATGGGAGTTTTTGAGTTGAGCCTCCCTCTTATCTCTCTTCTCTTCTGCCGATTCTTCTGAAAATTAATAAGTGTCGTCTTTATGGGATTTTGAAATCACATAATAAATTGTGTGTCGATGTATTCATTACAACGGCAGTTAAGCCTCTCCCCTAATTCTCCCTTCCCTTTTGCTGACTTGCTTGAAAATCGGTAGGTGTTGTCCTTATGGGGTTCAGGTCCCACAAACACAATTTTGTGTCGATATATTAGTTTTGACAGCCTCTCCCCTAATTCTCCCTTCCCTTTGGCTGACTTGCTTGAAAATCGATAGGTGTTGTCCTTATGGGGTTCAGATCCCATAAATACAATTTTGTGTCGATATATTAGTTTTGACAGCCTCTCCCCTAATTCTCCCTTCCCTTTGGTTGACTTGCTTGAAAATCGATAGGTGTTCTCCTTATGGGGTTCAGATCCCATAAATACAATTTTGTGTCGATATATTATTATTGACAGCCTCTCCTCTAATCCCCCCTTCCCTTTGGCTGACTTGCTTGAAAACGGTAGGTGTTGTCCTTATGGGGTTCAGGTTCCACAAACACAATTTTGTGTCGATATATTATTATTGACAGCCTCTCCTCTAATCCCCCCTTCCCTTTGGCTGACTTGCTTGAAAACGGTAGGTGTTCTCCTTATGGGGTTCAGATCCCATAAATACAATTTTGTGTCGATATATTATTATTGACAGTCTCTCCTCTAATCCCCCCTTCCCTTTGGCTGACTTGCTTGAAAACGGTAGGTGTTGTCCTTATGGGGTTCAGGTTCCACAAACACAATTTTGTGTCGATATATTATTTTTGACAGCCTCTTCCCTAATTCTCCCTTCCCTTTGGCTGACTTGCTTGAAAATCGGTAGGAGTTGTCCTTATGGGGTTCAGGTCCCACAAATACAATTTTGTGTCGATACATCTATTCTATCGGGAGTTATCGTGTTCACAGACATTTTTTTTGTATATTTGGAATCTGGAGGTCGGAAAACATGAAATTCCGTTGAAAACTCCGCATCAAATTTTTAAACGATTACATAACATCCCCTATTTGTAAAGCGAGGAAGTAAAAAATCACTTGTCTATAGTGTCGTCTAGTTAGCAACATTGGCTAAGAAGCCTGAGTCCTAATGAAAGACCATCCATGCATATTCATCTAAAAATCAATAACAACAACGATTGTTAATGTTGAAGTAGGGTCAGACTGCACGCCTTGTTACTCCACACCCTCCTAAAGAATTTTCATTAGAACGCCCCCCCCCCCCCCCCCCCTCCCACTTTCCTCTCCCCCTTTCGTAAAAAAGAACCCCTACGTTAAAGAAAAATAAAAAAATATGTAATTTGTGATCTTTATATCCAGAATATGGCGATTTCCTAGGGGGCAATTTAGATTAGATGAAGTCATTTCACAGGTTGTAAAATAAGATATAGTCTGACTTCTCACAGATTTTTATTTGTATTCGAGGCTGCTCTCATCATCAGACAGTCTCATAAAATAAATTTTGAAATTAACATAATTAAAATATTCTATCTGTTTTATATACAGAGAAATTAACTACAATATTTACACATACCCTCAAGCTTCATTATAACTACTGTGTAAACTCCATTTAACGCCACTCGATTTAACGACAAGCTCCCTAAAACATCGAAATTACTTGAATCTGGTTGGTTTAGCTTGTTGTCCATACAATGATACACTCTATGTAGCATCACACCCACTATAAATAACGACAATACGTCATTACTAAGCAATAAACAGTACTTTCAAGTTGCCGAAATTAATAAGAACTGCAGCTGTGTACGGTCTTTTGTTTGTTATTTTGTTGATTTATTGTCTAGCACGTATTTACCTTGAGTGTCGGCATCATATATATATATATTAGGGTGGTCCTTAAATATGACATTTCGCGATTTTGAAACGTGCGCACCCTCGAACATTTCTTCAACCCGAAACAAAATTTTTGGCGCTAAAAAAATTAAAAATACCATTAAAAACCCGTGCCCCACAAGCGTTGAAATTTTAATGGAATTTAACATAGGATTCAACGACTTTTGCTTTCGCGCATGCTTAGCTCCACCGGTTTTTATTGGTATTTTTAAAACTTATGGTATTTAGAGGTTTTTGAGGTCGCTGAATAAAATGCCTTTGTCAAAAAGTTGATTTTGACAGTTGACAGCTGTCAACAAGGCTCCAATTTTCAAAAAAGCCGTATTAGAACGCTTTTTATATGATTTCGCGGTCACTGAGCTCAAATTTCGGGTCGAAATTCAATTTCAACACATCCCAGTTTTAAATAGAGTTGTAAGAGGAATTTTGAAATTATTTCATTTAAATCATGCCTTGGTGTAGTTTTTAAAGGCACATAATGCAAATATCACATAGTAATTTAATTTAAAGAAATAATATTTATTACAACAAATCATGTTGAAACATTATCCCTTTGTTCGAATAAGAACGATCGAACAAAAAAAAATGTTAATATTAATTAAGACTTATTGCAAGTGATAAAAAAAATACTTTGATTAATTTTATCGTTTTATGGTTGTTAGACAGTACAATAATTGGTCTTACTTCATATTTTCACTCGTGACTTTGATCGGAACCTTTTTTCGGTGATCATTCACGATTTGCAAAATAAACTGAAGCTGCTTGTCATCTTTTGAGAATTTCCCATTGTAATCAACCATTATAATTAGTTATTGATTGAAAACGTTTATCATAATTTACTAAATAAATTTTTGTTGACATCAACGTTGACAACTGTGATGTGTTGAAATTGAATTTCGACCCGAAATTTGAGCTCAGTGACCGCGAAAACATATAAAAAGCGTTCTTATACGGCTTTTTTGAAAATTGGAGCCTTGTTGACAGCGTTTTGACAGCTGTCAACTGTCAAAATAGACTTTTTGACAACGGCATCTTATTCAGCGATCTCAAAAACCTCTAAATACCATAAGTTTTAAAAATACCAATAAAAACCGGTGGAGCTAAGCATGCGCGAAAGCAATAGTCGTTGAATCCTATGTTAAATTCCATTAAAATTTCAACCCTTGTGGGGCACGGGTTTTTTAATGGTATTTTTAATTTTTTTAGCGCCAAAAATTTTGTTTCGGGTTGAAGAAATTATCTAGGGTTCGCACGTTTCAAAATCGCGAAATGCCATATTTAAGGACCACCCTAATATATATATATACAGTCGACTCTCGATAATTTGAAGTTTTGTCCAGGTCCCTTGAAAAACACTCGATAAATTGAAAAAATTAATGTACATTTGGTCCCCTCGGTAATTTGAAGTTGTAGCAATGGCATCTTACTCGCCAACACACTATAATTTGAAGTCAGGGCTCCCCAACTCTCTATAATTTGAAGTGCCCACTTCTGATGTGAGTCATTTGATCATGCACAGACCTGTCCTTTGTTTACATACCCTGGACTAGATTAATTGAGTTTGCAGTTTTCTTTTTTTAGTTAAATTTAAACAGCGTTTTTCTATTTTTTTAAAATCAAAATGAGCTCCAGAAAGAATAAATGTCTTTCAATTGGTGAGAATCTGCGTGTTAAAGAAGCTGTGGAATATGGAATATTGAAAAAAGATGTTGCAAAGCTGTTCAATATTTTACCATCTACATTGTCATCCACATTTTAAAAAATAAGGATAAAATCACCACACATGTATGAACGTACATATATACTTTTAATCACACTCTTGTTTATTTGAATTTTTTCCTAACTCCGTCTTGGTTATTTGAACTCTTATTATTTTGAACTCTCGGTAATTTTCCTCTGGTCCCTTGAGTTTATAGCATATATATATTGTGATAATTATTTGAATTACCACATTTCCTGTAGAAATTTGATCTCTTTTCTTTATTTAAATTTTGATTTCTACAGTAGTTTTTCGAAAATGGCCCTAAAAAAAATATTATCAATAATTTAAGACGTGCAATTTTTAAGAAAGTACACATATACAACAAAAAAATTCCATTTAACAAACTTTACACTTGGATTAATAAAGAGATGCCAGTTTTTTAATAATTTTAAATATTATTAATTCTAATCCAAAGGTTTTCAAATGAGATTACTGGGCCAACAGGGAAGATGAATAGAATAGAATTTTAAAGGACAAATATTAGGGTTATTTTCTTTATTTACACATTTTGATTACAAAACTAAACATTGAACAAAACAAAAAAAAAATAAACAAAAGAACAAAATCATAAAACTAAATACTTAAATATTTCTTCGAAAAATATTTCTTTTTATTTGGGCATATTGAAAAATATAAATGATTAAAAGTACCTCCTTGACGCCTCTACCGCACAATCCATACCCCGACAACTCTTCACACTTCAATTCCACCTTTAGTCATATTTTAAATTGTTCAACTTCACTAATAAAAAAACAACTCAATTTTACAGTGCCTTGTTTCAGAGCTAGCTCACGACTCTACTCTCTCTATTTGTTTCATAGCTGTTTTCTTTTTATTATGTCCCTTGTTTTTTTTAAAACCTTGATATATATATATATCATATATATATTATATTATAATACAAAAATTACCTTTTTATATTCATAAAAAAAAATGTTCCGTAGTTTACATCACAATATATATATACATAGAGAGAGAGAGAGAAACACGCTGTGAAATTTCATGGTGATGTTCGAACTAAGTAATGCCTTCAATGTGCAAAATTTCAGATTAAAAAAATATATACCTTGAGATAAAAGGGCTGAAGAACTGCAAATTTCACAATACAGCTAACTTTAGGATTACCCCCCTTCCCCTTCACACCCCCCTCCCCTTAAATTGTGAGGGGCTTAACTTTCTCTCTGTTGGGAAATGGTAAAAAAAAAAAAAAAACATAGAACCCGTATTATTGAAATTAAGGAGACCTTACGGAGGGGTCGAGCAAACAAAAACAGATTTTTTCTTTCACATCTATACTATAGACTAAGTATGGAGAAGTTATAAAATCGATCAGAAATTCGATGTTGAGTTTTCAACGGAATTTCATGTCTGACACGAAATATTTTATATTTATCCAGATCCCCATAAGAACGACTTATATTGATTTTCCGTTAAATCGACAAAATGGGGGATAAGAGAAGGGGCGCAATACAAAAACCCAAAAACGAATACTGTATTTCAAATCCACATAAGGTTGACATCTGTTTATTTTCAGTGCAATCGGCCGAAGGGTAAGGGGAGATCAGAGAAGGGGGCTAAATTCAAAAACGTTAAAAACTGCTGATATAATGAATGTATCGATACAAAATGTATTATGAGGATCCCGAAGTCTCTGTGTAAGTCTATTAACTAGCACAAAGGGTCCATTGATTTTGAGGGAGAGCGAAAACATTGATGATTATACTGGGGAAGTACAATAGTTGACTACAATAAATTCCTAAAATATCATACTTAATTTTGTATCGATAAATTCATATCATCGGCAGTTATAAGAGTATTTGTGTTAAGCCTCTCCCCAAATCCCCCTCTGCCCTTCTGCCGATTTAGCTGAAATTCAATAGGTATTGTCCTTAACGGGTTCACAGACACATTTTTTCCCCCCATTTTTTGGAATCAGCGTGTCGGAAATTCCTGTGAAAACTAAACTAATTTCTGACTGATTACATAACTTCCCCTATACTTCGTATAGCTGGCGATGTAAAAGTCGTCGGTGAATCACCGGCAATGTACTTCCCCAGCACGAAATGCATTTTCATTTTTTAATTAGTTTTAAAAAATATATACAGTAGACTCTCCTTTATCCGGCGTTCTGTTAACCGGCGCGCTCCCTTATCCAGCGCTCACAAAAAATATCAAATTTGTTAAACTAAAATTAACATTCAATTATTATAATTCCGTAACTCACGAATTTTTTATGTATTTTTATTGTACATTGTTATAATGAAGAGAACGCTAATACAATATTTTATTACTTCACTAGTATCCTATAAATAAATTATAATAAATACATTGTTGAAAATCAAACATTTATAAAAAATCTTTCCTAAAATAGAAAAACAACGGTACCGTCCCAGTAAAGTATGTACATATTTGTCAATTTAATAAATGTTATCTAGAAAATACATACGTGTTTTATTCCTTAGCTCACCTAAAATCACGTTTTTTTATGCTTTAATTGATATATTTTTTCTCATTAATTGATGATTTCCGTTATCCGGCGTTTTCTGTTACCCGGTGTCACGTCGGTCCCAGCAACGCCGGATAAGGGAGAGTCTACTGTATATATAATTATTGTTACTTATTTCAGAATTTTACCTATTTAGAATCTTTATCCAAAGAATTTTCTATATATATATTTTTTTTTTCTAAAAATAATATGATCAATGAGCTGCCTGACCTCTAAGGAAGGAAATATTTTGAAGGAAAAACAGAGGATGAAAGACCTGTCAAAGGGACACGTTCCACATTGAAACAATGTAAGAAGATCAAAGAGATATCAAAAATAAAGAAAGGAATGTCTTTGAAACTTTGATTCTTACAATAAAGAAGAATCCTGTACAACATATACTCAAGATTCAGTTATTCAAAAGAGTACAATTTTCGCATAACTGAGAAATTCGAAGTTAATTTTTAACCGGAATTTCATGTTTTCCGACTCCAGATTCTGAAAATTAAAAAAAATACTCTGTCGGTCTGTGAAAACTGACATTATAGCAGAGATATTGTGAAATAATTCAAATGAACTTGAAAGAAATAAAACTTGTTTATTTATGGTATTGTCTAATTTTACCAACTATATTTACATGGACTGAGTCTTATCTCTTATGCTTTTGGCTGAGGATGGTAGAAATACCGAAAATACTCCCATGTAAATATAGTTGGTGAAATTAGACAATACCATAAATAAACAAGTTTTATTTCTTTCAAGTTCATCTGTCTGTCTGTGTTTCTGTGAACACGATAACTACCTATAGAATGATCGTATAGACACGAAATGTCCATAACCCTCTAAAGATGACACTTGTTGATTTTCAACCATATCGGTTCAAGGAAAGGTGTGGAATAAGAGGCTTTAATAACTACCGTTGTAATGAATGAATCAACACAAATTTTAATATGTAAATTAAAATTTCGATTAAGAACAATATCTGTTATATTTCAGCAAAATCAGTCGATTTATCAGTCGATGTAATGAACTTATGGTCACAAAATTGTATGAGAATTCAGCAGCCCTAATGTAAGTCAACTATTATTTCTAACCCAAACGGTCAACTGTTTTTGGACGGGAAGCGGAAAGTTAATAGATTATTTCGTTCCGGGGAAAAACGCTGTCGGTGATTCGACTTTGTCACATACGACCACAGTATTGTAATCATGCAACGATCCGAGATCCAGTTTTCAATGGAACTTCGCCTTTCAAGATTCCCTGGACACATTTAAACTTATGTGAAGATATCTGTCTATGTGTATGTGAACTTGAAATTTGAAATTAATATGTCACATGTGTAACCTAAGATCTGACTAGATTTTGGGCGATATTTACCCTCCACTTATTTTTAATTTCCTATGCTACAGTATAATAAATTATTCTTATCTTATGAAAACCCAAGATAGAGTTTTAAACAAATTTTCTCGTTTCAGAGTCGTGTGTGTATATGATTGGAACTCAGAAACGATTGTAGCGATGAACTTATAATTTGAAATGAAGATGACACACATGCTAGTTTAGATCTGATTAGATTTTGGCTGAAATCGGACGAAAATTAAGACTTCACTTCTAGGATAAAGAACATTTAACGAAATTATCAAAATGAAATTGGCTCTCTGTTTATGGTCTATGTATTTTATATGTGTACCCTATAGGACGCCTGAGGACGACATTAATTGATTTTTCACCAAATCAATGAAATGGAGGGGGGATAAGGGGAAGGGATAACACAAAAACCCCAATAACTGCCGATGTAATGAATGTATTGACACGAACTTTTATATGTGTATCCAGAACCCTATGAAGACGACATCTATTGATTTTCCACCAAATCAATGAAATGGAGGGGGAGGGATAACACAAAAACCCAAATAACTGCCGATGTAATGAATGTATTGACACGAAATTTTATATGTGTATCCAGAACCCTATGAAGACGACATCTATTGATTTTCCACCAAATCAATGAAATGGAGGGGGAGGGTTCACACAAAAACCCCAATAACTGCCGAAGTAATGAATTAATTGACACGAAATTTTATATGTGAATCCAAAGACCCATATGAACAACACCTAACAATTTTCATCCGAATCGGTTCAAGGAGAGAGAGGGATAATAGGAGAGCAGGACATTTATTGATGTCGATGTAGCAAATGTGTCAAAAAAAAATTTAGAGATTTCAAAAGTCCTACAGAGTGAAAAATTTGATAGATTCTCACTGGGGTAGTAAATATCCTTTTTTCACTGGATTTCAAGGGGTTAGAATACATGAAAATTGTATGTTTGACAGATTACATTGTATATACTATGTATACCCGGGGAAATAAAACTCAAAACCCAACTTTATCTATGAGAAAGTGAAAATAAAACAAATTTAGCAGTACACTTACCTTGTATAGAATCCACCAGGAACTGACATCGGAAAATCATTTGTGTATAATAGTTATGGGGAAGTGTTTTTAAAAACAGCGAATCAGTACCCAAGATAAGCAACAATACAGGTTACGAAATAAGCAACAATTAGTTGGGTCAATCTCTGTCAATGTACCCCAGCTATTGAGGCCATTGGCATTCCTAGCACTCGATTAGATAAATAATCGATACTAGCTCTGGTATCCAATTTCAATACCGAAAGTCTCGCGAATTTTTCAATATTTTTTGTAAATAGTAATAAATAATTTGTTGGTGAAAAACGGAATTATAACCTAAAAATGTTCACAGTAATAAGACTAATTATTTGAAAAAAAAGAGCGGTGTATCAGCAGCAATGAACTTCCCAAGAGTGAATTGAACAATCAAGTTTTCGCTCTCCCTCTGAAAACAATAGAATTATTTGAAAAAAGTATATGTATATATTTACACTGTATAGTGTGATTGGTAGTCTGGGTTAGTCTGTGAACACAATAACTCCCGATAAAAGGAATGTATAGACTCGAAATTTTATATGTATATGCAGAACCCTCTAAGGACAACATCTATTTATTTTCAGCCAAAATCGGGCAAAAGAAGTTGGGATTAGGGGGGAGGTTTAACAAAATTCTAATAACTGCCGTTGTAATGAATGTATTGACAAGAAATTTCATATGAGGACGACACCTAATAATTTTCAGGGGAATCAACCGATGGGGAGAGAGGATCAGAGGGGGGGGGGGGGGCGCAACTAAAAAATCATTACATTCATTACAACTGCAGTTATTGAGGGTTTTATGGTAAGCCTCCCTCCCATTGACTTTTTTAGCGAAAAATCAATAGGTGTTGTCCTTATGGGGTTCTGAATATAAATATAAAATTTTGTGTCGATACATTCGACAGACAGGATATTTCACTGCCACAACTATACTTCGTATAGGGGAAGTTATGCAATCGGGCAGATATTTGATGGTGAGTTTTTACCGTTTTCTCATAATTTCAGCAAACAATCTGTCTGTCTGTGAACACGATAACTCTCGATAGAATGAATGTACAGTCACAAAATTTAATATGTGTATCCAGAACCCCCTGACGACACTTGTAGATTTTCAGCCATATCGACTCAATGAAAGGTGCGAATTAGAGGAGAGGCAATAACTGCCGTTGTCATGAATGTATCGACACGAAATTTAGTTCGAGGATTCAGAAGTCCCTTTGTGTCAACATCAAAAATCAATTTTTTAAATTTAAGATTAAAACTGTCGATTAGTGTTAGAGGGAGAGAAAACTTAGTTGATTAATTCGTGCCGGGGAAGTACTTTTATGTGCTTTGTATACGTATATATGCTGTATATACGAATATGTATATACGTATCTGCATATACGTATATATATATACATTTCTGTATAAACGTATCTGTATATACGTATGTGTATATACGATATACGTACTATATATCTGTATATACATACTTTTTGTGCTGTATTTTCGTATATATGCTTTATATACGTATATTTATGTATATCGTATCTGTATATACGTATAAAATTGGATTTTAAGGTTCTTGAAATTCAAAACTTTTCTGTAGGAGCACCCAAAGCTCCAAAATCTCCACCTATGCCTGTGTATTACTGTGAACAACGCAGATCTTCAATGTCGACACGACAGTAGAGCACGTTCAATATATACTTTCACGTTAAATGAATTGAACAAAAGGGCGAGATAAACAAAGATCAATACTAAAATACAAGAGAAAACCACAGATGCGATCATGGCCGGTTGGTGTCCATGGAGGAAACCACAGCGTCATCTGGACACCCTCCTCTCCTATACAAAATTCGTTTTCACATTTCCACTAATCTTGTTTGTTCACCTACGGAACCCTTCAATGTGTAATATGTACAAATTATCTGTTAATAATAATAATAATAAGAGGGCGCCGGTAGCTCAGTGGTATGCGTGCTTGCCTTCTGAGCTCAAGATTCGAAACCCGACCGAGGCCCTTAGTTTATTTTATTTGGGATGGTCCCGAGCCTGTACGATGACAGGTACTCGTTAAAGACTCCTGCCCTAAGTGAATAAAAATTTAGGGTAGGCAAAATTTAGGACTCCCACATAACAGAGTAGAGTCGGGCTCATGTCCACCAGAGTGACGAAAGATAGGCGATATGACCTCATACTTAAAGCCCGGGGATGAGTCATAAAACCTAACCTAATAATAATAATAATATTTACTTCCATTGAACCATAACATGGTCATTGGATTTTTTTCATACAATTATTGTACATCAAAATTGCATATAAATTATATACATACTCTCTCTCTAGATTGTGAACACTACATCTTAACCCTAAAAACTCTCTCTAGACTGTCTCTCTTTATTAGAACAGCTGTTCTTCGGCATTTGTTCTCCATTCGTTTGTAAACAAAATGCGACTAGTCCATCTTTGTATATTATTCACTAATTAATTTTATTACATCACTCCTAACAGCTGTTTTTATACAAATATTAATAATTGATTTTGTAATACAGTAGACTCTCCCTTATCCGGCGTTGCCGGGACCGACGTGACGCCGGATAACAGAAAACGACGGATAACGGAAATCATCAATTAATGAGAAAAAATATATCAATTAAAGCATAAAAAAAAACGTGTTTTTAGGTGAGCTAAGGAATAAAACACGTATGTATTTTGTTGATAACATTTATTAAATTGACAAATATGACTGATAGGAAACATTTTTTATAAATGTTTGATTTTCAAATATTATAATTTATTTATAGGATATTAGTGAAGTAATAAAATATTGTATTAGCGTTCCCTTCATTATAAATACAATGTACATATGTATATGTTAATTGATAACCTAATAATTTAATGTTAATTTTAGTTTAACAAATTTGATATTATTTTGCGAGCGCCGGTTAACAGAACGCCGGATAAGTGAGAGTCTACTGTGTATTAATAATTTTAATGTGTGTAATTGTTTACATCACAACAGTGACATTCTAAAGGATTAATATATGAAATTCTAGCGAAGACCTGAAACGGTGGATGGCGTGAAACATTATGAAGACGTATCTTATGAACGGAAAGGCTGTGAGTAATGACAGGAATATAACGCCGGTGATGACGCTAGATTACACGGCTGAAAGGTTCTACAATATAACAGATAATTTGTCTTACAAAGATACATTGCTATCTACTATAGATATTGTGAAGCTAACAAGGTGGAAATTATGAGAGAGGAGTAGTTTCATAGCTATCACCTTTCTCGTCACTCCCAGTACTAATTCTTGCTTCAATGCTTACTATATACGTAGTTATTATCAAAGTTCTGTTCGTTATGGTTGAACACATCCCAACTTAATTTTCCTCAGTCCCAGAATGCCTTTTACTTCCCCCAGCTATATGAAGTATAGGGGAATATTATGTAATCGCTCAAAAATTCGGTGCCGAGTTTTCAACGGAATTTCAGGAGACACGGTAGTGTCTCAGGCCAAGTCCGAAAAAAATGTCGAAAGACACTGCTGTGTTACTTTTCTCATGACACCAAATGCCACTTTTTGCATCGAAAAAAGTATATTATTCATTAAAAAAATGATGTTTGTTCTGTCTGGAGAACTCTGAGCTGAACAAAAAAAAAAAAAAAAAGTAGCCAAAAAGAATAACTTTTGACCAAGTTTCGAAGGTTCAAAATTGGCAAAAAATACATTTTTTTCTTTTTTCTTTTTCACTGTATGGGCGTCCGGATGACGTCATTAATGTTAATATATGAATTTTTTTAAATGTTTAATAAATATCATGTGATCTATATATGCAAAGATAAAAATATATATACAAATAATAAAAAATAATCCAATATTATAACGATAAAAAGTCAGCAACGATAAAATACATTCAGGAAATTGATAATAATAAAAAAACAGTGAAAAAAGTGTGTGTTTGTTATTACGTGTTCAAACCTGTCCCAGTTTTCTAACCAATTTCAATTTACTAACTGCTAATTAATTATACTTAATATTTTTGCAGAGATATTGTGAAACACTTGATAAAAATAAAG
Source organism: Aradus depressus (assembly GCA_963662175.1). Taxonomy (NCBI): domain Eukaryota; kingdom Metazoa; phylum Arthropoda; class Insecta; order Hemiptera; family Aradidae; genus Aradus; species Aradus depressus. The sequence goes on from OY759218.1 coordinate 36,021,828, forward strand.
AAAACGTATGTTTTTAAAAAAATATTGTCTATTTCACAAATAATATATAATATGGGAGTACTTTCGGTATTGCTACCATCTTCAGCCACGACTTAACAAATTGTTAAGTCGTGGCTGAAGATGGTAGCAATACCGAAAGTACTCCCATATTATATATTATTTGTGAAATAGACAATATTTTTTTTTAAACATATGTTTTCTTTATTTTTGCTAATTAATTGTTTAATATATATTATTATATCAACAACAACACACACTTTATTTGGACCAGAACATCTTGGTTCTTCACACAAAGTATAAAATGGAAAATATAAAATGAAATTAATTAATAATAATGCCTTGGTATAATCTTGGTTTGAGCCTTCTGATTGTATATGTATATGATTACTATATCATATACTTATATGAAGCGCAAATTTCTGAGCGAGCGGAGCAATATTTATAATATTGCAATATAAATACAATATTTATCTTTACGAATACAGTATATACAGCACTTGGCCGTGCTTTTCAGTTTTACTGAATTTCATATTTTCTGACCTCATGATTCAAAAATGAAAACTAACTCCCGATAGAATAAATGTATCGACACTAAAGAATATATGTGTATCCAGAATCCTCTATGGATGACGCCTATTAATTTTCAGTCAAATCGGCCAAAGGAATGAGAGAATTAAGGGAAGGCTTAACACAAAAAATATAATAACTGACTAATTAGAGATGTTTTTGCCAGAGATCTTGTGGAAGTTTATTGTAAATACTACTGAATAAAACAATTAGGACGAGTCAAAAATTCCACTATATTTATATAAAAGGCACAATATATTTCGCTGGTTAGAGCATTGTCAAGTGTACAGGATACAGACTTATGACTCAGTCCTGTACACTTGACAATGCTCTAACCAGCGAAATATATTGTGTCTTTTATATAAATATAGTGAAATTTTTGACTCGTTCTGTGTTTTATTCAGTAGTATAATAACTGACGTTATAATGAATGTATTGACAAAAATTGAAAAATTCAAAGCTCTATAAAGAGGAAACCTATTAATTTTCAGCGGAATTTGCCAAAGGGGAGGAGGGCTCAACTCTAAAAACCCAATAACTGCCAATGTAATATATCGACAGGAAATTTTATATTTAAATTTGAAACTAAATAAGAATGGCACTTATTAATTTTCCGTGCAGTCGGTCGAAGGGAAGGGGGGATCAGAAAAGAGGGACTCGACTCAAACACCCTAATAACTGCCGATGTTATGAATGCATCAATAAAATTAAATATGAGGATTCAGAAGCCAAGTTTTAGCACAAATGGTTGATTGGCTTTGGAGGGAGAGCGAAAAAGTAATAGATGAATTCGTGCTGGGGAAGTACATAGCCGGTAATCTTGTTCCTCCACAAACAACAATTTTCTTCCCTTCATATCGTACTACCCTACCTTCCGAATACTTCCATTTTTAGTTTTTGCTTTGATGCTAACGCAGTTCTTTCCAATTTTCTGCCTGCTCGGAATTTTGGCGTTACATTCGCTTATATTATTATCAAGACCCATATCCTCACTGCAGGGAAGTTTAGCATTAATAACCACTCTCTTCTTTCATCACTCCTACTATAATGTTTCGCTCCGCCGCTAACTTATTTCTCCCCGTGGAAAATTCTGCGCTAACATCACGATTTTCATCATTCCTAGTATTAGCCCCGACGCTAAGGCAGTATTTTCCAACTGAAGGGGATTTTAGCCTTAGTAACAAATCTCCTTTCTCATCACCCCTAGTACAACGCTTCGACGCGAAACCTGTTCATCCATTGGGTTCTCCCTACTGGGAATTTTGGCGCTAAAATCTTTATTCTCATCACTTCTAGTATAACTTTTCGCTCCGACGAAAACCCCGTTCTTCCCAATGTTCTCCCTACTGAGAATTTTGGCGCTAAAATCTCACTAGAGCAATTTCGCAGCACAAGCCATCTCCTTTCTTTCCTCTCACTTGCAATATTAGTTTCTGCCCCGTCGTTAGCACATTTCTGCCAACTCTTATTACTCCAATCAATCAAAGTGTTTAGACCTCTTGATTAAACTCTCTTCCAACTTCCAACCTCTTCAACACATGTCTTTCTTCTTTATGTTGCAGACTCTCTGCCCACCCTTCAATTAAATTTTCCAACCTCCGTTCTACTCTCCTTTGAGAAAATAGCGACATAACTAAAACTAGCCCATTCGCTTCTCATTAATGAATTAATGTTAAATTCGCCTAGTTGTCAATAGTCTTTCCGTATCATTTAAAGATAATGTAAAACTTCTAGGTTTTCATACTGAAACAGAAGTAACATAGACTCTGTTATAGGTAAGAAACTGAGTTCCGTTAGCTTGTTATTTCTTTTAAATACCTTGACCTTAAACAAAAAGAAATTGATTGAAAAGAATAAGTATTACATCGTCAGTTTATGGGGTTATTGAGATGAGCCACCTCTAATCCCCCCTTCCCTTTGTCCGATTTGGCTGAAAATCAATAAGTATTGTCCTTATGGGATTCTGGACACATAAAAATTCGTGTCGATACATTTATTATATCGGGAGTTATCATGGTCACAGTTCAAATATTATTATATTTAAGTTTAACTATATCTCTTTTTTTTTATTTCTATTTTCTTTTGTTTATTTATACAACTATTTCATATTTAATTAATTTTAAAAAAATATATGATTTTTTAAAATCTAGTTACTATTGTCCCCTCCATTATGTATGAATTGATAAAAGAATCGATTTGATATAATTTTTTGTATATTCTTAACTTTTAAATTTTTTTCTTACAAGTTACCTCCTCCCTTCCCCTCTCAAATACAGTTAGAAGAAGAAAGTTATGTGGTGATTAAACCATATCACTACAATATATGTATATATATGCACAGGGGCGTAGCCAGAATTTTCAGGAGAGGGGGGGGGGGGCAAAGTTAGGCTACGAGGGTGGGGGGTATAGACTCCCGGGGGCACAGCCCGCAGTTTCGGTGGTTAGCGTTGCAGAATTTTTGTTATTAATTTGGGAGACTCGGACCTCTAGAAGCTCCCCATGAGGTAACCACTGACTGTAATACTTAAGTTGACTTTACATGAGCAGCAAAAATGCAATGCGCAGCAGCAGCAAATGCACGCTGTGGTTTCTGTGCTTTTTGAATTAAATGACTCACATCCAATAGCGTGCATTTGCTGCTGCTGCTGCGCTTTGCATTTTTACTGCGCATTTAAAATCAGCTTTAAGAATATAAAGTATAACATAAATGACGATTTTGAGCGAGGAAATGAAATGATGTAATTCATATATATTTAAATAAATGTAATATGACTTGTTTTGTACATGTACATTTATGTAACAGCTGATTGCTGATTTAAGAATCAAACGCACGGGAAATTTGAAGATCCTATTGGTAAATTGGAAGCAATAAATTTTTAATAAAAACTATTTTTTGGGGAAGTACATTGCCGGTGATTGACGGACTACCCCTCTTTTGGAAGGGTGTAGAGGCTGTTAGCCTACTTAGGTCCCGGATTTGAGTCCTTCCACTCCCTATTTCTGGCCCTGATCCACCCCTCTCTCCATATTCTATATAAATCGGATTATATTAGACAATAAAAAGTTATGTGAACTCCCCACTCGGCCCCCCCACCCCCCACTCCTCTTTGGTTTCTACTTGAGCTGTTTCCTCAAGAAACACACAGACACACCCAAGAAACCACCTAGGACCCTTTCTCTCAAGAAACTCACACATGAACACAAACCCACACCAATTTTTTGCTTCATTGAACACCCTCTGTTTGTTCCAAGTCATATTTTCTGCCTAACATCATATATAACGGGGCATTATTTTTATTTTTGATTGCTTGTTGGATTTGATGACTGGATTTGATCAATAGCTGACGTAGGGGCTTCTAAATTCTCATACTATATTTTAGTCTTTTATTCAGAAAGGTAAAAAAAATCTTGAGCTCGCCCTCCTGTCTGATGGGACGTTAAGCGATGGTCCCGAGCCTGATGTCAGACAGCCATTAAAAACTTCTACCCTCGGTAACTAAACGTCTGTAGGCAAAATTTAGGACTTCAACAGTAGAGTTGGGGTCATATCCACCAGAGAGGACCTCATAATTAAAGGCCGGACATGGAAACTTACTAGTCATAATGTCTCGTCTGTAACAATGGGGACCCCGCATCTTGAAAGCTTTAACCTGGGATTTCACCTCATGAAGCGGTCCTCCCAGCTATACGAAGTATAAGAGAAGTTATGTAATCAGTTAGAAATTCGAAACTGAGTTTTCACCAAAATTTCATATTTTCAGAGACACTGTTCCAAAAATAAAAAATAAATCTGTCTGTATGTGTGTCTGTGAACACGATAACTCTTAATATAATAAATGTATCGATACGAAATTTTATATGTGTGAGACAAATAGGACAAAAAGATGCGGGTGGTTCGGGGTAAGGTTTAACATAAAAACTCTAATAATCGGCGTTGTAATGATTGTAACGACAATAATAATAATAATAATAATAATAATTAATAATAATAATAATAATTTTTATTGTTAAAAGGATCACCCCTATACAATTGAGTCAATGACCATTACTTTTACAATATTGACATTAACATTTAATTAAATTTAATTTTAAAACGGATGAAAATTTAACGTTTTTTATGAATTTAAAAAAGAAAACAATTTTTTGACCGTCAAGATATATTTTTTTTTGCATATTTAGATTCCTGGGAAAAAATTAAGGGAAGGTTAAATGAGACATTTTTTTTTTAGACCAATACTGAAGAACCTTGAGCAATTTTCCGGAACAATTTCGATAAACGAACAGTAAATGCTCTTTATTCGCGGGGTATATGTTCCGTAAATATGCCGCGAATACAGAAACCGTGGATATGGAATGGTAATTAGTATGGAATCATAGGGGATACGTTCCAAGGTTCCAAAATAAAACCAATATGTATCAAAGTAAAATCAATTTATTGAGAAATTCGCAATTAAAATCAATCGTTGTTGTCAGCTTTAGGCAAGGGTTTAAAGAATTTGGTAATTTTTTCTTGTTTTGCCGCTTTTAAAAGGTCTTTAAATTGATATTGAGCTGTAGCATTAATAATTTGCCTTTTAAAAATAAGGCTCCTTTCCATAGATGGATCAATTTTCATGAAGAAATCACAAAGTTCATTTGCCATACGTGAACCTTCACTCAGATTTTTCAAGTTAAAGGTCACCTTTTCAGTGCTCGTTGAAGGCTCTTCTTCAGTGGAATGTGGAGTTAACATTTCCTCCAAGTCGGTTTCGGTCAACTCATCCTGCGAATCAAGCAACTCCTGAATGTCACTTGATTCTATCGAAGCCATCTCGGCCTATTCCATTTGTAACTTGAACAACATTGTCAGTTAAAGTTTGAATTTGCGCGGATTCTTCATCATTTCCGACAGTCAAAACAGGCCACAGTTTTTTCCAGCATGGTGTCAATGTGTCTGCCTCGGCACGTACCAGCAGTACTCAAAGGATGCCGATACGTTAATAAACGACACCGAATCCCTTTCTATTTACCGATTGCATCCGCGAATAAAGAAATTTTTAACCACGAATACAGGAACTGGGTTGCAATTTTTTTTATCCGCGAATAATGAAAACGCGAATAAGGAACTTTTACTGTATTGAAGTTGCAGGACATCAATTAGAACATTTACTACAATAAAATTCATTTATTAGGTTTAATAATGGTCTAACAAAAAATGTCTCATTTAACCTCCCCTTAATTTTTTCACAGAAATCTAAATATGCAAAAAAAAAAAATATTTTGGTCAAAAAAAAGTGTTTTTAGTTAATTCATAAAAAACGTTAAAAATTTTCATTTGTTTAAAAATTAGATTGCAGCTAATAATAATGCGGTCAATTCTACTCTACATTTTTTGTCTCAAGCTTTTTTTGAGAAAATCATTATGCTTCGAGTTAAGATAAAATGAACACCCTGTATAAACATACATCGATTTTTATTTACTTTTTTTTCTTCCATAAATCGAAGTCGATTAAAATTTTTTTTGTTATTTCATTATTTGTAATAGTTCTTCCTATTTTTTTATGTTCCATTTCTCTTTGTTAAAGGTCAAGGAATGTAAAAGAAATAACAAGCAAACGGAACTCAGTTTGTTGCCGATAACAGACGTATATTGAGTCCATTTCAGTTTCGTTTCAATATGAAAACGGTATGTTCCTTTATGCTGTACGTTGCTAAATGTTCATCAGCATTTGGGTTGAAAATAAATTCATCGGTGAATCACCCCCATTGTATTTCCTCAGCACGAATTAAACTTTTAAGTTTTTGCTCTCCCTCCAAAACGATTGTGCTAAAGATCAATAGTTGACTTACATAGTGGCTTTAAAATAAATACTAAATTTTGTGTTGATATATTAATTACATTGACCGTTATTGTTTTTGAGTTGATCCCCACCCCTAAACACTCTCTTCCCTTTGACCAATTTTGTTGAAAATTTACAGGTTTCTTATGGGAATTTGAATTTAATTAAAAAATTTCGTGTAAATACATTTATTCTAATGGGAGTTACCGTGTTCAACGAAACATAATATGTAATCGAATTTCTGACGGATTACATAACTTCTCCTATACATAATTTTAAACACAAAACGAATGAAATAGGTCATTTAAATGAAAGTAGAAGGGTGAACATAACTGAACAGCAAACTCAATGGATAGACAATGAACAATGAGTTCCAATATCAAGGTTACAAAATAGAACTTGTTCCGGGCCCTTTTAGAATATGACCTACTCTTATTTATTATTATCATTTTTGGGTGCATCTTGCACATGTGCAACATCACCCCGTACGTCGTGTGTCGAGAGAGCTCGAGATCAAAGTGGGACTCATTGGCGTAGCTGGCATTATTCACTGGGGGGCCTGGGGAGGGGGGCAGCCGGTCAACAAGGCCGAGATAATAAATCAATAGTTCACATTGGGGGGGGGGGGGGAGGGGGGGAGGGGTCATAAAACAATAGTTTACACTAGCATATTTTTAGTTTAAGTTTAATAGTTAATAATTAACAATCTAGGTAGCATACGCAAAATGTATGTTAGAACGAAATAACACAAATTTAAATCAATAATTAAAATTTTCATCAGTCTAATCATCCAGTCTTATACAATAAGTAGTATTAGTGAAATATATAGTAAATAGTAATATAGTAAATTGTAGTAAAATATGCAGTTAGTCTTAATAGTCTTTATATTTTAGGTAAACCGCCAAGCGGAGTTTTTGGGAGGTATTTTTTAATTGCCGCGCGTTTTATTGTGACACACACGACGATGCCTTTGCTAAACTCTCATACTTCGCCGATTGGCAGCATTCGTCATTCAGATTCAAATTCATAATTTGAATCTGAATAACGTTTGACTGGGATCTGAAGCTTTCTATATCCTTGTCTTGACTGTAATGTTTATCTTTGGTGCAGTTGTAGTTATATACTAGCAGTAATACCCGGCGTTGCCTTTTCTACCAATATCTCCTATAAGGCTATTCAGTTCCTCGACAGTACATTCATGATGTTATAATTTTCAATTATTCATACGGAATAAGGCTTATAGTCCTTCAACTGTAGTAACGCTAGCTTTGGAGCTAAAACTAATTTATTCAAAAAGATTTCTCATTAATCGTTGCAATGGTTTTTGAGTTACAAAGATTGCGTGAGTGGATGCTGGGATGGACCAGGGGTTGATTAAAAAATAGACCTTAACCTTCCGGTAGATAAAACTTATCTATTCAAAAAGATTCCTCATTAATCATTGCAGTGGTTTTTGAGTTACAAAGATTGCGTGGGTGGATGCTGGGATGGACCAGATATTGAGGTACTAATACGCCTATAACCTTCCACAGACGATGACGAACAAATTTAAAAAAAAATTAATCAAATCCATCAAGCCGTTCGTGAGTTATAGCGGTACAACGCACAGACATTTTCAGCTTTATATATATGATTATAATTTTTTTTAATTAGGTACATTAGATCGCACTTTTCTGGGGGGGGGGGCCTTGCCCACCCCTGCCCCCCCTACCTACGCCACCGGTGGAGCTTAAGTGAGGCTATGGCGGGTTGGGGGCGACCAATCGATGGTCAGCCCCAGGCTGTCACACTCCCTTCTTCCGCAGACCCGCCAGGAACTGACAAACCGGCGGAATACCGGACTTCGACACCAGCTGCCTCAGGCCAGTCCCAGGTATGATCTCTACCTGCCCTGTGTTCATACAGCGGACATTACAGGACCACATGTTCTGCATGATCAGTTCAGGTTCATCTTCCTCTTAAAGAAAAAGTTTTTAATAATAAGAATAATTGTTTTTATTGTTTAAAGGGATCACCCTTATACAATTGAGTAAGTGGCCATTACATTTACACTATTAACATTAACGATACTTAACATTTTTTGCAGAGATATTGTAAAACACTTAATAAAAAATAAAGAATTTATTTCATATATGCATATATATTTGAATTTTAATCAGTACATACTATTTCAAAATTTTTCTTTTATTATTAGGATTTCAATTTGAGACAAAATTGTATTTTTAATGTTTTCTATATTTTAAGACAAAGGTAAAGGAGGGACAGAAAAAACCACCTGGGGGCTGAAGGAAAGGTACCGTTTGGATTGTAAACTGGTTGAACATCCATTTAGTATTAGTTAAGTTGTGGCTGAAGATGGTAGCAATACCGAAAGTACTCCCATATTATATGAGGAGTTTGGAGCCAGAGCGGACCAACTGGTTGAAACTGAACAGGTAGAAAATGACAATTGAAAATTTAGTACATTTTGTTTATCTCCATAAATGGGCCCCAAATATTTATTTATATTTGAAATTTTAGAATAGTATTGGATGAGTGATCCCTTTTTGTGTTCTATAAAGTTTTTGAAGGCCGTATGATCCATTGTGACTTTGAAAATATATGCACAAAATACTTGTGGACTAAACTTAAAGTGCTGCTATCTATCACTGAAGTGAAGAAACTAAGTGATCCACACTGGTTTTGAAAAAGGGAACCTATGCCAACATCAGGATGGTAATAACTCATTTTCCGAAAAATTGTGGGTTGGTCCGCTCTGGCTCCAAACTCCTCATATATATTGTGAAATAGACAATATTTTTTTTTAAACATACGTTTTTTCTTTATTTTTTATTAACATTTTCAAAATTAGAAATGGATCAGCAATAATCACATATAAAAAGTATTGTTAAATCGGCATAAAGTCAGAATAAAGTCCAAAATATATAGATGAAATTAATATGAATTTAAATAGGGAAATAAACGAATATAATAATATTGATTAAAAGAAAAAAAAAATTAAGAGTAATATTACAGATACAAAAAATGTATAAATAAAATAAGTAAATAGATATTATTAATAATAATATGACAGAGTAAATATGGTGTGGGGATTTATGTATTGAATATAAATATGAAATGGAAATAGAAATACATTATTCATTAACAATGTACGCTCTAAGCTCCAAAGCGCTGAATAAATGATAGAAAATATTGGATATCTCATTCTTATTATGGACCAGAAGTAATGTATGGGAGTTGGATCTGTCTGTGTTAACACTCAGGCAGGAAATGACTGTAAAGTTTGTCTGTGGTGGAGTTGTCGTTATTTATTATAATTTTTTTTAATTAGGTACATTAGATCGCACTTTTCTGGGGGGCACCCCTGCCCCCCCTAGCTACGCCAACGATTGTCCTAGACTTTTTTATTTATAAAATTAATGGTTCAGTTCGTGATTTTGAATAACAAACTTTATACAAATAAAGTAAAGATCTCCATGGTAGTAATAAAAACCTTTGTGACAGGTTGAGCGACCATAACATTTGCAATAAAACTGAACACATGAATCAAACTCCTCTCGCTGTATAGATAGCAGAACCTAGTTCGAATATCATGATTTTCCATTCAGAAAACGAATAAAGATTGATCCAGTGAAGGTGAGTTGTGAACAAGTGCTTGCACATCAAGACATATTAACGCATTCTGCAGGTTTTATTATACCTCCACAGTTATGTAATCGGTCAAAAATTCGATGCTGAGTTTCGAACGGAATTTCATGTTTTCCGATTTAAAAAAAAAAAAGGACGTATGTGTGTAAGTGAACACGATAACTCCTGATAAAATGAAAGAATTGACACGAAATTTCATATGTAAATTCAAAACTGTCTAAGCACGACACGTATTGAGGGAAGTACTAAGAGGGAGACAACACAGAAATTTCAATAACAGCCGTTGTAACGAATATGTAAATTCAGCACCACATAGGAACGACATTTATTAATTTTCAGCGGAATACACCGATGAGGGCGGGGGCTCAACTTAAAACCCCAAATAACTGCGGATTTAATGAATGTATCGACACAAAGTTTAGTATGAGGATTCAGAAGCCTATATGTAAGCCAACTATTGATTTTTAGTCCAAGTAGTCGATTCGTTTTAGAGGGGGCCAAAACATAATTGACTGATTCGTGCTGGGGAAGGACATAGCCGGTGATTCACCGACTTTTTTTTATTGCCTATGTCTAAATTATGCATGCTTCCAAAAAAGTGAATCACCGACATTGTACTTCCCCAGTGCGAATTAATCAACGAAGTTTTTGCTCTCTCGCTGAACCCAACTTATGAATTTGGTTAAAATTATTAGATGTCGATAGTGTATCGATAGTTATTAGTGTTTTTTTAGTTGAGTACTTCTCCTATGACCCCCCTCTCGTACTCCTCCTGACCGGCTGATATCGTTGAAAATGGACAGGTGTCGTTAATTGTTTTGTCTATAGGTCATTACAGTTTTTTCAGTACTCTATGGGTACCGGTACGGCCCATATTGATACAGTTATTGATTGATATTCAACCAAAACGGTATATTGGTTTCAGAGGGAGAGTGGAAACTTACTTGATTCATTGGAGGGGATTCACTGACAACTTTTTTGTTCTTGTTCTAAATTAATGTTGATCATTCATTAGTTTAAGAAGTATTAAATTACTGACCCCCCCCCCCCCAGATCTGGGACTGGGGTGTCGACTCCATTTCACAGAAGTTCTGGTAGTTGACCTTAACATAGGAAACAACTCCTGGCAGAGGAGGCTCTTCTGAGGCCTAACTACCCGATAAAAAGAAATGCTTTATTTATTTAGGGACATAAAAGAGAATTGTCTTGTATTTTCTTTCCAGTTCACTTCCTTAGTTCTATACAACATTTTACAGACAGAAATACAGTATGCCTTCCGAGATCAGGGGATAGTTTGACAACACGAAGAGGGGGTGAATAAAATGGGGGAAGAGAAGGTAAGGGGGAGTAATGCGGGGAAAGAAGAGGTGGGGGGTGAGTAAAATTGGGGAGAAGAAAAGGTAAGAGTGAGTAATGCGAGGAAAGAAGAGGTTGGGGGTGAGTAAAATTGGGGAGAAGAAAAGGTAAGGGTGAGTAATGCGAGGAAAGAAGAGGTTGGGGGTGAGTAAAATTGGGGAGAAGAAAAGGTAAGGGTGAGTAATGCGAGGAAAGAAGAGGTTGGGGGTGAGTAAAATTGGGGAGAAGAAAAGGTAAGGGTGAGTAATGCGAGGAAAGAAGAGGTTGGGGGTGAATAAAATTGGGGAAAAGAAAAGGTGAGAGTGAGTAATGCGGGGAAAGAAGAGGTGGGGGTGAGTAAAATAGGGGAAAACGAGGTGGAGGTAAGTAAAGAAGGGGAACACGAGATGAGGGTGAGTAAAGTAGGGGAACACGAGATGAGGGTGAGTAAAGTAGGGGAACACGAGATGAGGGTGAGTAAAGTAGGGGAACACGAGATGAGGGTGAGTAAAGTAGGGGGACACGAGATGAGGGTGAGTAAAGTTGGGGAACACGAGGTGGGGATGAGTAAAGTAGGGGAACACGAGGTGGGGGTGAGTAAAGTAGGGGAACACGAGGTGGGGTTGAGTAAAGTAGGGGAACACGAGGTGGGGTTGAGTAAAGTAGGGGAACACGAGGTGGGGGTGAGTAAAGTAGGGGAACACGAGGTGGGGGTGAGTAAAATAGGGGAAAACGAGGTGGAGGTAAGTAAAGTAGGGGAACACGAGATGAGGGTGAGTAAAGTAGGGGAACACGAGATGAGGGTGAGTAAAGTAGGGGAACACGAGGTGGGGATGAGTAAAATAGGGGAAAACGAGGTGGGGATGAGTAAAGTAGGGGAACACGAGGTGGGGATGAGTAAAGTAGGGGAACAAGAACAACATAAAAAACCAATAAATTACATAGTTATGATTGTATCGACACGAAATTTTATATGTTAATCCAATTCATAATGACACCTATCTGTTTTCAGCCAAATCCCAGAAATGTGGGTTTCAGAGGGGTCTCAACTCAAAAACAAGAGTTGATGAAATGATATTTTAGTATGAGATTCCAGAAGTTACACAACTATTGATTTTGAATAAAATCGGTAAATTTTTTCAGAGGGAGAGCAAACACTTAGTTGATCATCTCACCGATGAATATTTTTCTACAAAGCATCTGAAGCCCTATGTTTAATATTTAAAAAGATATACTAAATTTCGCAAAAATATGTTCAATAGAATGGAAGTTGTTAGAGCTGAACTGATGAAGTCGACTTTTTCATGAAAAGTAGGTTGAAAAAAAAGGGAAAAATGGAGAAAGCTGTAGGTGGATTGGACAGTATAATGCCGTATCTATGGTAACTTTTTTATTCAAAAGGGGATACGTTTGAATAATATCTTCAAAAAAAAGGGGGCTTTAAAAGAGATAAAAAAAGGTATGTATTTTGGAGAAAGAGAGGAGGGGGTCACAGATAATTAGCCAGCTAGGCTACACCCCTAAAAAAAAAAAAAAAATCCAGCAAAAACCACCGGAGCTTAAATCTTGTTCCGCCGAGGGGGGGGGCCTTATTCGGGCTTAATAAGAAAGTACTGTGGTTTCTAACTCTATTTGGTCAGGGATTTTTAAATGACCAATTAAGCCTGTTCTTTGTTCATCGTTTACTTAAGAATTACAAGTCCCTTTTGACCTTTATTTAAAGAAAAATGATTTACAAAAAAAAAATTGTCGGTGAATCACCGAAAATGTACATCCCCAGAGCGAATTAATCTCTCTCCCTCACGATAACATGGAGAGTTAGGTTTTTTTTTCTTGGGATTGGCTGAAAACCAATAGTTGTCGTCGTTATGAGGGTCTGAATACTCATATAAAATTTCATGTCGATACACTCATTCTATCGGGAGTTATTTATGATCAGGGGGTCGGTAAACATGAAATTTCGATGGAAATTCAACATCGAATTTCTGATCGATTATATAACTTGCCCTGCACTTCGTATAGCTGGGTAAGTAAAAATTGTCGGTCATGTACTTCTCTGGCCTCAATTGGTTATCAGTTTTATAGGTTTTTGAGTTTTTAGGTGAACCCCCCCCCCTGTGGTCAATCTGGCTGAAAATCACTAGACTTTGTTGTTTTGCGTATTTGAATTTAAATATGAAATATCATGTTGATATATTAGTCACAATGGCAGTTATTAGAGTTTTTAGGTGACCCCCCCCCCCCCCCCCCACCCCCACCCCCGACTAATCACCTCTTCCCTATGGTCAATCTGGCTGAAAATCACTAGAGTTTGTCGTTTTGGGTATTTGAATTTAAATATGAAATTTCATGTTAGGTTAGGTTAGGTTTTATGATTCATGCCCGGGCTTTAACTACAAGGTCATATCGCCTACTACCAGAGCGCTCTTTCGTCACTCTGGTGGACATGAGCCCGACTCTACTGTGGGAGTCCTAAATTTTGCCTACCCTAAATTTTTATTCACCTAGGGCAGTGGTCGGCAAAGTGCGGCTCCAGAGCCGCATGTGGCTCTTTGGCTCCTTAAGTGCGGCTCTGGCACAAATATCCACGGAAGGCGCAATAATATTTTGAACAATCTTTTTCAAGCATGAACATTATCAAGAGTAAACTGAGAAGTCGTCTTATTGATGAGAACTTGGAATCATGCCTAAAATTAAAGTCAACAACATACAAACCTGACTTACTCAAACTTTCCAAGGAGATGCAAGCACATTGTTCGCATTAATAAACATTTATTAAGTATGAAATTTAGTTTTATTTAGTGTAATAAAAGTTTACTAAACAAGCAGATTTGGCTCCCAATTTGTTTTTTTAATTGTTGTAATGTTCATATTTGGGTCTTTGGCTAATAAGTTTGCCGACCACTGACCTAGGGCAAGGGTCTTTAACGAGTACCTGACATCTTACAGGCTCGGGACCATCGCTTAACGTCTCATCCGAAAGACGGCGTGCTTAAGTTTATTTTACCTCCCAGATAAAATAAACTAAGGTCCTCGGTCGGGTTTCGAACCCACGTTCTTGAGCTCAGAAGACAAGCAAGCATACCACTGAGCTACCGGCGGCCTCGAAATTTCATGTTGATAGATCAATCACATTGGCAGTTATAAGAGTTTTTAGGTGAAGGTAATGCCCGGGCTTTAACTACATATCGCCTACTACCAGAGCGCTCTTTCGTCACTCTGGTGAACATGAGCCCGACCATTCCAGGGAAATTATTAGGTTTCGTCCTTATGGGCTTCTTGATACAAATATAACAGACATACAGACCGATATTATATTTCATGACTTATTTTGTTACTTGATACGTCAGTTATTAATTGCACAAATATTTGTCATTAGGGTGCAATGGGAAGCAGTAAATGTCCCTTTCAACAATTAGAGAATTCCGTCAGGTTATTAATTCTGCAACAAGCATTCCGCCCCAATATCAGATATCTCATTTGTTCATGTCCAATGAATGGCCTGTTAAAAAAAAAAAAAAAATTTCAAATCATGAATCGTAGCTTGAATATCAGGCAGGGGAACTTTTTAATTTCCAAGCTAAATGCAGAAATGGTCATCGGTCAATGTGAAGCACCGAAATTCATTTTTTGTACTTTCCTAGAACGAATTTCTCTATCCCTCTGCAAACAACTTACCGATTTGGCTGAAACTGATAGACATCAATGATTCTTATGGGATTTGGGTTTGACGTAGAACAATGTTGTTCCCGGCACTATGCGGGGTGTCACACTGTCACGTACCCTAGGACTTCCGTGAATACGGCCCCTGTTCCCCCTCTCACTTGAGAGGACAGAGAGAGGGTATGGGCGGTGATGGGGTGATCTGGTGGGGGGTAGGAACGCTTGAAGTCTCATGCTGGACGGACGTTGGGAGGCGGCTCGTGCCAAACCATCTAAGTATCTATAGTAATAATTTTTTCCTGGGAGCAATTGTTTATATGTGTCTTGTACTAAAATATAATTCATTATTTGTCAAACTGGTTTAATCGCCGATAGAAAGCTTGTGTAGTACGATTTATTGTATATTATAATTGTATTAATTATAAATAAAATTTTAAGTATTATTATTGTGTCAATATATTCATTATAACGGCAGTAATTAGGGTTTTTGAATTGAGCCCCTCCCCTGAACCCCTCCCTTCCCTTCTGCCTATTTGGCTGAAAATCGATAAATGTTGTCCTATGGGCTTTTGAATTCACATATGAAATTTTATGTCGATATATTCATTAGAACGGCAGTTATTAGAGTTCTTACGTTAAGCCTCCTCTCTAATCCCCCCTTCTCTTTAATCGATTTGGTTGAAAAATGATAGGTTTCGTCGTTAGAGGGTTCTGGATTAACATATAAAATTTCGTGTCAATCCATGAGTTATCGTGTGCAACACATAGAAAGACAGATTTTTTTTTTTTTTTTTTGACGTAGAATTATTTCTCTTTCGGTATGGGGGTTAAAGAGCGTCACGAAAATGTGTCATACTTAGAGAGCTTATATCTCCTACAATAGTACGATTTATTGCAAAACTAGTTTCAACCCTTCATCTTTCATCTCTTAAATAAGGCAGCATTAAAACAAACAATTAGGCAAAATTCCGATTGTGTCGAAGTTAGTAGAAGAGTTGCGAACCGCCATCTATCCTTAGTATACCAAACTCTTTACCGACAGGCATCCTTCTCATGAAAGAGTTGTGTATTTATATTATTTGTAATATGTATTATTTATGAAAGATGAAGGGTTGAAACTTGATTTATAATAAATCGTTCTACGCAATTGACAACAATAATACAGCTCATTCTACTTCTAGTGAAATTAATTAATAATTGATTATGATAGTTACCATATCATAAATTTATATGAAATAAATAAAATAAGGAAGATTTTTTTTTTTTTTTTTGAAAAATTGAATATACTAGACGTAGTTGTACGTCATCGGTTGCGGCACCGTCGTAGCTGTGCCCCTTGTATTTTTATTCTTTTTTTTTTTTCTTTACAAATCGGCATTTAAAACTGAATAAATAATATATACAAGCAAATTTGCTAAATGTTAAAAATATGGCATTGTCAAAATGTCAAGAGGGGAGAAATCACCCAATGGTGATACTCCCTAGACATTGAGTTTTTTTTTTGTCGACCTCCGGTGGAGGTCACGGCACCTATTCGCCGAATTGTCAAAGAAGAGGGCCTAACAAGTTTATTTATTGATATAAGTCTGTTGTTGTGGTCGGCTCGGAGCAAAATTTTATTGGCGACGCTGGCTGGCTATAGTTCAGTGGGGGCGCCGGGGGCTAGGGCACTGAGTTGAGCTCATTTATAACTCACTGTCATTGCTGCTATTAAGGAGGTCTCTAGGCCATTGGCGCTTAAGGTGTCGTTGGGGAAGTGTGGCAGAATGGAGGACACGGACTAGAGGGTTTTTGTGGGGAATAAGGGAGGAAAATAACATTTTGTAACTGGATTTAGCTACTTCGATAACGAGGGGGATGATGAGTGTGGGAGGGTCTTGTTGGAAACATGATAAGGAGCATTGACTATAATAAGTGATAACTGCCAAAAATATTATATCCAGAACCCCATAAGGATGATACCTATCGATTTTCGACCAAATAGGTCAAAGGAAGAAGGGAGGGGTTAACCTAAAAACTGTAATAATTGTCAATGTATCAATATGAAATTTCAGATCCCGAAAAGGACAATGCCTACTGATTTTCAGCTAGATTGACCAAATGGAAGGGGTGATTCGTGGGGGACTTAGTATGAGGATTCCGAAGCCCCTATATAAGTCAACTATTGATTTTTATCCCGAACATCCGATGGTTTTGGATAAGTAGCTAAAAGTTAATTGATCAATTCGTTCTGGGGAAGTACATTTCCGGTAATATACAGTCTCCTTTTTGTATATTATTGGTATATGATTTGTAATATAGTTTTTCTATGTAGAATTGTTGTATGATTTTTTCATGTCTTTTCAATATTTACCAGAATTATTGGACAAACGATAATGTAATTAATGTTTGGTTTAAATCGTAATTTAATTCATAAATAAAATTCAAAAGAAAATTTAAATGGGTCATTAAGTTATCAGGAAAAATATAATTTTAAATGAAAAGAAAATAATAATGATTAAAAAATTATTATTTTTTTGAATATCCTCCCGCAGTTATTTAATTCTCTAAGTTGAAACATATTCTGAGAACTTATAATAAATTAATTCCCTGACCTTCTGTGTGTGTCTGTGAACACGATAACTCCCAATAGAATTAATTAATTTTCAGCCAAATCGGCCTAATGGAAGGGGGATGGCTTAATATACTAGGTAAAGCGGGCATATGTAAACTCCTAGACGAACTTAGGTATAACAATTTCAGATATGTAAACTCCTAGACGGTCATGATCTTCCATTGAAGGCGACAGGTTCAGGTAGTAGACGGAAGGGAGGGGGATTAATAGGGACCGTAGGTAGCTGTGAAATGACAATACGAAGCCATAGTCTACAGTGAGTTTTACTGATTGTACATAGGTTATATACTGTTCATGAATATATAAAATCATAAATATGTTGTATTTCTTGTAAATATTAAGATAGAAGGCGAATGTGAAGACGAACGGAATGAAATATTTATTTCTGTCATAAATTGACAAAGTCTCATCAGACAAAACTTTTAAACACACCAATCACCTTCTAAAGTGGCTGTTTGTTTATAATATCGATAAACTACCATATGAGGGGCGCCGGTAGCTCAATGGTATGCATGCTTGACTTCTGAGCTCAAGGTCGTGGGTTCGTAACCCGACCGAGGCCCTTAGTTTATTTTATCTGGGAGGTAAAATAAACTTAAGCACGCCGTCCTTCGGATGGGACGTTAAGCGATGGTCCCGAGCCTGTACGATGTCAGGTACTCGTTAAAGATCCCTACCCTAGATGAATAAAAATTTAGGGTAGGCAAAATTTAGGACTCCCACAGTAGAGTCGGGCTCATGTCCACCAGAGTGACGAAAGAGCGCTCTGGTAGTAGGCGATATGACCTCGTAGTTAAAGCCCGGGCATCAGTCATAAAACCTAAACCTAAACCTAAACTACCATATGTGATTGCTAGTCCAGAGTCGGATAAAGTGCAAGTCTAGATAAAGTGTGAAGGAAATTTTTGTCTGATTTTCTTTTTAAAAGACGTCTAGGAATTTACACATCTTATTTTTCTATATTTTCTAACTGACCTTTTCCGTATAAAGGGGCCCTCACACTGGCAAAAATTTCCCTCAAAAATTTGAAGATGTAGGTTTTGTGCAAAAATATTGAGAGTGTGAGGACAAATATTGTGCAAAAAAAGGGGTATTCAATATTTTGTGGGGCGTTCAAAAGTTTTCTGAAAGTTTAGAAAATTTTTGCGGACCTGTCAATATTTTGTAGCATGAGAGCGCAGTGTGAGGAAGTTTTGATAAAGTGTAGGTTCCAAGCTCAGTTCGCGAAGTAGGTTACGATGACCATGGGTCGGTCGCTTCTTCAAATAATTCCTGACCCACACTCTTTTCTTATTATTATTTAAAGACTCCTTCAACACTGCACACAATACAACTACGCTACTTTCAACCTCCGGGTTTGCCCTGGGCAAAGAAACGTATGCGGCTATGGCTGAGTACAACGCGATGCGCCGTGCTTCCATCACGAATGTTTAGTTGACACTCATATTTTGTGCAATATTTTTGTGTAGTGTGAGGGGTCCACGACCATTCAATATTTTGTACAAAAATAAGCTCAATATTTGTGCTCAAAATTTTGAGCGAAATTTTTGCCAGTGTGAGGGCCCCTTTAGAGTTTACAATTCACTCGTCTAGGAATTTACACATCTTATTTTTCTATATTTTCTAACTGACCCTTTCCGTCTAGGAGTTTACAATTCCCCGGTAAAGCTGGGGTAATAAAATAATCGGGTTTTATTATAATGTAAATTTTTTTTTTTTGTAAAAGTCCATTTTAATGGCTGTAATCCAAACAACTAAAGTTCATCTTACTCGACTGAACTATTGTACAAATATCAGAAATGGATTCCTGACTCCATCTGGGTTTAATTTGCATATTAAGTGAGTTAGGGAGAATCTCAAAAGTAAACACCATTTTACTCTAAGACTAATTGATTTTTGAGAGCCTTTCTTAGGTAATCGTGTTATCCTGGATGAGAGAAAAAAAATCGGTGAATCACAGGTGATGTACTTCCCTACCACGAATTCATCAATTAAGTTGATGCTCTCTCTTCAAATTCAATCGACCGTTTGAGCTAAGAGTCAATAGTTGACTTACGCTTCTGAATCATACTAAATTTTGTGTCGATATATTTATTAGATTGGCAGTTATTAGGGTTCTTGAGTCGAGCCCCTTCTCCTTTGACCGATTTTACGGAAAATCAAAAGGTGCTTATAGGGTTTTGAATTTAAATATGAATATTGGTGTCGATACATTCCTTACAACTGTAGTTTTTACACTAAGAAGATAGTCTAAATCTATATGTATACTCGTATATGGCTTAATTATATATGTATTATATTTATACATACATAAACTTATATTGTAACGGTTTCGAATATATTGTCCTAGAAGGATCTATTAAAAAAAAAAAATGTGATTTGGTCATAACAGAACTATAAGTGTCATGGCTAATATGCATCGTAGATAGACGTATGAGGCAAAAAAAAGAATGTTGTTATTAAAGAGGTCTCTAGGCCATTCGCGCTTAAGGTGTCGTTGGGGCTCAAACCAAAAACTGGTATAATTGCCAATGTCAATAATGTATGTGAAAATATGTGATGTGTCCATAACAGAACTTTATTATACCAACCACGCTTTAAAGGATCACTGTCTCTCCCCCTCCCCCTTCCTAAAATCACTTCATACTGGCGTTATTTGGTATAAGAAAGTCACTCTCAGAATTACGCTGTACAATGAAACAAATAAAACCGCTGACTCCAACTCATTAGGCCAACCTCACATTAGGCAATTGCGAAGCGACGCGACCGATACTCAAGTATCTTGAGGGTATCTTAGACGTCACTTCCTATGTTGAGTGGTGGGGAGACACAAACGACGCCACTCCCAGGAGACGCGTATCCTACCCGTATCCTACCAGTCTCAAGCGACCTGCTAGGAAGGTCGCCCGTCCCTTGAGTCTCCTGCGTCGCCTCGCCATGGCTAGTGAACCCCATATCGCCACACCTCATCAAATGGAGCCATCTACTTCCGCAGAGCACAGTGAAGATGGAATTGATCCCAGAAGTCGTGGACCAATGTCTTTTTCACAATTGCTTTCAGAAACTATTTTAGATGAGCGTCATGAAATGACACTAATGTAATTAATCTTAAATAAAAATTTAATAAATTACTTATTTATTTCATAAATTACTAAAAATTTAATAAATTACTTACCTCAAAGTGATCAAGATTCTTTCTTCTGCACTCACACATTTCCGCATTTGTGTGTTCCTCTGTCTTATGAATGGAGAAACAATGCCAATCAAATGTAGGAATGATTCTTTCGTCATTCGGTAGAATGCTACGAACTTGCATTCCGACTTTTCCAGCTCTTTAGCACCAACAAATAATCTGCAGTTAACATTCCTTTCGATGTAAGGATGGCGCCATAATCTTCAGATTTTCCTTTTTCTATAATAATAATAATAATAATAATAAGCAACAACGACATCTTCACTTGACGTGGTGAACAACTCAGCTTCTCGCCACGGCTAGATGGAGACTGAAGAGATCCTAGTCGCTTCACAGTATCCTCAGTGTGAGGAGAAAAGTTGCCTACGGGTATCATACCCACAGGCAACTCAAATGGCTGATACTTGAGTATCAGTCGCGTCGCTTCAGAATCGCCTAATGTGAGGTTGGCCTTACTGATATACCCAGGAGTCAGTATGGAATGGAGGGAGAGAAAGTGATCCGTTAGATCTTGGTTGTTATACGAAAGTCCTGTCATGGCCACATCTTCGACTTATTTAATACATTGTTCTAATTATATATACATATGATATACACATAAGCCATATTATACATAGGTTGAGACTATTTTCCTCTTGTATGAGCCATCATGTCTCTTAAGTGTCTTCAAGATTTCTCAGATCATGTAAGATAAGAGAGGTTACCCTCTAGAACGGCAAGATTCCCTATGAATATGATATAACACTAATTAGCTACTGTATATTACTAACTAGTTTGATTAATTACTGTTTGACTAATTATCAATGAGTAATTAATTATATTGGAGGTAACAATTTCTGTCCAACTGGTTCCTCGTAGGTTTGTTTTTCTTTTATCATCACAAAGATAATTGTACTTGTGCATTGTACTTCCCCATCACGAATTAATTATGTTTTCGATGACCCTATAAAACCAATCGAACGTTTGTGCCAAATACAGTAGAACCTCCATAAGTCGAACATCAAGGGAGATGCCAAAAAATTCGAATTATAAAGTTTTCGACTTATGGAGGATTTCGACTTAGGCGGATTTTGATTCGACTTGTAGAGATTAAGATTCATTCTAACTAATTTTGAGTTAGAGAGGTGAAATAAATAAAAATTCAAGTTACAGAGGTACCTAACAAACATATTTATATTTATTATAAATCAACATTATTTCAAAACATCCTTAAAATAAAAAATACGTAGTATATGTAGGTATTAAAAAAACTTCTAAGTTGAGAAACGCGGACATATTGTGGAAACTTGTAATAAATAAATAAAACAAACTTATTTTTGAAATATTGTCTATTCCACTAAAGATATATATACATATATAACTACCGGTTTCGGCTTTATACCATCGTCAGGTCTAGTTATGAACTAAGTCAGTTTGCAGAGAGCGACCCTTCAAATACATCTCAGGTCAAAGGGTGCTATTAAAACTTGGGAGTCCCCCGGCTGTACCGTTAGCTAACTCATGAAATATTTCTTAACAAAACCTAGTTCTAAATTTACATAAAACAATGTCACTAGACTAATACGTGGAAAAATAACAAATAAATAAGTACAAATACAAGTAAATAATAAAAATAGAAATAAAATTAATAATAATGTTAAGATTTAGATAACTTGAAACATATATGTGTAACCAAATATTAATAACAGATAATACAAACATATATGTGGAAACAGAACTGGTTTAGGGAGTTAACAAAGGGGAATAGTTGAAATAAATTTGGTCATTCATACAAATGTTCCTTTTGTTAGCTTTATTTATTTCTAATTGCTCTAAGCTATTAAGTAGCCTGCTTTTTGGGCAATAATGGAGATATTTGATGCCTGTAGATGGGTCGAAAGTGTGGCTATTGTCAATTATATGGGTCGCGAATGTAGAACGGTTTCCTCGGTTCTTTATTTCGGCCGTGTGTTCTTTAATTCTTTCCCTAAAACGACGTCCTGTCTGTCCAATGTATAATTGACTGCACGTCGCACACTCTAGACTATAAACACCGCTTTTATTTTCAATATCTGTTTTGTCCCTACCTCTCTCTAGGCACTGGCTTATGGGATTGATAGTTTTAAACCCGATATTGAAACCTTCTTTTTTCAACTCTTTACCTATTTTTTCTGAAATTTTTCCGTGGTAAGTTAAGCTGACCCATTTATTATAAACTTTATTTTGTGTTTCTAATTTGGTCAGTTTGTTCCTAAAATTATGATTTTTGACCTTCTTTTCAATTTTATTTATTGTTTTTTGTGGGTAGCTATTGTTTTTGGCTATTTCCTTAATAATCTTAAGTTCTTTATCTTTTGATTGTTGGGTCATTGGAATTGAGTAGGCTCTGTGGAACATGGAATAAAAGGCCGCGTATTTGTAACTGGAAGGACAGTTAGAAGATGGGTGTATTACCGTGTCTGTTGTAGTCGGTTTTCTGTGAATGCTAAATTCGAATTTCTTGTTATTAATTTTGATCTCCAAGTCCAGAAAATTTATGGTTTGACCTCCTATTTCCAACGTGAATTTTATTTTGTTATGGACTTTGTTGACAAAGTCAAAAAATAAGTTAATTTGTCTTTCTGTTCCGTTAAAAAGTATCAAAATATCGTCGACGTACCGCTTCCAAAACATGATATTACAGATAAATGGAGACTTCTCTAGAATTTCCCTCTCAATTCTATGAAGGGAAAGGAACAAAACTTTTTTTCGAGTTTTTGAGGTTCTACTGTATAATGAAGCTTTATAATAAATTCAATCCAACATAATTCAATCCAACATACAATCCAAATAATTCGGAAACGATTAGTGCTAGCAAAATTTTACAAAGAATGAAAGTTGTACGTCTCAACGAGTGGTATGTAGTGATGTGAAAAAAAAATGAAAAATTTAATGTAATAGGGCTTAAATGGCCAACGGAAGGAAAGGGTTTCCTTTTAAGCCCATTATCAATTAACACAATTTAAAAGTACTTGAAAAGTTGGGAAGAACCCCGTGAAAAAAATCTTTGTACCTGTAAAACTACCGGAGATATGTTGGTTCAAAATCTGAAAAGTGTTAAACCCAGTGTTTGACGTGTTAAACCTTTGAAATGAGTGAGTATTGTAACTGAAGTTAAGAATGGTTCTTAATGTATTTTTTTCTTTACTTTAATATAAAAATTCTCAGATTGTAATAATTATAATAATAAAAGGGCATTATTTGAGTCATATTTTGAACATTTTCTGAAGATTTGGACAGTTGAAAAATGTTTTGAATAATCCTTTTCAAGACCTTCCGGGATGGATGATTTCTTTCTGGAAATCGTTCGGCGTAAACCTGAGAAGCAGCATTAAACATTTTCTGAAGATTTGGACAGTATTTTAGGTAATATGGACTCTTGCAAATGTTGGTAAAGGCATTATTATTATTATAAAGTCTGTCTAACCAATAAATAAAGACTTAAGAGCACAAAGGTTACAAATCTATATTATGATTTTTTGTTATGACCTTTATTACTTTATTCGTTTAGTTCTTGGTCAGTATAAGATAAGAATTGTTCATTGAATATTGCAAAAAATGTTAAGCGCTAGTGAGATAGTAGATATGACCCTTATTGTAGGGGAGTGGCGGAGCAAGTTTAATGCTGCTTCTCAGGTTTACGCCGAACCATTTCCAGAAAGAAATCATCCATCCCGGAAGGTCTTGAAAAGGATTATTCAAAACATTTTTCAACTGTCCAAATCTTCAGAAAATGTTCAAAATATGACTCAAATAATGCCCTTTTATTATTATAATTATTACAATCTGAGAATTTTTATATTAAAGTAAAGAAAAAAATACATTAAGAACCATTCTTAACTTCAGTTACAATACTCACTCATTTCAAAGGTTTATCACGTCAAACACTGGGTTTAACACTTTTCAAATTTTGAACCAACATATCTCCGGTAGTTTTACAGGTATAATGATTTCTTTTACGGGGTTCTTCCCAACTTTTTAAGTACTTTTAAATTTTGTTAATTGTTAATGGGCTTAAAAGGGAACCCTTTTCTACCGTTGGCAATTTAAGCCCTATTGAATTAAATTTTTCATTTTTTTTTCACACCACTGCATACCACTCGTTGAGACGTACAACTTTTATTCTTTGTTAAATTTTGCTAGCACTAATCGTTTCCGTATTATTTCGATTGTGGCCCGTTTATCTGGGACACCCTGTACTATATACGATGGATGTGTTAGTCACTCATCGAACCTACCAAGGTACAAAATGACTAAAATGCACAGAGACACTTTCCATTGGCACTTAATACCACTTTGAAACTTATTTTGAAATATTTATCTCAAGAAAAAACAAAAAACATCCTATGTAAGTCGTGTTTTTATTTTCTTGGCAGAGGTTCTCCACCAATATCCTATAATTACTCGACTTAGCTCGACTCAAAACCCTAATAACTGCCAATGTAATGATTTTTTGTACAAAGTTTAGAATGAGGATTCACGATTTTTAGCCCAAACAGTCCATTACTTTTAGAGGGAGAGTTAAAACTTAATTGACGTATGCTGGGGAAGTACATTGAGTGATTCACCGACCAAGATGGATCTTAACGCTTCTTCTTAGAACTCGGAATGAAAACGCAGAGTCTTATGAGATTTTTTTTCCTTCCTTATCCATCAAGAAATGTCGTCTTTATATATAAGTCCTCAAAATTTTCTGACAGTTCATTTTTTTTCTGACACACCTCTGACAGTCAACCGAGAGCAAGGAACCATCTATATATATATATATATATATATATATATATATATATATATATATATATATATATATATATATATATATATATATATATATATATATATGTGTGTTTTTCTTTGGTTGGGATTCCATTGGTCAAAGACAGCAAAGAAAAAAGTGTTCGGTGAATCACCAGCAAATTCCCCACCACGAATTAATTCATTAAGTTTTCGCTCTCTCTCCAAAATCAATCGACCGTTTATGTTAAAAAACAGTAAATGATATAGGGCCTTCTGAATCATGTTAAATTTTGTGTCGATATATTCATTAGATCGGCAGTTATTAAGGTTTTTGAGTCTTTACATTCAGAAGGGGGATTTGTGATATTGTGTTTTTATTTATTTTATTTTTCAATTGTATGACATTTATCTATCACAAGTTTTTGAAATTATTTTCCTCGTAGAAGGAATAAAAGGTAATTTTTAAGGTGCGTTGAGAGCTATTGATGTCAGCGAGAGTGGTAGCCATCCATCATAGTCCACAAATCCATCACCTGGATATCTGTCATCACATAGGGCCATTCAAACCTCTCTCTCAGATAGCAGCTTGCCTCAATCACTCCCTGAATCACAGTTAACCTTGTGGTAGCTATTGGTGTTAGAGTGGTAGCCTTTCATCATAGTCCACAAATCCATCACCTGGATATCTGTCATCATATAGGGCCGTTCAAACCTCTCTCTCAGATAGCAGCTTGCCTCAATCACTCCCTGAATCACAGTTAACCTTGTGGTAGCTATAGGAGACCTGAGTGGTAGCCTTTCATCATAGTTCACAAATCCATCACTCGGATATCTGTCATCATATAGGGCCATTCAAACCTCTCTCTCTCAGATAGCAGCCTGCCTCAATCACTCTCTGAATCACAGTTAACCTTGTGGTAGCTATTGATGTCAGAGTGGTAGCCTTTCATCATAGTCCACAAATCCATCACTCGGATATCTGTCATCACATAGCGCCATTCAAACCTCTCTCTCAGGTAGCAGCCTGCCTCAATCATTTTCTGAATCTCTGAAGTACTTTGAGATCTTGAAGAAAGACGAATGGGCGCTTTTGGTAGCGCAAATTTTTCTCGTGTGCATCAACATATCTCCTAGGAACAGAATGGATATTTTGTGCGTACATACAAGTCAAACATGCGTGTATATACGTCTAGGGCCTCCTTTAGAAACAAAAGTTACTATGGGGGCCATGTTACGTCTTTTGTAGGAATAAATGAAATATGTAGTATTTCGGCCAATTGCTTTAGTCCTAAAATATATAATACCACAAATGATGTTTAAGCAGTAATCCTATTCACAACCCTCATCCTAGAGAGTGCTTTGAAGTATATCTTCCCAACACTTCATTACACACGGACCCAGAACCAGCTTCTTCAAGGCACCTTATGATATACTAGTATACCTAGTATAGAAGGTGATTCACTAACGTTAATCACTCCCATAACATGCTTATTTTGGAGATTTTTAAACGCTTTTTACTTCATTATATCTTCAGTATAAGAAAGTATTGTAATCGTGCAAAAATCCGATATCGAGTTGTTAACGGAATTTCACTTTTAAGGCCCCCTTTTATAGCAATGAAATTTAAAATGGAGATTTCAATGTGCTAACGTATATGTCATTAGGTTTTGGCCGAAATCAGACAAGAATTATAATGCCTTTAATTTGAAGCTTTAGTGCATTTTACAAAATACCGCTTATATTTTTCACCTAACCAAATATAGTACAAATAAAAGTTTTAGAGAATAGTAAAAGTCATATTTTATATGCATTACATTTTTTCGTCCTAATATGACATGTTGAAATCTAGTCGTTTCATAGATTAACGTGGAAATGGTTAGTTCTATCGAACAATTGGACCTCACAAAAAATGTTTCTCATTAAATTTCCAGGGATCTAGATTTAGATCTGACTGAGATAGGACCAGTAGAAACAAAGGTAATAGAGCTTGTAACGAATGGGGCCACAAATTTTGAAATTTTCATTCTATGGTCACAGGGAATAAGTTGTTAAGTCGTAAAATGGCCAAAATGAGTCAAGTGAACTATGATGATCTCCCAAGCCATCTGGGCACTGGGAAGAAGTTGGGAGCTCAGGACTTCGGAATTATAAAGATGTGGGTTTTTTTGGTATCTCGTAAAATTGTGTATGATCTCGGTTAAATCAACTTAATCTACTCTACTACTGAGATAACTGTATTTAACCATTTATTCACTACGGCAGACTACTCCAAGTTAAGAGGGCGTTTTCGGTTAAATCAACTTTAGAGAGGCATCATTCACGACTATTTCAAAAAGTATGGTTAATAATTAGGTAAGTGTGTATAAAAATTAGGTAAGTGTGGTCAATCATTAGGTAAGTGATGATTAGGTAACTAAGGGAAAATCCAAGAAAGGATTAACATATTCATTTTCGTTCACTGCTATAGATTTAGAAGGTATATGATTAATAATGATGCAAACATAATTTATTTATTCCAAAAACTGGATTTACACGATTAATGCAAAAGTAAATAAGTGCTGCCCTGAAATGTTACGAATTTAGACTTACCAATTTATTCCCTCTGACCACAACATTATGCTTGTAGTTTTTTAATAAAAAGGTTTAAAAATAAAGAATAAATGTGATGTGACCATAAGAGGGGTTTCCTATACCAACCACGTTTCACAGATCAGTCTCCTTCCCCCTCTCCCTTCTCAAAATGATTTCATACTGGCATTACTGGTAATAAGAAAGTCCCTGTCAGAATTATTGTATACAATGAAACAAAGAAAATTATGCCAACTCATTAATGCCAATTTGAAATGAATTTAAGTAAAGGAGAGTGATCTATTAAAATATGATTTTATGAAGGTCCTTTTGTGGCTACATATTTTTTAATTATAAACGCAATGACTTGAGTTTTTTTTTTTTTTAAGGGATTATGTAACTTTTTTTTTCTCATTTGAAAGTACCCTTAATTTTAAACACAATGAAAAAATAATTTTTTTTTTAATATCGTCACGAATTTGGAAGCTATTCACAGCCAATAATAGGAAAATCTCACATTTGTTTGCCTTCTAACATAATTGAAGACATTTATTTTAAGTCCAACTAAAAGGCCCTATTCATTTTGAAGACGGAAGTTGGATTGAGAGGGAGAGCGGAAACCTCTCACCCACTACCAACTTTTCTTTCGCAATTCAAAAATTACAATCATTGAAAACTAGAAAATTAGACTGTATCATGTTTTCCTTGATACAACTCGTTCAAAAGTCAAGTGTTAGTGATTGGTCCCACATGTATTCTGACAAACCCTAGATATGAAAACATAATGTAATGTTGTACGACTGCCAGACTGTGCTTAAAGGTCGTAAAGAAGACAAAGGCCCTTTCTTGTTTATTTAATGCGAGTTATTCTGGAACTGACTCTGCAAAGTTTTTTTTGTTTTTTTTGTTGTTGTTTTCTTTTACTGGACACAAAATACAAAAGTTGTCGGTGAATCACTGTCTATGTACTTCCCCAGTACGAATTAATGCAAAGCCACTCGATCGTTTGGGCTAAAACGCAATATTTGACTTATTGTGGCTTCTGAATCCTTATACAAAATGTTGTGCCGATATATTCATTACATCGGCAGTTATTAGGGTATGAGTCGAGCCCCCTTCTCTGGTCCCTTCTTCCCTTCCAATGATTTTGCGGAAATTTAATATGTGCCATCCTTATGGGGGTGTGAATTTAAATATAAAATTTCATGTCGATACATTCTGTATTAAGCCTCCCTCTAATCCGTTTTTTCTCTGGCCGATTTGGCTGAAAATCGATAAGAGTCGTCGTCAGAGGTTTCTGGATACACATACAAACGTTCGTGGCGATACATTCATTCTATCGGGAGTTATCGTGTTCACAAGCATATACAGAGACAGACTTTTTTTTTTTTTTTCATTTTTGAATGTCTGTATGAAATATTTCGAAGTAATGTTGAAATTTTAATGCATATCAGCAAATTTTTAAATATTGCTACTATACATGGTAATTTTTAAGTAAATATATATGTATGTGTGATTTGGCCATTACTCAAAAGTGTTGATCTTCAAAATTGTAGCCACATCATTTTAATATCATTTATTTACGAAAATATATGAGTTTGAAGTTTCAAACAGTAGAAAATATGGAAATCTTTTGTTTCAATATTCTTTATACTTAAACTTTTTAAAATTTGTGAAATCCGACGCTTCCAAAAAAAAAAAATTAATAGACTAGAATAATGGGAAAAGAATTATTCTCAATTCTGATCAAAACTTTAAACTTTGTTTATCCGCCTCAAGCGATGACCTAAACCTGGATCAATATTTTACCGACTTGAAAACAACTTTTGAAAAGTTTTGTAACTTTTCAGACGTAAATAACATTACAAAGCTAAATAATTTGTACCATTATGTCGCCCAAGGTATAATTTTAAAATTAAAAAATTAATTGAATTAAAATTCAAGCTGAAAACAAAAAAGATAATTCAACCTAAGGATCTTTTGTAATTTCTCTCTGTCTCTATTCTTTTTTATCTCCATTTATCTCATTATTGCCTATGTACGTATTTTAGTCATTTACTCTTTGCATTGTTCTAGTTTGTCCTTTTTTCTAAAGTTGTTAACTTACATATCTTAGCTAGTAAAGAGTAAAAAAGGCTGGTTTCAAGATATAATAATACAATAATAATTTTATTGTTTAACGGGATCACATACAATGGAGTCAGTGACCATTACTTTTACAATATTAACATAATAATGCCACATATAAAAGAATACTCATATAAAACAATAATGACATATATATAAACTAAATAACATAAATAAATTTAAAAAAAGTATAAATAAAATAAGTAATTACAAATTAATAATAATAACGTAACATAGACAGTAAATATGGAGTGGGGATGTAGGTGTTAAATATCAATATAATATGTAAGTTGAAATACATTATTCGTTAACAATGAATGTTCTAAGTTTCAGAGCGCTGATCAAATAATAGAAAATGTTTGAGATATTCTTATTATGGGCCAGGAGTAATGTATGAAAGTTGGATCGGTCTATACTGATACTCTGAGGCAGGAAGTGGCTTCTAATGGGGGAGTATATCGGACAGGTGGTATACGTCTTCTAATTCATTTTTATTGCAGACTAGCAGTAATACCCGGCGTTGCCCGGGGAACTTTGACTTTTCTCCCAATATCTCCTATAAGGCTATTCAGTTCCTCGACAGTACATTCATGATGTTATAATTTTCAATTATTCATACGGAATAAGGCTTATAGTCCTTCAACTGTAGTAACGCTAGCTTTGGAGCTAAAACTAATTTATTCAAAAAGATTTCTCATTAATCGTTGCAATGGTTTTCGAGTTACAAAGATTGCGTGAGTGGATGCTGGGATGGACCAGGGGTTGATTAAAAAATAGACCTTAACCTTCCGGTAGATAAAACTTATCTATTCAAAAAGATTCCTCATTAATCATTGCAGTGGTTTTTGAGTTACAAAGATTGCGTGGGTGGATGCTGGGATGGACCAGATATTGAGGTACTAATACGCCTATTACCTTCCACAGACGATGACGAACAAATTAAAAAAAAAAATTAATCAAATCCATCAAGCCGAGTTATAGCGGTACAACGCACAGACATATTCAGCTTTATATATATGATTGTACAAAGTTCTTGGGGATTAAGGGTGTATACATTATTTTTGTAACTGATTTTAAGATAGTACTTACCAGATAGACGGAGTGCTTTGATGTGTGAGAAAGGAGCATTCAGGTTTAGGTATGGTTGGAGTTGACCTAGATTTTAATATTGGGATAAAAAGTGTTGTATTGAAACCCTGGGCAGAGAGTTTTTTAGCATTACCGGATCCAATATATTTAATAATTCTTCAACCCCAATTTCATTTAAAATGCTTTTTACTTGGGACACCCAATTGAATCTCGTTGCATTTGGCTTCTGTAAGCTTAATTCCCTTAGTTGGCTGGTTTCAAGATATGAAGAAGTTGCTTGGAGAAGGTGGAATGAGTGCAGAGCTTGATTTGGGCAATTTAAATGAATGGGGCGGGATACTTGATCATATCTGAGAGAGTGTTGGTGCACAGTTCGAGAGGAAGTATCGGAGAAGTGTTGAGGAATGTGAACGATACCCATAAGTGAGAGTCACTACCTCAGAAGTTACAAATATGTATAATGAGAGCGCGTGCAGGGGTAATAAACCTTAAAAAGGAGCCATTCTGTGATGATAATGAATATTGTCAGATGTGAGGTCTGCAAGTAATGGACAGTACATACCATTTTCTCGCTGTTTGCTCAAAACTCAATGATATTAGGTTGAAGTGGTTTGCAAGAGAACAACTAACCGGGGATGAAATGATTAGGTACTTGAATGGAAAATGGTTGGACATCTCTTGCTAATTATTGTAGACGAGCCAAAAATATCATAGTTTTACCAGAATACAATTTAAATCATATTTTCAGAATTTATTATTATTATATATTAATAACAATATTACATAATATCATATAATAATATATTTAAATATTATATATTATATTTTTTTAGATTTACACTGCTATATTATTTTCTTTTACCAGAAATTTTATTTGTTGTGACAGCAGCTATCGAAGCATCCTAACCTGTTTCTTACCGAAAGATCATTTTTTTAGTAGACAACAAATATGACTTGGAGTTTAAGCTCAAATGTTTATAAGACCAAGCTCCCCCCCCCCAAAAAAAAAATGCCTCTCCACCAAGGTTTCGGTAAAAAAAAAAATGAATGAACAAAAAAAAAAATTTTTAAAGGTTTATTTTTGTGTCGGGGGTTTTTAAAATTTTTAATTTAATATTTTTTTTTTTGTAAAGTTTCTTGAATGTATATATTCTTATACAGCGTAAGTCTGAGAGTGACTTTCTTATACCCAATAATGACGGTATTAAATGAATTTGAGAGGGAGGAGGGAGTGATTTGTACAAAAGTGAATGGTATAAGAATGTCTAGGTATGGATACATACGCTCAAAAGGAACCATGGCATTGAATGATATAAAATGAATGATGATAGTCTATTACTTAATCAACTCCTCTCCTTTTCCACGAAATTTTATATGCATCCATAACTCCTTAAGACGACACCTATTGATTTTCAGCCAAAACGATATTCTTCATATAGCAGGGGTAAGTAATAATAAATACTTTCATTAATTGAACAATGAATATATGTTATTCATTATTCATGAATGAAATAACAGTTTCATTAATTATTCGTTATTTTGAATAAAATTTACCCAACACTGGAATGACCCATATGTAAATGTGTTACATTTTGGAGACCCCTGACTCGGTTCATGGTCTCTTAATACGACTCCAAAGCCGATCCATGACGGTAAAAACGACTCACTTCATTCGTTTAGTAAGATAATATGTAGATGAAATGAATAGAGATTAGAAGAAATAAATAAAAGATAAAATAAATTGTTTATTTATACGGTAGTAGGGTTACTGATTAGATAAATGTAGAGTGGACTACAACTTCGGAAAGCTCTTCTGCATTTCCTATAGAGGACTTTTGCAAAATTGTACATTAGTTCCCAAGCTATAAAAAATATAGGGGAGGTAAATATTACTAGGTCAGAAATTCAATGGTTTTTAACGAAATTTCGTATTTTACATCCTTCAGTTTCTTCGAAAACAAAGTATATGGTCTCGGGTCTAGAGGTAAGACCTAATGAAGAAGTTCATATTAGCCAATACTTATTCGGAAAAGTGAATGAGTTAATGTGGGCAATAACCTCTCAAATGAAATAAGAAGCAGGATCACCAAGTTCAACCGCTGTTTCTTTGGACTCCGGCGTCACCTCAGTAACTTGCTGGAACTCTACAAAACCTTGATTCGTCCAGTGTTAACTTACGGTTCTGAAACATTGACGATAACAAAGACCAACGAACAAGCACTCCTGATTCACGAAAGGAAGATTCTATTTTTAATCTATATAGGTATCTACGAGGGACAGGACTGAAGGAGAACGAATCAGGAATTTGTCGCAAGAACTGGACATAGTAAGGTTTGTAAGACTTCACAGACTAAAATGGGCAGGACGCTTGGAGTCCATGATGTGCCAAAGATGACATTACTGGAGGAAATCCACGGGACCAGACGTGTTGGGAGGCCGAGGCTACGTTGGAAGGACGGTGTTGCGCATGATGCGAGGATCCTACTTGGAGTCAGGAACTGGAGGGCAGCTGCACAGGACCGAGACGACTGTCAAAGGCTGAACCAGGAGGCCTTGACTCAGAGATGAGTTGTTGCGCCGATGATGATGATGATGATAACCTCCAGTTTCCAAACATGGAAAAAAAAATCTGTGTGTCTGTGATCACGATAACTCCCGATATAATGATATTCTGAATCCCCTAAGGACGATACCTATTGATTTTCAACCAAATGAGCTAAAAGGAAGGGGGAGACTTAACATAAAAACTCTAATAACTGCCCTTGTAATTTTTTTTTTTTTTCACAAAATTTTGTATGTGGATTCAGAGGTCACTATGTAATGCAAATATTGAGTTTTAGTAAAAATGGTCGATTGGCTTTGGAGGGAGAGCGAAAACGTAATTGATTAATTTGTGCTGGGGTAGTACATAACAGGTGATTAGCTAACTACTTTTTTTTTTTCATAACCAACAATTTATTTCTCTAGTAATAAAATAATATTCTAATAACTGCTGATGTAGTGAATGTATCGACACAAAATAAAAATTAAAAATAATAAAATACCTACATAAAAGAATAAACCAAGAGAAATAAAATAAATTAGTATATATGTAATAAAAAATAATGTTTAAAAAAAACTTAGATTCGACAGACGTTAATCTGTGGAGGAACTCAGCCAAAAGAATAAAAATGAAATCTATGTATAAATAATGTTTTTGTATATGAAACACAATTTTTTAATTATTTTTGAAGAATAAAAAAAAAAAAAAAATCCGTTTCCAAGTGTCTGCAGAAAGTTCATATTGATAGAAACACAAATAAAAAATCACTGATTCCCAATTAGAAAGAAAATTATGAAGATCAAATATTGTTTCAGTGAACTCAGCGTCTTTTTCAAGAGTTGCTGACTTGAGAAAAGATTCTCTCACAAAAAATATAACTGTACTGGCAATGCTTACACTGCATTACCTTAGGTCTCATTTTGGATGCGAAATTGTGAGAAACTGGTTGCAGAATGTCGAGCGATGCAGTCAAATTTAAAGTTCTGACTATAAATAAACATTAATATTTATTTTTGTTATACCTTAACATCGTCATAAAAATGTGTACATCACGAAAGCATATAAACAAGATAAACAGCTGTTAAGACTAATGTTATAAGCCCCCCTCCTCTGATCTCTCACTTCCCTTCTGTCGATTTGGCTGAAAGTCAATAGGTGTCGTCCTTAGAAGATACTGGATACACATATAAAGTTTCGTGTGGATACATTCATTATTTTGGGAGTTATGTTCACAAACACACGCAAAAACAGACAGACATTTTTTTGACTTCACCAGCTCTATACTTCGTATAGGCAAGTATAGGGGAAGTTATGTAAAGGCTAAGTATAGGGGAAGTTATGTAAAGGCTAAGTATAGGGGAAGTTATGTAAAGGCTAAGTATAGGGGAAGTTATGTAAAGGCTAAGTATAGGGGAAGTTATGTAAAGGCTAAGTATAGGGGAAGTTATGTAAATTAAACGAAATTTCATGTTTTCCGACCTCTAGATTCCAAATATGAAAAAAAAATAAAACATTCTGTCTGGCTGAGTGTTTGTGAACACGATATATGGTCTTCTTTTTTAAGTATAGTGCGTTTTTTAATATATTGCCGAAGACTTTCGGGTATAATAATACACTAAACAACACTAGAGACCAAACAAAAACATAAGAAAAAGTGCAGTTTACCAGTAATGTAGTTCTTGCAATTATTAAATTTTTATTTAGGTCAAACTGGAAGAATATTTAAAAACAGGGTAAAAGAACACATATCAGAAATATTGTTAATTAAACACACAACATAATAAAATCAACATTCGCACAACACATCAACGAAAACCAACACCATTTTGACATAATACAGGCATACAATACCTACATTTTTGTGACAAAGATACATTACTCAATTCACTGGAACAACTGAAAATAAACAGAGCACTACAAAAAGGAAATTGTATGAACGATCAGACCAATCTCACATATTCGCCCCTTTTATCACCAATAATATAATCCTCCAGTCTCTGTGTATACGTACTTACTTTCTCAAAAAACATGTATTTATTATGTATATACAATTATACATTTAGTCATATATTTATTATTATCTTTGATTCATTTCATATATGCTTATATGTACCTATATATATATTTGTATCAGCACATATTATTTCAACGTTTTTCTTTTAAGATTTCAATTTGAGATGAAATTTTATTTTTAATGTTTTCCATGTTTTTAAGCTTACTGTGCAAAAGGGATAGTGAAAAACCCCGTGGGGGTTTAAAAAACACAATTTGGATTGTAAACTTATTGAACTTCCATTTCGTATTCGTATTGGTGAAGTCGTGGCTGAACATTGTAGCAATATTTTCTGAAATAGACAATATTAAAAAAAATATACTTTTTTTCTTATATTTTTTATTAAGTGTTTCACAATATCTTTGCAAAAAAAAAAGTTAAGTATGATACTTGGGAGTGACTAATGAATTCCTATTAACATCTTGGCAAATCCAACTAGAATACTTAACAATTTTAACTGGCTCTAAAATGTTCCTCATCCGTAATAAAATTTAAAAGTTTTTTCAACCTTGTTAAAAAAGTTACCTCTACTTTTAGAGGAAAGAAATGGAATTATTATTGAGTAAGTATCAAAGTTTATCTTAAAAACTGCAACTTTGAAGACATTTTTCATTGCCAGCTACTCGAAGTATAAGGTAATTATGTAATCAGTCAGAAAGTCAACTGAATGTTCAACTTTTATTTAGCTATGTTTTGATTTGAAAAATTGAATCACGGGCGATGTACTTCCCCAGAACGAATAGACCAATTACGTTTTTCCTTCTTCAAATTCAATCGACCGTTTGAGCTAAAAGTCAATATTTGACTTACGTAGAGACTTCGGAATCCTCATACTAAATTTTGTGTCGATACAATCAATAATGTTCGAATACATTTTTTGCGTTCTGTGTTGATATAGTGAAAATACTTAGAACCTCAGAAGGAGCTGTTTCTGAGGTTCTAAGTTTCTCCGCCTTAAGCGGTGTCACCTACTTTCTGAAGATTTCATCTACAGATATCGGTTTCTTTCAGTTCTTTTTTATGTTTAGAAGAGTAAATTAACATAAAGGTTTCTCAAATGTTGACCCTAAACACGTCATGATAATTCTTCAGGGATGTGTGGATTAGTTTTGCTCATCGTAAACAGTACGGGTTGAAACATAAAACAACGCTAAAGTAACAATTACAGTCGATATATTTTATATCATCATCAGGGCCTACAAACATGGGGGGGGAATCAAGATTAGAATCACAAATAAACAAAACTGTGTTGATAAACATTACTGAACGTTAAAATAGACATTATAACTATATATTTTTAACTTTTTATAATGTCTATTTTAACGTTCAGTAATGTTTATCAACACACTAAGTTTGTTTAATTGTGATTCTAATCTTGATTTCCCCCTCATGTTTGTAGGCCCTGATGATGATATAAAATATATCGAAACGTTGGCATTTGAATAGTGTTGCCTGTTTTCTTCCATCTTTGACTGATCCTCAATTTTCCTACATATTTATATTAACAGAGTACCTGAGGTGAAAGGGTCCCCTTCCCCTGGTAAAACCAGGAGGTGGAAATCT
Source organism: Aradus depressus (assembly GCA_963662175.1). Classification (NCBI taxonomy): domain Eukaryota; kingdom Metazoa; phylum Arthropoda; class Insecta; order Hemiptera; family Aradidae; genus Aradus; species Aradus depressus. The sequence goes on from OY759218.1 coordinate 36,059,364, forward strand.
CTATTCTAACGGTAATAACCAACTGTGGACTTATTTGAAAAACAAGAAAATAAAATTGAAATAACTTTATAGCTATATATTGTACAGTTATGTAATATTGTTTTTTGGAAAAACATGGTGCATTTGGGTGATTACTTGATTACACGATTGTAATAGTAATCACGGCCATGATTATGATTGTAATCGAGTAATCGTAATCATGTAATCAAAATCATGAAATCATAATCACAATGTACACATGATTACACAGCGTAAACCATCGCCTTCGATTTCCTTTCATTTTAAATTGTTTTATTTTTTACACTAATAAGTAATTTTTTTTAAGTTTATTACGTAACCAAAGTGCTATTACCATTTTATTTTAAATTTGATACCCACGAAATCCCCCGATTACAGTAATTGTGATTACATGATTACTTGATTATGATTGTATGATTACATGATTGCAATCGTAATCACGATTTTTGATTACGATTATAATCATGTTTCATTTTAGCTAGATTCACAGTGCGATAGTACCAAGTATAAAATAGCAATGATGATTAAGTTTTATTTTCTCTGTAATCATTGATTACGATTATGCCCATCTCTGGTCTCTAGGCCATTTGCGCTTGAGGTGTCGTTGGGGAAGTGTGAGGCAGAATGGAGGACGCGTAGGGGGTTATTTGTGGGAACTAAAGAAAATAACTTTTTGTAGTTGGATTTAGCTACTTCGGTAACGAGGGGGATGTACTTCCTAAGAACGAATAGTTGTTTTTCCTCTCTTTCCAAAAACAATCAACTGTTTGGACTAAAAGTCAATAGTTGACTTATATTAGGGCTTCTGAATCCTCACACTAAATTTTATGTATACACATACAGTGCTGGATTACCCAATAGGCCGGACTAGGCCATGGCCTGGGGCCCCCGTCGATGAAGGGCCCCCGTAAAAATCGAAAATGAATTCACACTTATGTTAAATCGAAATTTCCATCAAAACCCCAGTTCACTCATTCTGAACTTTACGAAATTTTGGTTCGAGATAATCTTGCAACTGTTTTTCCAAATTTCACCGGATGTCAAATATAAGATAGTCTGTTTTTCCAAACGTTGAAATTGCTCTTCGCATTTTTTTACGCTCAAGATAACAAATTGTTCTGCAGAGCGCTCTTTTTCAAAATTAAAACGAATCAAACGCGAGCGAAGAAGCATTATGCATCAATAATGATTAGACATGCTGAGTTTGATGTTCATTGAATCAGATGTTCTTTGTCAAATTGTAGAAAGAGAGATTTTTAAAGACAAATCTTATATCAACATTTATATTATGAATTGATATAGTTTATAACATGTTATTGTAATTTTAGTTCTGAAAAGAATATATACTTTAACAAAAAATACAATTTATTTCATTATACCTTAGAAATAATATAAATCCATTGTTAAATGCATATAAATGCATAAATAAACATTTTATTGCAGTTTGTAAAAAAAGGGGGGCCCCAAAAATTTTAAGGGCCTAGGGCCTCCTATTCGCTTAATCCGGCACTGTACACATAGAGTACAATGGCAATAAGGTTTTTGTGTCGAGGCACTAAAACAGGGCACAAAAACTCAACACTATTTAATTTTTTAAAAAAGAGTTTTATTTTTGAGTGCAGAGAAGTACACACTACAATATCTGAGCTAAGAATGAATACAGAGTAAAAAGGATGGTGGTGGCTTCCATGATGGCTGAATTTGAGGGTAAAATTGCAATTCAGTTGGATTCCTAGAATGTTGATGTTCATAACTAGCCCCTTTCCCGTGGGCTGATTTCGCTGAAAATTAATAGGTTCTTAGAAGGCTTCTAATTTACATATGAAATTCAATACATCGGAGGGGGGGCATAAAACCATAGTTTACATTTCACTATCATATTTTTAGTTTAAGTTTAATTTAACTTAATAATTAACAATCAGGTACCTGATGATTGATCGACACAAATTTAAATCAACAATTAAAATGCGGAATATTTGTCTAAACAGTTCTAAGCACCCCTAACCTCTTCGGGAATGTACTTCCCCAGCGCAAAATAATCTACTAAGTTTCTACTCTCACGCTAAAACCAATTTATCTATTTGTCGAAAATTTATAAGTTTCTTATTCTGGGACTTCTGTACAATCATACTGAGTTAATTGAGTTGTTTACCAGCCTCACTTTATCGGTAAAAACCCACCGGTGACGTTCCTTGCGGGAACGGGAGAGCTGGTGGGAGCGTGGAGAGTGCACTAATCGCGGAATATTTGCCGATGTAATGAATGCATAGAAATTATATACAGGGTGTCCCAGATAAACGGGCCACAATTCAAATAATTCGGAAACGATTAGTGCTAGCAAATTTTTACAAAGAATAAAAGTTGTACGTCTCAACGAGTAGTATGCAATGGTGTGAAAAAAAAAATGAAAAATTTAATTCAATAGGGCTTAAATTGCCAACGGTAGGAAAGGGTTCCCTTTTAAGCCCATTAACAATTAACAAAATTTAAAAGTACTTAAAAAGTTGGGAAGAACCCCGCAAAAGAAATCTTTATACCTGTAAAACTACCGGAGATATGTTGGTTCAAAATTTGAAAAGTGTTAAACCCAGTGTTTGACGTGTTAAACCTTTGAAAAGATTGAGTATTGTAACTGAAGTTAATGGTTCATAACGTATTTTTTTCTTTACTTTTATATAAAAATACTCAGATTGTAATAATTATAATAATAAAACGGCATAAATTTGAGCCATATTTTGAACATTTTCTGAAGATTTGGACAGTATTTTAGGTAATATGGACTCATGCAAATGTTGGTAAAATCATTATTATTATTATAAAGTCTGTCTAACCAATAAATAAAGACTTAAGAGGACAAAGGTTACAAATCTATATTATGATTTTTTGTTATGACCTTTATTACTTTATTTGTTTAGTTCTTGGTCAGTATAAGGTAAGAATTGTTCATTGAATATTGCAAAAAATGTTCAGCGCTAGTGAGATAGTAGATATGACCCTTATTGTAGGGGAGTGTCATAGCAAGTTTAATGCTGCTTCTCAGGTTTACGCCGAACGATTTCCAGAAAGAAATCATCCATCCCGGAAGGTCTTGAAAAGGATTATTCAAAACATTTTTCAACTGTCCAAATCTTCAGAAAATGTTCAAAATATGACTCAAATAATGCCCTTTTATTATTATAATTATTACAATCTGAGAATTTTTATATTAAAGTAAAGAAAAAAATACATTAAGAACCATTCTTAACTTCAGTTACAATACTCATTTCAAAGGTTTATTAACACGTCAAACACTGGGTTTAACACTTTTCAAATTTTGAACCAACATATCTCCGGTAGTTTTACAGGTATAAATATTTCTTTTGCGGGGTTCTTCCCAACTTTTTAAGTACTTTTAAATTTTGTTAATTGTTAATGGGCTTAAAAGGAAACCCTTTCCTACCGTTGGCAATTCAAGCCCTATTAAATTAAATTTTTCATTTTTTTTTCACACCACTGCATACCACTCGTTGAGACGTACAACTTTTATTCTTTGTAAAATTTTGCTAGCACTAATCGTTTCCGAATTATTTGGATTGTGGCTCGTTTATCTGGGACACCCTGTATATTTTTTTCTAAGATGAACTAACTACATACTTGTTATGTTTTAAAAGTAAACCGGTTTTTTTCTTTGTTTGTTAAATACAAAATTAAATTGTTGTGACATGAAAGGTTTGAGAGGGGGAAACAAGGGCTATTTACAGTGTTATATTTTATAATGCAATTGTAACTTACGATCGTGCTAATATTAAATTATAATAATGTATTGTAATATTCCTTATTTTACTTATTCATTAAAAATTTGCCAGTTATAAAAATTATTCGACGTTTGTTTATTTTGTAGTTAAGAATTTTGTCGTTTGTTATTTTGTCGTCGGATATTTTTGTATTAAATATTTTATCGTTTGATATTTTTGATTAGATATTTTGAATTTGATCTTTGAAACCGATGTCCTGTGACTCCATAGTTGTGGTTGGTGACTCCTATTTTGTATAATTCATTAAAGTCATTTTATTCTTGTCCATTACTTAGGAGAGGGGAGGGAGGAAAAAGTTATATAACAATTAAATGAAAGTTGTAAACTAAAACGGTTTGTTGTAAAACCAATTAACAACTGTAAATCAACAGGAGACCGTGAAAACATCAACTTGTGAAATTTTCATTTGAAATGTCTGCTAAAGTGTGAAAACAGGAAGGGAGTGAGAGAAGTTCGTTAACAAAACTTCAAGTGTCACCTGTAAGATGCCAATCTTGTTAACAAAACTTCAAGTGTCACCTGTAAGATGCCAATCTTGTTAAATCTCCGAACAATGGGGACTTAACCAAACTTCAATTCTAAATATTCAACTTGGATTAGTCCTAATTTACAATTTCATTCAAAGTTCTGAATTCTTGGGGTATGGAGGGAGGGTCAGCGCGTGCCCCCCCCCCCCCTCTCCCTGCCAGAGCAAAAAAGCAATCTAAAAATTAAATAAACTAAAAAAAATGTTTCTATTAAAAATTAATTGCTTGCAAGTTACCAATAGGATCTTCAAATTTCCCGTGCGTCTGAATCCTAAATCAGCAATCAGCTGTTACATGAATGTACATGTACAAAACAAGTCATATTACATTTATTTAAATATATATGAATTCGATCATTTCATTTCCTCGCTCAAAATCGTCAATTATGTTATACTTTATACTCTTAAAGCTGATTTTACATGCGCAGTAAAAATGCAATGCGCAGCAGTAGCAAATGCACGCTATTTGAAACGTTTATATTTGAAACATTAATGGTTATTAGAAAAAATAGAAATATTTTCCCTCGCAACAATACTAGTCACGATTACGATACCAGGAAGAAAGAAGACTTTCGAATAACTAAACATTGCTCTTCTCTTTTTGAAAAAAGTATAACTCATAAAGGAATTAATTTATTTAATGCCCTTCCCCACTTCTTGAAGTCAATAGATACAATAAAAAAATTTAAATTTCAACTAAAAATGTTCATGTTAGAGGAAAACCTTATAATATAATCACAATAAAGAATCGTTTTTCATATCCAAAAACATTATTTGATACAAAGCTTTCATTTTTATATTTTGGGCAGAGTTCCTCCACACCTTAAAAGTCAGTCCAATGTATGTTATTGTTTTATTTATTCATTTATATATATTTTTTTTATTTTGGACATATACATACAAATATTTATAATTGACTAATTATATAGGTATATATATTATTTTTCATATATTGTTATAGTTACATTGTTTTCTTTCTTTTCTATATCTCGCCACATTGGGACCTGATGATGGGACGTAAGAACGTCCCGAAACATCGTTGGGGGATAAAGACACTTCTGAAGAGTTTTCTTTGAAAAATAGTTACCTATCTTAATTTTTATTAAATTGAAAAATGTGTCTACTTATTATGAACGTATCTTGTATTATTATTATTTTTATTTATTTTATTTTTTTTTATTTTTTTATTATTATTTTATATATACTCATATATTTTTAAGTATTTATTTGTATAGTTTTTATTAATTTCATTTTACTTTTTTTAATGTTTTTTATGTTACTACTAATCATAGATGTGTTAGACTCAAGTCGTTATAAATCTAATACATAAGCTATCATAATGTATAAATTCATTTGACGTATCCTATTACCATGTATTGGTTTAACGGAAATAAATTATTATTATTATTATTATTATTGGATGTGAGTCATTTAATTCTAAAACCACAAAAACCGCAGCGTGGATTTGCTGCTGCTGCGCTTTGCATTTTTGCTGCTCATGTAAAGTCAACTTAAGTATTACAGTCAGTCGTTACCTCAGGGGAAGCTTCTAGAAGTCCGAGTCTCCCAAATTAATAACAAAAAGTCTGCAACGCTAACCACGGAAACTGCGGGCTCTATACCCCCCACCTTCGTAGCCTAACTTTGCCCCCCCCCCCCCCCCCCCCTGCTCAAAATCCTGGCTACGCCCCTGTATACAATATATAATAAGAGCAAATGTGATACATAATAAATAAATGTCGGATGTTGAAAGAGAAATTATTCAATAATGACACTCCATTATCTTGTTATTATGGATGAGAAAGAGAAATTAAAAATATATATTAAAAAAAAAAAAAAATAGATGAAAAAGAAACATAAAACATTTGTAGATGATTAGTCTTCAATCCACTAGTAGGTCTCGAGGCCATTGCCTCCTCAGTCTCCGAACATGAACATTAGGAAGGGTTCTTGTGGCAAGTCTGCGGACTAAAGAATTAGGGTGAAAGGAAAGGGTAGAATAGAATTTTCTATGGCGGCATTTAATTACATCCCTTAGGAAAGGAATCTGGAGGTCATTGTGAAGGATAGCACTAGAGACGTAGAATGGAGCGTTTGTGATTTTACGAAGGATACGGGATTGTAGGGTTTGAATTCTATAAAAATTTGAAGGTTTAGTTGAGCCCCAGAGTTCAGCTCCATATGCCCATTAATTGGTTGTGAATGAGTCTTTTATTACTTAATGTAAGTTTCGATTTGTTGTCTGAAAGTCGTAATAAGAGTATCGTCGAATAAGTTCTTGTCTTTTGAGTCTAGTATGAGGATTCCATGTCAGGCGTCTAATAAATAATGATTCTATTCCGATTCGTCCGAACGTTAATAAATGTCGTCCTTATGTGGTTTTGAACTCACATATGAAATTTTGTATGGATACATTCATTACAACGGCAGTTATTGGAGTTTTTGTGTTAAGCTTCCCCGCTAATCCCACCCTTCAGCAAATTTGACTGTGTCGTCCTTAGAGGATTCTGGATATACATATGAAACTTCATGTTCATTCTATCGGGAGTTATTGTATTTACAGACACACACACACACACACACACACTTACAGAAATACGCAAATAATAATACCAACCACTTTTGTTCACATCATTCTTCCTCCCCCTCTTCATTCTGCCATTATTTTTATTTTTTTTATTTGGAGGGCATTTCAACCGCGAAGGGTCATGAGTGCCCGGTACAGCGATCTTTATGTCAGGGTCAGGCTCTTCACCAGACCAGGGGACAAAGAGAGGCACGACCAGGCCTCTCCGCAGTAGGCCATGTAGTAGGCAGTTTGAAGGGAGAACAGCGAGGCCTGATAGAGAGGGTGTGCTCGTTCCTGCAGCCGACCATACCATCCAAGCCCGAAACTGCTTCAGTCCAGAGAGCCCGGCGGCGCCCCCCAAGTCCCCCAACCGGAGGCCCCATACGGACCCCCCATCCCACAACACAAGGCCCCCGGCGAAGGCTCAGAAGAACAGAACTAATTTATAAGAAAAATTATCGCTTGATAAACTGACTACATTGAAACTGAATTGAAAAAATGGTTAAAGTAGATTTATGACTCCGGTGTGTACGAAAAATTTCAGGAGTTTGGTGAGGGTTTCGGGAGAATTTTCTAACAGAGGAGGGAAGTTTATAAAGGGTTCTCATGGCTGAGTATTTGCGACAATAGTAACAAATGCTGGACAGTGAGTGGCTGGCCACACGCAGAACAGAGAGGAGGAGGTTCACGGGCCATCAGATGTCCGTGGATGAGCCGAGTGTGGTCGATACATTCTGCCATTATTGAAAATAATATGTTGGCGTCAGCAGTTTTCTTTGTTTCATTGAACATCGTAATTCTGAAAATTACTTTCTTATGCCTAGTATGAAAATATTTTTTTTCTTTACTTTTATTATAATTTTATTGAAGAACTACCAGTAATTTTAAAATTCGTTGCTATGCCTAACAATTTAAACATTAGTTATAGTGTTGGGGTGTACATTGCCGATGTACCTACCAACTGGTACAATAAGGGAACAGTAAAGTACCGATTACTGAAGGGAAATGTATATTTTCCTCGAGATACATCTGTTTTTATAGAAATCAAAAAAGGATGTAATTGAATTTTTAAAATTGGTCTCTTTCAAATCGAGATATTAAGGCATGTCAAGTTTTAAACGTTATGTTCTGCATTCTCTATACAGCAGTATGCTTCGTACGACTGGCATTATAAACTAGTGTTAGGTTATAATATTATTTATTTCCGTTAAACATGGTAATAGGATACGTCTTAAGGACGTATATATTAAAATATAAATTAGATACATAAACAGATATTAACTCTTAAAGTCTGACACACATTAGAATAAACAATACTATTAAAAAATAAAATGAAACAAATAAATACTTTGATATATTTTTTAATTGAATTAAAATAAAAATTTTTGATACCTTTTCGGAAGTCTTTTTCACGACGAGATTTCGGGATTTTTTTACCTGAGGAAGGGAGGTCACGGTTATGAAAGCGGGGTAAGTTGACGTTATTCATATCCGTAGCTTATTTCTGTGAATTGGTCCTGCTCAATTATTATTCACCTCTAACTTAAGGGACTCAACAACAGAATTCAGGCCAATAAGCAAAACTTTTTCAAGCAAACGGACGGACAATGTCCGAAATTTTTTTTTCATAATTTTCGCATTCACGGTAAAACACGACACCTATGTAAATATCATCAAATATTTGACGAATTACATAACTTCCACCATACTTTGTATAGAGCAGAGTTGGTAAAAATGATCATGACGGAGGTAAGGAGCAAGTTTAAATTGAGGTTTCCAAAAACAATTTTGAATTTAAATGACCTTTAATAAGGTCAATAGGGGACCGTAGAGATTGAGTTGAGATTAGTTTTAACCTGGTTACAGAATGTTATGAATTTCATGGGATAGAGACATTCGAAATTTATTATATCATACCCTTGTGTAAATGAATTTAAATTGTAAAATTATTTTTAAAAACGGTGATGTGGTTATTACAGGACTTTTTTATACCAACCACTTATGTACAGATCTTCCCCCTCTCAAATTCATTTCAGATACTGGCATTATTGGCTATATGAATGTAATGTGTTGGCGTCAACAGTTTTCTATGAAATGAAATGAAAAGAAATTTTATTATTCTGGGACCGAGGTCCCCTAAGAATAAATACATCCAGAGTAAAGAACAGGAAACAATGAAATATAGTATCAGTACAAAGAAATAAAAATATAGGTAACTAAAATCAGTGCTACATTGAAAACTATACAATCAAAAAAATAGATAAACAAAAGATTAACAGGAAAAAACATAAAATTAACAACTTTATTATGATGAAAAAAAAATAAATAAAAGTATCTATATAAATAAAAGAGAATATGTAAAAAAGAAAAAAGAAAATCTATATAACTAAGAAAAAAATAAAAATTGACCGAGCATAGTACTATGATGGTTGATTATAAAAGAGAAGGAAGGATGCCCAGCCGAGGTTTGAAATAAAATTAATTTTACACAGTAGGGGCTAGATAGAAAAGTGTGAGGAGAGAGAAGAAAGAGAAAAATAGTCAAAATAAAATAAGATAAAATAAAAAATAAATAAATGCATGATGAAAATATATAAATGTGTAAAATGAACCAAAAAGGAATACTATTGATTATGATCGAATAATTTAGGAAATATAATAAAAATAGAAAATGACGAAGACAAAAAAGAGAGAGAAAAAAAAGGGAAAACTAATTTTCTATATTTCATTATATAGCATAATTCTCACTTAATAATAAATGTATATAATAGTAATACCAGTATGAAATGAATTTGAGAGGGAAGAAGAGACAGTGGAGCTGTACAAAATTGGTAGCTAAAGAAAGTTCTGTAATTGCCTCGTCAAATATATATATATGTATTTTTTTCTTTATTTATTTTTCATTTTAAATTGAAAAAAAAAACTAATTTTACATTAGTTGGAGCGTTATAACTTTGATTGTGTTGGTCTTATCTCAAATTTAAAGCTTTTTGTTTTTTGGAAATTTTATAAGGAATATTTTCGTCAAGCACTAATGTTTCAATAGGACTAACCGTTTTTGCGTAACTCGAGCAAATGTCAACAAAAATGTATTTAAAAACATCATTTCACGATGGTTTTCACAATTTTTCTCGCAAACCTGGCTATCAGCGAAAGTTTGTATTTTATATCGGCGTTATCGTTATTTGCACACGGGGGGACAATACTCGTTGCACGGTCTGTGTGTAGGTATCTATTGAACGGAGTGTCCTGTGAGAACTCCTGTTTACATGTGCTAACTTAGATCTCATTAGTTTTTTGCGGAAATCGGACGAAAATTGATATCACCTTACTTCGTGTCCTAAGTACATTTTAGAAGACCCTTCTTATACCTACAACCCAATCAATACTCTTTTCAAATAAAATGGACAAAAAGCAAATGGCACATTTTATTCATATATTTTTTATCTGTCAAGATAAAAAATTGATAATGATGATGGGAGTGCTTCCCCATATGTCTATAATACTAGTTTTTAATAGCTAAAAAATAAACGGGAGAAATCTAGCTGTGATAAATATATTATATATAAATTCAGAATCATTTAAAAATCATAAAATAAATTAAAAGAAGCCAATTCTAACAAACAAAGAAAGCCCTCCGCAAAAACTCTCAAGTTAAAACGCATAATATTATCATTAAATTAAATGAAAGAGTGAATGAGGTAATTTTCCGACGGAATTAGCCATACTGAATTTTCCATTTCACAGGAAGGGAAGAATGCGTGGGGAGAAAATGTGGACAAAGATTCTATTAAGAAGGATAAGACTCTCACAGTGGCGGATCAACAATTTAGGGGCCCTAAGGCTTTCCCTTTGAAGAAAATGGGGCTTTTCCCCCCTCCAGAAATTTATTGAGGAAAACATTTCTGATGAGGTTAGGTGGAGTAAGGCGGAAAGTAAATAAATATAAATATATTTGTGTTGTATCTTATTCCATGTCGTACTCCTCCCTACATTTATCAGTTTTCACTTCTCCAGCTATAAGATGTATAGGGGAAGTTATGTAATCGGGTAATAATTGGATGCGGTGTTTTAAACGGAATTTCGTGTTTTCCGATCTCTAGATTTCAAATCTGAAAAACGAAAAAAATTCTGTTTGTCTGAGTGTCTTTGAACATTATAACTCCCCATTGATTGAATATATCGATACGAAACTTTATATGTGAATTCAGAACCATCTAACGATAACAGGAAGGCGCCGGTAGCTCAGTGGTATGCGTGCTTGTCTTCTGAGCTCAAGAACGTGGGTTCGAAACCCGACCGAGGCCCTTAGTTTTTTTTATCTGGGAGGTAAAATGAACTTAAGCATGCCGTCCTTCGGATGGGACGTTAAACTATGGTCCCGAGCCTGTACAATGTCAGGTACTCGTTAAAGACCCCTGCCCTAGGTGAATAAAAATTTAGGGTAGGCAAAATTTAGGACTCCCACAGTAGAGTCGGGGCTCATGCCACCAGAGTGACGAAAGAGCAGTAGTAGGCGATATGACCTCGTAGTTAAAGCTCGGGCATGAGTCATAAAAAAGTTAATTGATTAATTCGCTCTGGGGAAGTACATTGCCGGTGATTCACCGACTACTTTCTTTTGTACATATAAGGAAAATAAAGTAATGATTGATTTATTTGTACAATCATAGAATAAACTGGAGAATTGTTTTGATGATATAGTGGAGGAAAAGGCTTCATTGCAGTTATAAATAAATAAATAAATAAATTAGTATATTACAGTCGTTATAGACAGGGGCGTAGCCAGGGGAGCACGCCCCCCCCCCTGACCAGAGCAGAACACCAAGATAAAAATTAAATAAACTAAAAAAATAGTTTTTATTAAAAATGGATTACTTGCAAGTTACCAATAGGATCTTCAAATTTCTAGTGCGTCTGATTCCAAAATCAGCAATCAGCTGTTACATAAATGTACATGTACAAAACAAGTCATATTACATTTATTTAAATATAGTGACAGTGACAGTGATTAGCTAAAAACGAGAGAAAAACAGTGACTAGGGAGTATCACCACTGGGTGATTTCTCCCCTCATGACATTTTGACATTGCCATTACCGCTTTATTAGCACATTCGCTTGTTGTATTTATGTGTATACAGTTGTAAATAGCTATTTGTAAAAAAAAAATATATATATGAATTTGATCATTTCATTTCCTCGCTCAAAATCTTCATTTATGTTATACTTTATAGGTACTCTTAAAGCTGATTTTACATGCGCAGTAAAAATGCAAAGCGCAGCAGCAGCAAATGCACGCTATTGGCTGTGAGTCATTTAATTCTAAAAGCACAGAAACCACAGTGTGCATTTGCTGCTGCTGCGCTTTGCATTTTTGCTGCTGTAAAGTCAACTTAAGTATTACAGTCAGTGGTTACCTCAGGGGGAGCTTCTAGATGTCTGAGTCTCCCAAATTAATAAAAAAAAAGACTGCAACGCTAACCACACAGAAACTGCGGGCTGTGCCCCCGAGAGTCTATACCCCTCACCCTCGTAGCCTAACATTGCCCCCCCCCCCCCCCCTGCTAAATCCTGGCTACGCCCCTAGTTATAGATACAGTCAAAACCTTGTATAACGACGAAACCCCGAGAAAAATATTGGTTCGCCATTACAAATTACAGGTAAAATATCCTTCATTATGACAGTGGATATATGTATGTATAACGACGACAGCGGCTGTAGTAACGCTAGTTTGAACAACTAGAATTAAAAGTCGTCTATAACGACGGACAGAACGTAAACAAAACGTCAACTTAGAGATAATTGGAAACATAATTGTTTCGTGACCTATGAATTCAGTTCAAAGACGTGTTGGGATTTTTTAAATTTTATTTTCAACTACCCTCAGTTGTTCGTGTTTTCTAAAAGTGTCAACTTGACGTAAAAGAAAATTTTTGACCATAGAAGAAAAAGCGAACATCATTTGGCTGCTGGAAGGGGGGTGAATCAAATTTTACTTTGTCAAAATAATTCGGTGTTACTCACTCAACTATTTCTACTGTTTGGGCCAATAAAGAAAAAACAAAAACGTTTTGAGGAGGAATCTATTTCTGCAAAGAAAATTCGGTAGACCTAACATACTGATTTAGACAATGCTTTGCTGCAATGGTTTAAGATCGGAAGAAAAATATTTCTATTAACGGCCCGATTTTCCTTTTTTTTTTTTACTTTTTAACTTTTTTACAACACTTTAATGTAAATAACTTCTATTTTTTAAATAAATATGTGTTGTTTTTATGAAATTGAGTTTTTTAAACCTTTATTCTATTGTTGTTTTGATCTTTCATTTGTTATTGATGCGATTGGTAGGAAAAAAAATGTATGATTATAACGATCAGATTTTCTTAACCTCTTGAAAATCGTTATAAACGATTTTGACTATTAAAAAAAAAATGTCTTCAGTGATTCACCGGCAATACAATTCCCCACCAGGAATTAATCAATCAAATTTTGGCTTCCATCTACCAAATATATAAGAAAGTTAAAAGTGATGAAAACATGATGAGTTGGGTCGGTAAATTTGGAATTTTTTATACTCTTAACGACAATGAAAAACATTTCGTTGTCGAGAATGTGTAAAATATGTAGTGGTCTGAGATTTGTGGACTACAGAAGATGAAGTACTTGCTCCGACATAGGATAGGGGGGAAATATGAAATATTACCACCAGACAGAATGGAAAACTCGCTTTAAGCAACGGTCTATACAGACAGATTGAAGAGTGTTAGTTCTATCTCTTTGTAGCGCATTCAGAGTGGGCCATATTCTTTATTTGATGGGGAGAAATGTATATAGGATTACGCAGTTTTGTTCTTATTTCAGGAATTACGTCAAATATGAGAAAAAAAAAACGGCAATGTTATTTTGAAACATTTATTACTTCCGCAGCTATACGAAGTTAAGGGGAAGTTATGTAATCGGCCAAAAATTCGATGCGGAATTTTCAACGGAATTTCATCTTTTCCGACCTCTAGATTCCATATATGAAAAAAAAAAAAGTGAACCCGATAACTCTCGATAGAATGAATATATCAACACATATTTTATATGTGAATTCAGAATCTTTTAACTATTGTTTTTCAGCCAAATCGACCAAAAGGAGAGGGATTAGGGGGGTGGCTTAACTAATAGCTTAAAAGTCGAATAAGGCTACTGTTACTGTGCATTCGAATTCGGACGAGTACTTCCGAAACGTTTTCTGATATTCTGATAGTCAGTATGTTTCTGCCCCCCAGCAAGGAACTTGATGAATTTTATTTTCTTGAAAGTCCGTTAATGAAATTAAAAATTGTACATAATGCTCGTGTTGAGTTCTGTAGCAACTTTCTCCCACTTTTGCCGAGAAATATCTCTGTTATGATAATGTTTGTCTCTCATATTCCACAAACACCTGTTCCCGTACACAAGACTTATCAATTTATCGTTATCCATGGTGAAATAACCAAATCACTCAAAATTCAACGCATGAAAACACACAAAACAGATGCAGGTCGCACGAAAAAATCAAACTTGTTTGAACGCTCAACTGGTTCTGACGTGTTCGTCGCTGCCAGTGTAAACACTCTCATTGGAAAACAGGTGTTTGTTTCTTCGAACGAATTCGTCAGAACACATTTTCGTCAGAACTCGCATCCATAGTAACAGTAGGGTAACTGCCAACAGAATGAATGCATCGACACGAAATTTTATATGTGTGACCAAAACCCAAAAAGGACAACCTATCGATTATCAGCCAAATCGGTTAAAGGGCTAAGAGGATTAGGGAAGAGACTTAACTCAAATATAGTAATAACTGCCGTTGAGATGTATGTATCGACTCAAAATTTCATATATGAATTTAAACCCCATAAGGACGAAACTTCTGAATACTGGGATCGGGGACTCACAAACCTTAATAACTGCCGATGTAATGAATGTATCGACATGAAATTTCATATTTGGAATCAAAACCCAATGAGGACCTAACCTGTCAAACTTCGACAAAATCGGCTCAGGGGAAGGGGGTTCAGGGGAGGGGGCTCAATCCAAAAATCCTAATAACTGCCGATGTAATGAATGTATATACACAATATTTAGTATGAGCCCCTATATACGTGGAGGGGGAGCGAAAAGTTAATTTATTAATTCGTTGTGGGGAAGTACATTGCCGGAGATTCACCACTTTTTATTTTGAAGGCATAATATGGCTGTCAACATATTACCTCGTGGACAGAGTTGGGCATTAGCTAGCTAATTTTTAGTTAGCTAAGGGTCCCCGCCCACTAGGCAGCCAGGCCTTTGAGCCATGGGCTGCTGACAATCTGGCGATACTGAATTAAGAAACGCAAAGCAAAAAGAAGACATTGGATTCATCCACTACTTCTGGAACGGCACTCAAAGGGCTTATTTAAAAATTATTTTAAGGATCTTCGAAACTATCCGGATCGTTTTTTTAACTATACAAGAATGTCGTCACAATCATTTGATTACCTTTTAGAAAATATAAGAAATTCAATTATGGGCATTGATACTCGTATGCTAGCTTGTATATCCCCCGAAAAAAAATTGATAATTACTTTGAGGTAAGTACACAAAACAAAAATGATATATTTTTTAAAAATATTTGAAAATAATTTTAATGTTTAAAAATTTAAATCTATTTTATTATATATCTATTTTATATATTTATCCCAGATTGCATTTCGACTTTCAACTTCCCGTATAAATTTCTCTGTATCAAAAGTCATTTTTGTTTGAAATAGATGTGGTTGCTGCAACAAGTGAGCGGGTACTGAGGCAGCCTCATAGTTCACAATGTTATGTTGGCTGCGGGCAGCCACGCGGCTGCCTGTGCAGGTGTGCAGGATTACTACATAATCGGAATCAAATATGGGCAAACAGATAACAACTGATCTTTAGCTCTTAGTCCATTACTACAGCTAATTTAGCTATAGTTTTTAGCTATAGTTTTTAGCTATAGTTTTTAGCTATTAGTTATAGCTGATTTTTGTCCAACTCTGCTCGTGGTCATTCTAAAATCTCATGTGCGGTCTCAGAGAAGAACTATAAATTGATTTTATTATTGTAGATAAAGCAACTGTTCCATTGCTACGTTGGATATTGTGTGTAGATTTAAGACTTATATAGAGATTATACGAGGTAGAAGCTATCTGAAGCAAACTGTAGCGAGTTTATTGCAAGGAAATGAAAGGTTTTTATATCATTGTGATAAATTTAAGACGAAATAAAAATTTTGATTAGGTAGTATTAAAACTACAGGAGAGTTCCTCGGTCAATCGCCGACAAAGTATTTCCCCAGGAGGAATCAATCAATTAGGTTTTCACCCTCCCTCCAAAACCAGTCTTCTCGGGCTAAAAATCCCCTAAATTTGGTATCGATACATTCATTTCATTGGCTGTAATTAGACGATATTGCAGAAAATTAGTAGGTGCTGTCTTTCTGGAATTTTGAATTTCAATATAAAATTTCATGTTCATACTTCATTAGATCGGGAGTTATTTGGGGTTTTTGAAATGAGCCCTCTTTGATTCCCCCCTTCTCTTTGGCCGATTTGACTAAAAAACAGGTGTTGTCCTTATGAGGTTCTTCTGGAAACACATATAAAATTTCGTCTCGATACACACAATATTTTGTAGAGCTGGGGAAATAAAACCATGATAACTCTCTATGTAATCATTGGCGTAGCTAGCATTATTCCTATCTAGATAATAAAACAATAGTTTACATTTCACAATCATATTTTTAGTTTAAGGTTAATTAAACTTAATAATTAACAATCAGGTACCATACAAAAAATATTCGTATGTTGTAACAAAATAATCAACACAAATTTAATTCAACAATTAAAATTTTCTTCAGTCTAGTCATCCAGTCTTATATAATAAGTAGTAGTAATAAGTATCCTCAATTAAATAAGCCTTAATTTTCTTTTTTTTGAGCAAATCGGTCCAACACTTATTCAGCTGAAATTAATTTTTTACTATTTCATTCTTGTTCAGCTGATATTACTAAATGTACTCTAAAAAAACAATTATTTTCCCTTTTTACTGCATTCATTGAATACATTCTAAAATATGCAGTTAGTCTTAATAGTATTTTTATTTTAAGTAAAAATTGCACAACCGTGCAGAGTTTATGGGAGAGATTTTTAAATTGCCGCACGTTTTGCTGTGAGAGTATGTTAACTCTCATACTTCGCCGATTGGCAGCATTCGTTGGAGTTCAAACTTTAATAAAGCGTAATTTGAATCCGAATAACTTTTGACTGGGAACTGAAGCTTTCTATATCCTTGTCTTGACTGTAATGTTTGTCTGTGGTGGAGTTGTTATATATTATAATTTTTTTTATTAGGTACATTAGATCGCAATTTTCTGAAGGGGGCATCGGCCATTTTGGGGGGTCGTCAACAACCCTGCCCCTCCCTAGCTACGCCAACGAATGTAATGAATGTACAGTCACGAAATTTTGTATGAGAATTTAGAATTCCCTGATTTATTGATTTTAAACGGAATCTGATCGGAAAACGGAATACTTACTTAATGGGGAAGTACAATGCGCGTGATGCACCGACTTATTATATTCCATTTTGTTCTCCCATTCCAAGTTAAAACTTGCTGGTGAGATGAGGCAGCTAATCTGCTACTGATTAAGGTTTCCGATGGTACAGAAGTTTCCCTATAAATCCTCTTGCCGCACATTGATCTTCCTGAGTGGAGGGCATGGAAACTGAACCGAAACTACCGGAATGGCATTAGCGGGGCATACCATTCAGCAGAGACGAGACCCAATTTTCTGCTCAGGAACTTGTTTCAGAGGCGGACATTATGTGATGGTCGAAAATTCGTCGTTGAATTTTCATCGGAATTTCATGTTTTTCAACTCCTAGATTCCAAACATTAGAGAGGGCGTCGGTAGCTCAGTGGTATGCGTGCTTGTCTTCTGAGCTCAAGAACGTGGGTTCGAAACCCGGCCGAGGCCCTTAGTTTATTTTATCTGGGAGGTAAAATAAACTTAAGCACGCCGTACTTCAGATGGGACGTTAAGCGATGGTCCCGAGCCTGTACGATGTCAGGTACTCGTTAAAGACCCCTGCCCTAGGTGAATAAATATTTAGGGTAGGCAACATTTAGGACTCCCACAGTGGAGTCGGGCTCATGTCCACCAGAGTGACGAAAGAGCGCTCTGGTAGTAGGCGATATGACCTCGTTGTTAAAGCCCGGGCATGAGTCATAAAACCTAACCTAACCAAACATTTGAATAATAATTCCTGAGGGTGTGTCTGTGACACGGTAATTTCTGATAAAATAAATGTAACGATACGGAATGTTATATGAAATGAAATGTTATTGCTTATAGAGATACAAATCTCATAGCAAGGGTTGACCTTACTGGTTCACACATAAATGTAATACATTATATATATATATATATATATATATATATATATATATATATATATATATATATAACATAATATTAAACAAAAAATTAATTTTGGAAGATACAAAATTATAAATATGGACCGAAGTAAAGAAAAGAAAAATATAAACTGTTGTGAAATGTGTTACATTGAAATGTATAAGGTAAAAGAGAGGGCAAATCATAATAAAACTGTTTTTCTAAATTATTAAAATAATAATATAAATATTATTGATTTTTCCATCGTCATCTTCATCAATACTTAACAAATTAATGATTTTTTCGGAAATTGCATTGTAGTATGACATTTATTTATTGATTTTGTGGACAAGTTAGGAGAAGATGGAGTATGTTATCATTATCACTAATTTACAAAGTGGACAAACAGAGTCAAGCTGAAATTTTGGGGTAATTTGTGTAATTCAAATGAGTTGTATATTTTCCTGAGGCCCGTAATTGTGAAATAATTCTTTGTTTGCTTATATGGTCCCTCATTTTTAAATAACTTCCGCTATTGCCAAAAGAACTGTAAAAGGAGTTGAAGGAGCTGCAGATTGCAGCGTCTATATCTTTGCTGATAACATGGTTTTTCATTTTTTCCAATAAACTTTTAAAATTTTCCTTATTCATTTTTGAATCTTTCGAAGTCCAAAAGTCCTCCTAAATTGTGTCGCAGCTGTTGACACCAATCGTATGGCATGCTCATTGAGTCTAGCAGATCCCTTTGTCTCGTGTAGCAGATTTTAGGCAGTTCATTTGGGCCCATGCTTAATAATTTTTGCCACCAATTCAACATTATCTTAAATATTTTATATTTCACGCGAATTCCGAATGTTATATGTGT
The DNA here is from genome assembly GCA_963662175.1 of Aradus depressus. NCBI lineage: Eukaryota > Metazoa > Arthropoda > Insecta > Hemiptera > Aradidae > Aradus > Aradus depressus. The sequence goes on from OY759218.1 coordinate 36,078,575, forward strand.
ATCCAGAAACCTTCTAAGAAAAACATCTTTCGATTTTCAGCCAAAACCGCAGAAGGGAAGAGGGGGATTGGGAATGAGGCATAATAAAAAAACTCTAGTAACTGCCGTTGTAATGAACATATTTTCAAGAAATTTCATATGTAAATTCAAAGCTATATAAGAACGACAACTACTAATTTTCAGTGGAATCAGCCCAAGAGGATTGAGGGATCAGAGAGAGGGCTCAACTTAAAAATTTCAATAACTGCTAATGAATATATGAATAATAAAAAATTCATAATAATGAATGTATCGAGACAAATGTTTTTTTAATGATATATACAACAAGCAAATTTCCTAAAAAAGTAAAATATGGCATTGTCAAAATGTCAAGAGGGGAGATATCACCCAGTGGTGATACTCTCTAGACTCTGAGTTGGACTAATTTATAACTCACAGTCATTGGTGCTGTTAAGGAGGTCTCTAGGCCATTTGTTGGGGGAGGTATGGCAGAATTAGGGGATTACTATAGAAACTCAGGGAGGAAATTAACTTTTAGTACATGGATTTAGCTGCTTCGGTGACATAGGGGATGCTGAGGTCAGTATGGAGGATCTTGTTGAAAATATAGTAAGGAGCATTGGCTATTGTACGAAGGATTTTGGATTAAAAGTATTGGAAGCCAAAAATTGAGTTTTAGCCCAAACGGTCGATTAAGAAACACCTGACAAAAAAAAAATTAAGTATTCAGTATGTTTCGTTGTCATTGTCAGCCTCTATTTCGGATGAATTTGTAATGTCAGTCTTATCTGTTTTGAAGTGTTGTTGGTTTTTAATAGTTCTGTAGTCTAATTTTGATAGTTCTTCGTATTGTATAAGACAAGGACGACTGATTAGTGAAGAACTGGACGACTCTAGACTGATCTTACTGAACGACGGATCTGAAACCCGACTGACTCAGCCGAGCCAAGCATAGTATACTCCAATTTATGAAACGGAATAACATAGAAATTTAGTAAAGATAGGAGGGGGACTATGGGGGGGGGGGGGGGGGGGGAGGGGGGGGGCTGATGGCTTAAGTCGTTGGGGGCCTTCTGTTTCCTGTTTCCGCCCCGGGTCTCTGTCCGTCCTGTGTTTCCCCGAAGAACTCAAAGATCTTGTGTCCGTCCGGCTATATAGGGCAATTACGCCTTGGAGCCAAAAATAAAAATATAAAAAAAAAAAAAAGAAACACATGGTAAAGCGAAAACATAATTGATTAATTCGTGGTGTGGAAGTACATAGCCGGTGATTCACCAAATACTTTCTCATTTTGCTTTACCAAGAAGCCCCCTTTCTACCTCCTCCTCTCAAAACAAAATTCTGACCACATTCCTGTCCTCTCCCAATGGAAAGTAGGCTAATTAGTTATTTCCGAAACTTCTTCTTTTTGGTGGCTCTCAACTTCAATCTTACAACTTGATGTTAAGAAGTTGTTTCGTTTCCTTACTACAAACTTCAACTCTTAATAAGCAGTTTTTAAATAACTTAATTGTCTTCTCTTTCCCGCATTAATTACATTATTTTTTTTTTACTTCCTACAATTTTTTTCTCTCGCAGATTGAGTTTGTGCGGTTTGTTTAATTATGAAAGTTTTGAAACTTTTATTTCCTTCATATTTTATTATTTAATTTTTTTTTTTAGTTTGTAAACTTCATTTGATTCTTAATTTCTTGTAATGAGTTTTGAATGGATGAGAATGATGAATACTACGAGTATTAATAGAGAAGCTTAATGGACCTGAAATAAAAAATATATATGTGTATTCATAATTATTATATTTATTGTTAGTTGCACAGCTATACAAAGTATAGGGGGAAGTTATGTAATCGGTCAAAAATTCGATGCGGTGTTTTCAACAGAATTTCAAGTTTTCTGACCTCTAGGTTCCAAATATGAATTCTGTTTGTCTGTGTGTCAGTGAACACGATAACTCCCGAAAGAATGAATGTGTCGACACGAAATTTTATATGTGAATTCAAACACACATAAGGACGACACTTATCAATTTTCTGCATATTTGGCAGAAGAGAAGGAGGATCAGAGGGAGCCCAACACAATAACCCCAATAACTGCGGATGTAATGAATGTATCGAAATGGAATTTCATATTTAAGTTCAGAACCAAATGAGGACATTATCTGCCAAATTACAGCGATATCGACTGAAGGGAAATGGGGGTTCAGGGAAGGGGGCTCAATTCAAAATCCCTAATATTTATCCATAATATAATATTTAACTAATTTGAAACCTCGTCCCTCCCACAACGCTCTTCCCGTACAAAATTTTGAGACGCCACATACCCTATTAGGCAAACAAGCCTATAAGAATGCTACATGGGAAATTTCATGAAAATCCAATCAGCTGTGAATGAGCTATCACTAATTTTGTGATCCTCCCGTTCACAACCCCCTTGTTCTAAATTTTGAGACGCCACATACCCTATTAGACAAACGAGCCTATAAGAATGCTACATGGGAAATTTCATGAAAATCCAATCAGCTGTGAATGAGCTATCACTAATTTTGTAATCCTCCCGCTCACAAACCCCTTGTTCAAAATTGTAGACGCCACATACCCTACTAGACAAACGAGCCTATAATAATAATAATAATAATAATAATTTCCGTTAAACCAATACATGGTAATAGGATACGTCAAAAGAATTTATACATTAAGATATAGATTTATAACTACTTGAGTCTAACACACATATGATTAGTAGTAATAACAAAACTATTAAAAAAAGTAAAATGAAATGAATAAAAACTGAACAAATGAATACTTAAAAATATATGAGTATATAAATAAATTAATACAAGATATCTAATAGAAATAAAAGACGTTGTCTTCCCACTGTTTTATTTTAAACCAGAACCCGTTTTCGACGCAACAGCGTCATCATCAGTGGTTCATCCCACCCATACAGCACAGCGGTTAGAAGACAACTGGTCCAATAGAATAGAATAGAATTGCTGTGTGGGTGGGATGAACCACTGATGATGACGCTGTTGCGTCGAAAGCCGGTTCTGGTGTAAAATAAAACAGTGGAAAGACAACATCTTTTATTTCTATTAGAAATCTTGTCCCCACAACATCTTAATATCACATAATATGTGATGGTGGGACCTGATGATGGGACGTAAGAACGTCTCGAAACAACGTTGAGATAAAGCCCCTTCGAAGAGTTTTTTTTGAAAAATAGTTATCTTAATTATTCAATTTAATAAAAATTAAGATAAATTTTTTTCAAAATAACTCTTCGGAAGTGTCTTTATCTCAACGATGTTTCGGGACGTTCTTACGTCCCATCATCAGGTCCCAATGTGCGAGATATAGAAGAAAAAAAAATGTAACTATAACAATATATGAAGAAAAAAAAAAAAAAAATATATATATATATATATAGAGATTATTCAATTCTAAATGAATATAAAAAAAATTCTAAATAAATAAAAAATTATAAAATAAGAAAGCTGCATGGGAAATTTCATGAAAATCCAATGAGCCGTGAATGAGCTATAACTAATTTTGTGATCCTCCCCCTCACAACCCTTTCTTGTCCAAAATTTTGAGAAGTCTCATAGACTTTTTTTTAATAGACTTATTATATTGCAAAATGATGAGATGCCACATAGCCTATTTTTCAATGAGGGTCAAAGGGAAAAGATATATGAAGTTTCATGAAAATCGCGTGATGTTGGAACAAACAAACAAACAAACCCCGTTTCAGCTGTTGAGGAAAATTGTGAATGAAGCTCGCAACTTTCTATACACATGTATGGTCCTCCGAGCTGGATGGTATATCTCCAAACTGAGGTATAAACCAATGTTTCCAAACTCCAGTCAAATGTAGGTTTAAGCCTTCTGGTTTCAAGAGACTTTGTATTAATGAGGCTATATTGAGTTGTATAACCCTGTATGATGTATTCTGGATTGAACAGACTCACAGAGATAAAACATTGGATTTACAGTGACCATCTGTTTGGACCCCCTATGCCATATTCTGACCCCCGCATACATTTCATGCCACTAATCCCGACCACATTTTCTTCTTTTGACCCCTTCACATTCAATACCTAATATATACTCCCATTGAAAATCAGCGATTTCATTCAGCACCAATCAAACTGTTTTCCATTATTCAAATATCATTTTTTGCTTCCACACCTGCATACAAAGTATAGAGAACGCTATCTAATCGGTCAAAAATTTGATTTTGAGTTTTCACTATTTTTTTCCGACCCCCTATTTCCAAAAATAATTCCTGTCTGTCTATTTTTTTTTTTTTTTTTTTTTTTTTTGAGGGGGTTGCCGACCTCCGGTGGAGGCCACGACACCCGTTCGCCGAATCGTCGGGAAAAAGAGGGCCTAACAAGTTTATTATCATTCAAATAGAGCAAAATATAAAATAATTTTCTGTTGCTATTGTGGTCGGCTAGGAGCGACCGCCGCCGACCATCGGCGGTCACTCCCAGCCCACCCTAATTTGCTTGGCGCGCCAAGAAAAAAGGGGGCTGGCTATAGTGCGGTGAGGCGACAAATCGACTGAACACTGTGTATCAAGTTTCCGTCACCAGGTGCCGTAGGTCGTGTCCCAGGTAAGATCCTGGCGTATCAACTCCACCCTAGGCCCATCGTGACCAAGACCTCAACGGTTACGATCCGTTCAGAAATGGAGGACGGATATACGAATTTAAGTATTCGGTCGGAAATTCGATGTTGGTTTTCGCCGGACTTCATTTTTTCCAAAACCCTGATTCCAAAAATTAAAAACAAATGTTCTGTGTTTCTTTGAATATATTAAATCCCGATAGAGTGAATGTATTCACTTAATTTTATGTATGTATTCAGAACCCTCCAAGGACGACACCTATGGATTTTCAGCCAAATCAGCCAATGGGGAGGGATGGGGAGGAGACAACACAAAATCTCTAGCCTCTGCGTTGTACGGATGGGATGTGCCACCGGTTCTAGTCAAAAATAAAACAGTGAGAAGACAACATCTTTTGTTTCTATGAGAAATCTCGTCCCTACCTCTCCACTATCACATATGAAAAATCATATCGTCGGTCTAAACGGGATACCTCGTATGTGCAAAAAACCAACTTTACGGGAGAGACAAAAAACTGATTAAAAAAAATTCTTAATAGGAAACCTCAATTTTTTCGACAATTGTATTAAGTGAGATGTATATGCATGCCATGAATTATTTTTAAGCTAGTTTGCAAATCCAAGTAAAGAATTAACGTACTTACGAGGTTTCACCAGAATTTCGTTCCCATTTCTTTATGGTTCTTCAAACCGTATTTCATGTTTTTTTCGTTTTATGTCGTACACGAGGTCCCACTAGATCAATAGAGTTTTTTTCTTCTTTTTTTTTGGGGGAAAAAAAAATATTTTTGGAAAAATGTCGCTTACGAGGTACCTATCACGTTTAGGCCGACGATACGCAAATTCAAAGCCATACAAGGACGAAACCTATCAATAGAGAAAGACAGTTCGACCCAAAACCCCTAATAACAACTGATGTAATGAATGTATCGACATGAAATTTTATATTTAAATTCAAAACCTCATAAGGACGGCACATATTGATTTTCCCCAAAATTCCTCGATTAAAAAATCCTAATAACTGCCGATGTAATATGTATCGTCACAAAATTTAATATGAGCATTCAGAAGCCCTAGTGTATGTCAACTAATGGTTTTTTGGTGGAAGAAAAAAAAACCTAATTGATTAATTCTGTACTTGGGGAAGTACATTGCTGGTGATTCACCGATGGTTTTTTTTATTATTGGAGGTTAGCCGTCTTTCGATGTTTTCCCCTCATAATAGAGTGAATTAACAAATTGCATTAAAATTCAAAGATTAGCCTTCTAAACTGTCTTAACCTTCTAATCTCCTTAACCTTCCAAATTTGCAAGAAATTTAACGAGTGGTTTGCGCACAGGGGTGAGTGAAAGCATTTAATTTTTTTGAATTCTGAGAATGGCAGTTGGGGATCGTTGAGCGGGCTAGTAGAGGGAAGTGCCTCCCGGAGCTCAAATTAAGTTCAGAAATTACAAGTGGAACATTTTTATATTAATACCCAATCTACTGATAATGAATCACAAACGTGAGTGTACGACCTTAGTGTTGCTGGATCATTAACAGCGTCTCTTTTTCTTTCTCTATTGTCTGGCGTTCAAAAACCTACATTTATTATTTCTCTTACCATTGGGCTATTAACACTACTTTAGAATCAAATGTAGTGATTTCTGATGTTCCTATCAACGAAAATAATGATGATTTAACAAATGAGTAAAAATAAAATGAGCCAATAAATAAAACTGCTTGCATCTAAAATGTTGAGTTAATTGAGAAATCCCATACAACATAAAAATAATATTTATGGATCAAAAAATAAAAAAATCGCGAAACAAGTTTCACTTCTGACGTGTGTGTGTTCCAAGCACACATTATATTTTTCTATTTTCAATACTATTATCAATTTTTTGTTTGCGATTCTCGATGCTCTGGAATATGCCATTTGCATACAGGATGATGTTGTTATTTCAACGGACTCAAAGTCCGCCATCCTCAGCTTAAACAACTTCCACCGGGCCAGGGGTCTCACCGATCACATTCTATGCCAAGTAGTTGATAGATTTATAACAAACAAAACAACGCATAAGATTGTGTTTCAGTGGATCCCCGGACACGTAGACCTCCAGGGCAACGAACTGGCAGACTCCGCTGCCAAAGAAGCTGCAACAGATGTCGCTGAGCATGCTCAAATACAGCTACCTACACGAGATGCAAGACTTTTTTTTTTTTTTTTTTTTTTGGCCTCGGCAGACACCACACTAGCCATTGCTATTCTTAAAACTACACTATAAAAGATAATTCTGCTAAAGACGGGATACTGGAGGGAGGAGCCCAGACAGAGGGCCCAAGCAAGCGGCCCCAGCCAAGCCGGGGGACAGCCGGAGGCACCGCCGGACCACATCACCCAAAACAATATACATAGCGCCGACCAGTGACTGGAGTTTAAATTTTTACAATGGAACGCCCGTTCTGCTATTTCGAATAAGGGTTCTCTAGAATATTGCCTAGTTAGAGAAAACATAGATATTGCTCTTTTATCGGAAACATGGTTTAAACCCAATAGACCGGTTCACTTCCGGGGGTATAATGTGGTCCGTGAAGACCGAGAGGATGGAAGAGCAGGAGTGGCTATTTTAATTAGGTCCAATATAGCATTTAGCAGAATTAGTTTATTTGAAAGATTAGAGGGCTTGATGGCTGTGGAAGTGTCCTTGGAAGAGAACTCAGGTAGGTCCGTCTCTATAGTGTCCCTGTACAATCACAGCGGGCCCCCTTCAGGGTGATATACTTAGTCCCATTTTGTACGCCTTATACGTTTCTGGTATTGAATCTGTTCTACCCCCTGGTGTGAGAATTCTGCAATATGCTGACGATATTTGTCTTTATGTAAGGATTGTTGTCCTTAAATTAGTTTTTACAAATTTTACTTGGAAAATGTTCTTCCGACCGAGGCAGATTTTACAGAAATAGTTAGTAAAAAAAAAAAGAAATGAAGTTTGTTTAAGGAAGATTGTTATGCAGAACTGGCAACAAGCATACGTTGATGAATCTACATCAAAAGGAAGGGAGGCTTGCGTCGTCGGGAGGTAGTTCAGTTGAGCAGGCTTCGGACGAACCACGGGCGTGTCAACAGAAACCTACACGTCATCAAGGTGACTAATAGTTCTCAGTGCGACCGGTGCGGCAGCACAGAGGATATGGACCACGTGATAATGAAGTGTCTGAAGTACGAGGAGACTAGATGAAAGTATCCAGATCTCAACCGGACGACAGCCTACAAGTTTGCCTGAACAACCCCGTCAAAGATAAATATAAAAAACTAATAGACTTTCTTAAAGACATTGAAATAGTAATTTAATTTATTTAGAATCTGTAATTTTTTTTTTTTTTTTTTTTTTGTATAATTCATTACTTTACTTATAATTTTTATTGCTAACATCTTGTTGTTTTCACATGACAGTATAGTTCGTAATTGAGCTGTTGTCAATAGAAAAAAAAAAAAAAAAAATTGGATTATCTTTACTAATTTATTGTATTAAAACTATATACATATCAAAGATCCTAAATATATACTAATTTAAAATAAAGTTCCACAGAAAGGTCTCAGTGTCTAGAAAATAATTATCCCTCACAACGCCGGGTACCATAGCTAGTGTAAATAATAGTTTTAATTAGTGTCTGGTTGTAGTAAACCTTTGGCAATTAAATGGGAGGAGGATAAGAACCTGATATCCTGCCCTGGCCCTTCTTAATATTTAACATTGACCAGTAAACTGAGACCAGAGTTTAATTAATGAAATCCATTCAGCCAGTTATTATCTACACTTAAATCAATTCATAACGTTTACTTCAACAATTTAAAGGTTTGAAATCAGATACGGACACAAAAACAATTATTTTTAGAGCTACGTGTAATATAATAATAATAATAATAACAATAATAATATTTATTTCCGTTAAACAACTGTAATAGGAAACATTATATGTGTGTGCAATAAAAACAATGAAATATGCACATATATATGCAAGTATATTTGGCAAAATTTGCAATTAAAAAATAAAAAAATCCTTCGTACAATAGCCAATGCTCTTTACTACGTCTCCAACAAAACTCTTCACACTGACCTTAACGTACCTTTCGTCACTGAAGTAGCTAAACCCAAATATAAAAAATTATTTTCCCTTCTTAGTTCCCACAATAATCCTCCATTCTGCCATACTTCCCCAACGACGGCTTAAGCGTCAATGGCCTAGAGATCTCCTTAGCAGCAGCAGTGACAGTGATTAGTTACAAATGAGAGTAAAACAGTGACTAGGGAGTGTCACCACTGGCTGATTTCTCCCCTCATGACATTTTAACATTGCCATTATCTCTGTATTAGCATATTTGCTTGTTGTATATATTTTTATACAGTTGTAAATATCTCTTTGTTAATAATAAAAAAAAAAAATTACAATACTTTTTACTTGAGGTGTAAGTAAATGAAAATGTTTATTAATCAACGTAATTCGCCTGCGGAAATCTTCAATGTGTGACCTGATCATGTATCTTGTATTTGTATTATCAGTATTTTACCCACCTTGGAGAAGTGGAAGGTGGAGGATTGTGGATAGATGGGAGAAAAGGTGGATAAATGTGGACGGGCCACTTATCCCAGGCAATAACTGGGTCCAATAAAGTGAGGCACAGCTACTTGCCAAAGTGAAACCTTCACAACTCCTCTAAAGAGATTAGTTCTTTCGCCTTCCTTAACGAGCAACCCGTTCATCTTCCAACCCTCCAAGGGCTATATAATCAGACGGAGACAAAACCCACATCGAGTAATACAAGAAAAAATACAACCGATTTCAGAAAAGTATTTCGGGTCTCCGTCTTTGAAAAACCAGGTACCTAAAACCGAAAACTTTCAGTTCTCGAGAATTCTAGAGCAAGAAATTGTATATGTTAATCCAAAATTTGATAAGGACGACCCTTAATGAATTTCTGCCGAATAGGGCAAAGGGAAGGTGAACTCAAAAGCCCTAATAACTGCATATATATGAATGTATCAACACACAATTTTATATGAGGATTGAGAAGTCCCTGAAGAAGACAACTGATAACTGAGGCTGTGATTTGCATGCAATAAAAACAGCGTAATGTGTACATATATATGCAAATATATTTGGCAAAATATGCAATTAAAAACTAAAAATATGAGAAAAAGTAGGGATGGGTATCGATTAACCGATTAAGAGAAATAATCGATGTTTTGGTAGTATAATCGGTGGTTTTTTAATCGATGTCATCTGGGTTTGATTAATCGGATAATCGATGATTATTTAACAAAAAGGAAAATGAATTAATTATAATTCATCCGAATTGCAACTCGCCTAAAAAAGTGGGAGGAGACTATCGATACAACACAGTGCCTCTGTGGTGAACTGGTGATAAGTAAAAAGTAACCTTCTAATAGTTCTACTTCTAATTCTAATTTCTAATAATTTGTATTTTGTCATTTGTGAGTTGTGATTGTATTAACTTTTGTTTGTGCGTTTGATTAATCGATTATTTAACTAACAATTAATGCGCGTATCGATTAATTAATAGAAAATAATAATATGTCATTAATCGATGTTTTGTTGGTCGAATAAAATAAACTACAATTGTAATAGAAAATCTTTATAGACATATAATTTATTAAATAAAAAAATATATAAGCAAAAAATATAGTGACATAAAAATTAATTTGAACAGAGAAACTATATATTGAGAAACTATATTGAACTGATTCCAGGTCTACTTTGTGAAAATTCATAATGAACAGGTTAAAGGAATATACACACACTAAGGAATATAAACTCCACACACTACTTGTCAATATTTTCACTATATTGGTCCAAATTACACGACTATAGTTTCGCCTCTTACGGCATTATCAAGTGAACTCAACAGAGAGTACAACAGAGAGTTAGTTCAGCAGTATTCTCTGTAGAGTTCACTTGATAATGCCGTAAGAGGCGAAACTATAGTCGTGTAATTTTGACCAATATAGTGAAAATATTGACAAGTAGTGTTTTGAGTTTATATTTCCTTTAGTGTGTGTATATTCCTTTATCCTGTAAAAGCTTAATTGTCTAAAAAAAACTGTTACAATAACACACAATAACTTTAACTGTTTTCACCCAAGCGTTTAAAACTGAACTGATCTACTTAGAAAAGAATAAGAAAGAAGGGGGAAAATGAGAATAAAAAACAGTTCCGAGAATAAATTATTAGAGCAGTCAGAATAAAAAGATCGCAATATGAACACAATGAATTCAAGAGAAACATTGGAGTTCCTGGAATGCACTCATCTCAATAAAAGGCGCGTACACGTGGCCAAACAGAAGCAAATTTAGTGGGAAAAATTTGTAAAAAGTGAGATTAATTTTTATTAATTGTCAGTTTACAAAAAAATTAATAAAAATGGCTTAAAAAAAAAATAGGTACGTACCAACTGTATAGAGTCTATCTTTAAGCTGACGAAAAAAATCAAAAATATGAATACAAATATGCGAATAAGGTCCAGATATGCAAATTTATGTATTTTTAGCGATATATGCAATAATATGCAAAATAAAAGTAACTTAAATTGATTCTATATAGGCCAAAACGTAAGGATAATATTTAAACAGGATGCTGAAGTTAATAGAAAAATATATGTGAATGCATATAAATGACAGTCCTACTGATAACAAATAATTCGAGATGGGGAAGTGATTCACCGACACATTTTTATTATCCTGTACCTTTAGGGCTCCCTCAACATGTTTTGACCATCCTCGGGATAATGTCTGCAAATGCGTAAATCGAGCAAAAGTGTGAAAATGGGGTTTAAAGCAGTGGCGTAGCAAGCCCTGAGTGGGCCCTTTATCAAAATTACTTGGGAGGCCCTTTTTCGAAAAATAAACAAAAACACGCATAATCAAAAAATATTTGAAAAATAACAAAAACAACAATAGATATTAAGAAACTTAACTCTGAAAAAAATATTTTAGTGGTTAAATAAGTACTTTTTTTCAGCGAACGTATTTATTATATATCATCCATAGATGAAAAAGATTTTAGTTTCTCAAGTTCTTCTTTTTCTATCGACAGTTTTGATAAGTCCGCTAGACGTTCTTGTCCCATAGAAATTCTAAGATAATTTTTAATAAGTTTTAATTTAGAAATTCAGGCTTGCCTTTTATCAATATGACTATGGATAACAATTTACGATTTTTTGCTTACATTGCTACAACTGCTACAGCGGTAGCTACGCCCCTGGTTTAAAACGTAATATAAGCACGGTTTTCAACGTGTAGCATGAACCGGGTGGGGTTTTTTGACTAGGTCATAAACGAAAGCGGAATATTGTAAAATGTACTTAGGCTCCAAAATTAAATGGTGCGAATTTAGTCAGGTTAGCTCATATCAAATTTTATAAGTTATATATGTATGTATTTCATATAAAATTCTTTACAACGTTTATTCGAAAAGATTTTGACGTGAAAACGTCTATTCGCTCGTTAAGCACAGTGATAGCCGGTCAAACTTTCTTGTGTTACAAAATACCGTCAGATTTCAATCGATAATAACTACGAGACTAATAATGCGATAACAACGGTTGAGGTCATAATGGATAGATCATGTCTGTACGTGTTTGTTGTGCAGTGTTTGTTTTGCATGTGACGTTATCGGGCTAGTTTGGGCGATGGCGGATGATTGTTGCGAATTAGCGTTGTGTAAAATTAGAAATTAGTGTAGCATAATAACGCGTTTAGATAGGACGTTGAGTCGGGTGTTGTTGTAAAGAGCATGAGGAGCACTACTAGGACTCAAAGTGAAACAATAAAAATATTCGCCGAAATATATGTAAACATCCGTATTAAATTGAAAATTGCAAAAAAATTAAAGATGTCGTCTCATATGAATCGTAAATATGCACGGAATTATAGAAAACGCAAATCAGAGGAAAGCTCGCATCAAAAGGAATTTAAAAAACCTAAAAAGTCTACGGTGGAAAATCTACGGCGTGGACCTTGTCTACGCCTTATTTTTATTTTATTTTTTTTATTAAGTCTCACTCATTGTTATTATCAATTTTATTGTTGTTATTATAAATAAACATAAATATACATATGATGTTAGAAATTAGGAACATTTTTGGCACCACTTTTTCGATATAATTAACCGTTTTCACGTAAATAAAGAAAACGTCTAAAAAAATGTTTTCAAAGCTATGTTTTGTGACGGTTTTTGGCATATATCTGGCAAACCGGGCTACCTTCGAAAGAATAAATTACGTATAAAATGTGCCTTTTAATCTTTTCTACAACTTTTATATCAAGTGATTTTGGTTTAAGTCGATAATAAAAGCGCTATCTTGTTAAGTGTACTAAAGACTCGAAGTAAATTTGTCTCAATTTTCTTCTAATTTCGGACGTCGAATAATCAAAACATAGTTAGCATAGGAATAGATAATTAAAATACACTATTTCTTTGTCAAAATTCACTATATGTTCTCAAATACTCAACCAGTTTCGCCGTGTTAAGGCAATATCAAGAGTCACTTATAAACTGACAGAAATGGTTGACAGGATAGAAGGTACAGTTATGGAGGGGGGTTTTAGGTAGTGATGAGGAATCCCTTGTTTTTGTTACTCTATACATTCTAACAAACAGATATTTACAAGATAATAATAAATATAAAATAAAAAAGAAAATATATATATATATATAAAATCAAATAAAGTGAAGCTAACAGTAAAGTGTTGGTATATATATATATATATTCTTTTTTATTTTATATTTACTATTATCTTGTAATTATCATGTTTATTAGAATGTATAGAGTAACAAAAACAAGGGATTCCTCATCACTACCTAAAAACCCCCCCCCCCCCCCCATAACTGTACCTTCTATCCTGTCAACCATTTCTGTCAGTTTATAAGTGACTTGATAATGCCTTAACACGGCGAAACTAGTTGAGTATTTGAGAATATATAGTGAAGTTTGACAAAGAAATTGTGTATTTTAATTATCTATTCCTAGAATGGAGCTTCACAAAGTAAATCTGGAAACCATAAATTATTAGTTAGCACAATTGACAGCTTCATCAGACAAACATGGCGATAATATGGTCAAAGCGTGATCAATGAAATTCCGTTGAAAACTCGATTTCGAATTTTCGCACAATTACAATACTTTATTATAATACCTTAAAGTTAAAAGAAAACAAAACGAAAACTCTACAACTGAGTATGAGATTGAGGCGATGGATAGGGGATAATGGAAGAGGGTTTCATATCACAAATAGGGCCATTGGAGAAGTGGCTGGTATACTCAATTCTCCATGAAATCCGGCCATAGAGAAGTGATTGGATGCTTGGAAAACTAGGGATCATCTTACCAACATTTTATTGGATCCTGCATCTCTGAGTTCCAAGTCTAAAACCGGATCACAAGTTTGGCTCTTTCCATCTAATACATACTAAACTTGAAGTCTGCCTTCCCTCAAATAACTTCTTTACTCTTTCTTTGACTTGAATCTACAGAGTAAAGGTCTTTTTTTTTTTGTCTTTTGCAAAGTTTAGACTAATTTTTACTTTCCCAGCTGTATAGGAGAAGTTATGTAATATGTAAATGCGTTACGAAATTATGTGACGCGCTGAACACCTCCCAAATCCGCTCCGCACCAGTGTTTTTGTATACCGATAAAAGACCCTACATTGCAAATTTTCACGAGTGGTTTGCGCACAGGGGTGAGTGAAAGCATTTCATTTTTTTGAATTCTGAGAGTGGCAATTGGGGATCGTTGAGCGGGCTAGTAGAGGGAAGTGCCTCCCGGAGCTCAAATTAAGTTCAGAAATTACAAGTGGAACATTTTCATATTAATACTCAATCTACTGATAATGAATCACAAAGGTTAGTGTAGGCCTGCTTAGCGTTGCTGGATAACAGCGTTTCTTTTTCTTTCTCAATTCTCATTCTCTATTCTCTTGCGTTGAAAAACCTACATTTCTTATTTCTCTTACCATAGGGCTATTGTCTCTACTTTGGAATCAAATGTAGTGATTTCTGGTGTTCCTAACAACGAAAATAATGAACTTGAATGAAATAAAACTAGTTTATTTGTGGTATTGTCTATTTCACATAATATATATACATGGGAGTACTTTCGGTATTTCTACCACCCTCAGCCGAAAGCCTATCTCTTATGCTACTCCCATGTATATATAATATGTGAAATTGACAATACCACAAATAAACTAGTTTTATTTCATTGAAGTTCATTTGAATTATTTCACAATATCTCTGCAATAATGTCAGTTTTCAACGAAAATAATGTTGATTTAACAAATGAGTAAAAATAAGCCAATAAATAAAACTGTTTGCACCTAAAATGTTGAGTTAATTGAGAAATCCCGTACAACATAAAAATAATATTTATGGATCAAAAAATTTAAAAAAGTTTCACTTCTGACGTGTGTGTGTTCCAAGCACACATTATATTTTTCTATTTTCAATACTATTATCAATTTTTTGGTACATATTTACTAATTTATTGTATTAAAACTATATGAAGATCAGAGTGATTGGATGATTGGAAAACTAGGGATCATCTTACCATTTTATTGGATCCTGGATTTCTGAGTTCCAAGTCTAAAACCGGATCACAAGTTTGGCTCCTTCCACCCAATACATACGAGTACTAAACTTGAAGTCTGCCTTACCTCAAATAAGTTCCTTACTAAAGAGTCAAAGGACTTGGATCTACATAGTAAAGGCCATATAGTGAGAAGGCAGATTGGCCTTTTGCAAAGATTTGACTAATTTTTACTTCTCTAGCTGTATAGGAGAAGTTATGTAATTCAAAAAGTGTGTTTCATGTATAAAATCATTATATGCTACATAGCTTTCAATTTTTATTTTTATTTTTTGGCAGTGTTCCTCCAGATATTTTCTGTCGAATCTACTTTCCGTTTAATATTTTCATTATTAATATAATTTTTTATTACATTTTTGTTCTATTGGGTTATTTTGTTAATGAATTATTATATACATAATAATTCATAAACATATAATTAGTATATGTATAGTAATCCTCAATTCATTGTAAACACTGTATGGATGATGAGTCATGTCATTTACTTTTACCTTCTTTCTTCACTAAAACCATAATATTGCTACACAAGTATAAGGGTCATGTAATATAATGTTTTATCGTTTGAAAGCTTATTAAATGCACAAGTTTTATAAATAAAAATTAAGATATACAAAACGGATATTTTTTTGAAAAAACTTGAGCTACAGTTTGCCAAAGAATTTCCGAATTACACAGTCCTTCTGTTTATGCTGCCTATAAACTGTCAAATTCTTGTAATTGTAATAATAAAGTGAACTTATCTTGAATAAGAGATTTATTGCAAAAAAATAGTGCTAAGTACAAAAATTGGAAGATGTTGAATATTTCTGAAACGGTTCCGAATCGGACCTATGTTTATAGGAAATTTTTTGTTCAAAAATAAATTTCCTTTAAGTCCTCAAAGTTTTTTACCTCCATGCTGGGACACCCTGTATATAAAATATATATATATTTTGATAGTTGGTTGGTATAGAACAAATATTTTATAGAACTAACTGTCTCCTAATGTAAATCAAGCGAACATCTAAAAATACTATTTTCCTGCCAAAAATCATATTTCATATAAAATTTTATATACCTATTTAATGTACCTTTAATTTTCTCTAAAACCTTTATTTTAAGAGCTTTTTGGCCCCAAAGCAAAATTGTCTCAAACAACTAGTTTTGGCCAAATATGATCAGATCTAATTTAGCACATGTGACATCTTCATCTCAAATTACAAGTTAATTGCTTTATGATTTATAGTGCTTACAAAGAGTCAACAACACTATTTGATACAAAGCTTTCATTTTTCTTTTTGGGCAGAGTTCCTCCACACCTTAAAGGTCAGTCCAATGTACCTTATTGTTTTATTTATTCATTTATAAATATTTATTTATTTAAACTTTTTTATATATTCATTTATAATTGATTAATCTATATATATATATATATATTATTTTTCATATATTGTTATAGTTACATTGTTTCCTTTCTTTTCTATATCTCGCCACATTGGGACCTGATGATGGGACGTAAGAACGTCCCGAAACATCGTAGGGATAAAAACACTTCCGAAGAGTTTTTTTTTTAAAAAATAGTCATCTTAATTTTTATTAAATTGAAAAATGTGTCTACTTATTATAAACGTATCTTGTACAAATTTTGTTTATGTACTCATATATTTTTAAGTATTTATTTGTTCAGTTTTTATTAATTTCATTTTACTTTTTTTAATAGTTTTGTTATTACTACTAATCATAGATGTGTTAGACTCAAGTAGTTATAAATCTAATTTATAAGCTATCTTAATGTATAAATTCCTTTGACGTTATCCTATTACCATGTATTGGTTTAACGGAAATAAATTTATTATTACATACCTACATACAAACAGACAGACATCATGGCTAAAATGGTCAAAATGTGTTTCGGGGACCTTGAAACAGGAAATTCCTTTAAATTCGATTTCGAATTTTTATGCAATTACAATAATTCTCGATGGGCAAGTACATTGTCAAATAAATTTTCAAGACTTTCGACCGCTAAACCAGCAGTAGCAACAAAATCTGGACAGACTGATAAAGGAACGAAAACATAATGGCTGCTGTCATTATGAAAATCCCTAAAAAGAGGTGGGAAATAATTTCAAATTAATTGGCTGCCTTGATTGGCCTATGATTTGTTTCTTTATAATTACACTCTAAGCTCCAATGTCCAAAAAGGATACATTTTGTTTTTAATCAGTTTATTTATATGTTTTTTTTTTTAAAAGTAACTTAACACATGATGATTGCTTTCCTGAAATCTTTGTTGTTATTTTTTAATTCTCCAATAAAGGGGAATTTATGTAATTGGTCAAAAGTTCGATGTTGAGTTTATACTGGAATTTCAAATTTCATTTCAGGGTCCTGCAGTGAATATGGCGCAAACTGGGGCAAGAGGCCTCAATTCCTGGCCAAAATACATAAAAATAGAAGCAGATTTTAAGGAAGGAGTGAAGGTGGGTTTACTTCCATACACCTAACATAAACAAGACCATTGCAGCCTCATTTTTTGTTCTTGCCGGGCACTCGCTCTTTCACCTTCTTAAAATATTTTCATCAGATAACCATAAAATTAAATCATTTTTTGCGAAAATTTGTGAATTTTGGGAGAAACAATTTTAAAGTTATAAATTCGTCCGAAGAAGACGCAGACGTTTAATTTTAGCTAATTTTCGAAGAAAATGAAGCTATTGCAATTTCTAATTTCAGTTATCTAATATGAATTGTATATTTCTGTATGATGAAAGATTCTTAAAAGTTAAGCATCAAATATGTTTTATTGAATTTTTTTTCATCAATTATATTTTTTTTATGATTAGTAATTTCAGTAAATTCATTATTGACATTTAAATTCAATTTGATTCAGTTAGATAATTTTTATTATAAATTTATTTATTATTAGAGTCATAATTTTAATCAACATCAATCTAAATTATTTATTACAGGGGAGTACTTCGAAGGGGACAATCTCGTATAACTTGAAAATTTATTAAATAAATTTTTAAAAATTAGTCCTGGAACTTTTTGATCACCCCTCGTATATATTTTTGTGGAATTTGACAATATATATATATAGGTATATATATATATATATATATATATATATATATATATATATGTATATACCTATATATATTTTTTTTTTAAATTTGCAATCTATATACAATATATACATAATAAGCAAATATGTGGACAAAAAGAAAAAATAACAACGTCACTTGATGGGAGAAGCCAGCCAGCAATGACACTCTCTCGAAAGTTAATTTTCATTATTCACTATCCTCAGAGAAGATCGCGAGGCCACCTCCTGTTCAAGCGGCGGGGAGGATTGTCAGGATGAGAATGATAGGATAGGGCTTGAGCGAGAGGATTTGAGTGATAACAAAGGTTTCTGTGAAATGTTTGGAATCGGGATTGGATTAGTTCGTTGACAGTGGGAATATTGAGATCTCAGTGTAGGACTTTATTGGTAATGTATAAAGGAGCGTTGATAATTCGTCGCAGGAGTTTGGACTGGAATGCTTGGATACGATTGATGTTCGACTGTTTAGCTGCACCCCAAAGTTCGAGTCCGTACGTCCAGAATGGTCTTGTAAATCGTAAGTTTGTTGTTAGTTGTCAGTTTTGATTTTGGTCCAAGTAGTCGACGTAACAGTCCGTATCTTCGTTTCAGTTCTTGTCGTTTAAGTCGTGTATGTGGGTTCCACGTTAGTCTACTGTATAGGTAAAACCCGAGGTAGCGGACTTGGTTGGATGACAATATAGTTAAACAAGATCTTTGTTTTTATTTACTATAACAGTCAGTACTTTATTTTCTGTATGGATGGAAAGTAGGCTCGTCACTAGAAATCTATTATATTTCAAGTCTAGAAAATTTTCGATGGGAGTGTGATATAAGATGAATGTGGTCAGAAGAAAGTTTCCCAAGTCTATATATTCTGGGAAGAGTTTTATGAGGGGAAAACTTTTTTTATATATATATTTGGTAGAGAACAAAGGGCGTGAAAGCTCTATCTGCTCTAAGCTCGGGTTTGAAAGTTTTTCAATACTGAAAATATTGATAAGCTTTTCTTTTAGAAAATCTCTTTTAGATTGGGAGTGGGGGGTACGTAGTTGGTGCCTGACTGAATATCCTTGGTGAATGACTGCCATTTAAATGGCAGGTTGCAGAAATAACTGAATTTGGAAAGTCGATATATTGAGGGGAGGTCGATAATCGGTAGGAAGGGGGATTATATCATCGAATTTCCAATTTTCGACCCCCTGAGTTTTTTTTTTAATTTTTATTTTTTTAAATAATTTTTTTTAATTTACAAATAGCTATTTACAACTGTATACAAATAAATACAGCAAGCAAATGTGCTAATAAAGAGATAATGGCAAAGTCAAAATGTTATGAGGGGAGAAATCACCCAATAGTGACACTCCCTAGTCACTGTTTTTCTCTTCTTTATTGCTAATCACTGTCACTGTCACTGCTTCTGCTCAGAAGGTCTCTAGGCCATTGACGCTTAAGCCGTCGTTGGGGAAGTATGGCAGAATGGAGGGCACGGACCAGAGGATTATTGTGGGAACTAAGAAGGGAAAATAATTTTTTATATTTGGATTTAGCGACTTCAGTAATGAAAGGTACATTAAGGTCAGTGTGAAGGGTTTTGTTGAAGACGTAGTAAGGAGCATTGGCTATTGTACGAAGGATTTTGGATTGAAGGGATTGGATGCGCTGGAGATTGGAAGCCTTGGCAGAACCCCAGAGTTCAAGTCCGTAAGTCCACATAGGTTTGATTATTGCGTTGTATATAAGTCGTTTTGTTGTCAAAGTTAGTTTGGATCTTTTGTCTAGTAGTCTTAGTAGAAGTTTATAACGTCTGTTCATTTCTTGTCTTTTCAGTCTCGTGTGAGGATTCCAAGTTAGTCGTTTGTCAAGTATGAGGCCTAGATAGCGGACTTCGTTTTTTAAAGGGATGGATTTTTTTTTACAAGTTGATATTCACAACTGTACAAAAAATATTTACAACAAGCAATCGTGCTAAGAGAGAGATAATAGCAATCTCAAAATATAAAGAGGGGAGAAATCAGACATTGGTGACACTCCCTAGTCACTGAGTTACTCTCATTTGTAAATAATTACTGTCACTGCTGCTGCTAAGGAGGTCTCTAGGACATATTCGCTTAAGCCGTCGTTGGGGATCGGACGCTAAACGATGGTCCCGATGTACGATGTCAAGCACTCGTTAATACCCCCTACACTAGGTGAATAAAAATTTAGGATAGGCAAAATTTAGAATTCCCATAGTAGAGTCAGGCTCAGGTGCACCAGAGCGACGAAAGAGTGCTCTAGTAGTAAGCGATATGACCTCGTTATTAAAGCCCAAATGTCACAATAACTAACTTCTGTACACCGGAGAAAATTGAAATCCTTAATAGCGTCCGCCTGTGAGAAGTTCCAATGTATTTTGTACATATTCTTCACAATTTTATAGAGACATTATATATATATATATATATATATATTCTTTTTTTTCTTGTATTAACTTATTATTGTATATATTTTCATTTATTATTTTATTTTATGGATATTAAACCATAAGCGTCAACAAATTTACTTAGGGTTTTTAACGATTATGAATAAAAAAAATAATAATAATAAAAAAATAAAAAGCTAGAGTCTAGGTTATCATAAATTTCTTTCTTCCTCCCTCACGAAACATGTTTCATATCCCTGTAAACTTTAATTTTAAGAGATGAAAATAACTTCCGTGGCAGGGATTCACATTCATGAATTTCTCAAAAGGTGGGGGGGTCCATATACCTTATTACTTTTTGGAAGATTCAAATTCGGTATGTAGATAGATAACGAATATCCATATATAAATATTGAATGGGGCAGGCCTATCCTTTCCGATCAGTTTTGAAACACCACCAATACTTTACTTTACCTGCCCACAAAACAAACACTCTGCTCTCCAGTATAGAGCAATGACTTTTTCGATTTTGATTTTTTTTTTGGCTCAATCAAAAACTGATCTACGGAGAGTTATCATGAAGCTTGACTTTTTACCTGCCATGCTAGCCATAGTATGAAATTTATACTGAATTTTCTCTGAAATTTCATGTTTTCGAATGCCCTGGAATTATGACCAATTGAATCTATACATGACTCCATGCATCTTATAAGTTGCAAACTATTCATGTGGAAACATCGAGACTGCAAAATATGAAGTTCTCAAATGCCCGCTGTACGACCAGGTCAGGGTGGAGTTGATTCGCAAAACCGGATCATACCTGGTGACAGACTGGGTTAGACCACCGATCGCCACAGATTGATCGATCTGTGGTCGACCATAACCCGTCATAGCCTCATATAAGCCCTACTCTGATTCCCAGCTCCCTCGACAAATAACGGATGGGTAATGAGGAGAAAACAGTCATATAGGTACCAAAGAAATAAAACAAAGAGGGATAATGGAACAAAAAACCAAAAAACCAGTTACTTTTCGTCCAAGGTACTGAGCCTGCAGGCACTTTCAGGACAAAACTCATATCTAAACCCTCCAAGTAATATCCTAAAATTTCTATTGCTTTTGTGGAGACGAATTATTAGACATATTCTTTTAGTTATAGAAAAAAAAAAAAAATATATATATATATATATAGTAACAAATAAGCAATATAGAAACTAAATAAGAAGATACAAAGACAATTAAAAATTATATAAAACAAAATATGACCTTTGATAAAGGAAAATAGAAAAATTGTACTAACCATAACACAACAATAAAAACTGAATAAAAAAATAAAATAAAAAATTAGTAAATATATATATATATATTTTTCTACTCGTATAGCAATAAAAATAAATTGTTAAATTTTTAACATCTAGGTTATGAAAAAAGTGCACAATTAGTTATGAGTCAAATTTTGATCTATTAGTGAAATATATGTGGAGAAATGTTTGCCTGGGGATACACAAAGAGGGATAAGATACAAAGCCTGCAGGCACTTTCAACCCTCCAAGCATTATCCTAAAATTCCTGTTGCTATTGTAGAGTCGTATTTGTGCTGGCAATCGGAGTTTTTCGCTATGGCTGTTTATTGAAAGATAGTTTTTTTGATACCCTAAAGCATTGACCAATCGATAGAGGGAATTATATTTTTAATTTCATATTGTATTTATATCCAGACAGACGATTGCTCATGGCTGCTACCAAATCACCACGGAGAGACCGAACATCAGAAATAGAGGCTATTCGAGAAGAAGTCCAGGTAACACCTGAGTCACATACTTAGTAACACGAGCTTGAAATGATTTTGAGAAGGGGGAGGCAGCGATCTGTAAAAGCGTCGTTGGTATATAAAAGTCCTGTTATTGTCACATATATTTTTAAACTATTTAAGGAATTAGTAACAAGGAAAGTAAATATAATTTTATCAATACTGAACCATCGATAGCATCGTCGAACATCGCACGACCACCATCGATGTTTTTCAACTATGTTCACCCATATTCTGTGTTATCTATCTTTTATGTAGATATTTAATCCGAATAATTTTCGAGGAGGAGACTGGAGATTTTAATTTCATTCTGTATAAGGATGTAATATTCCACTTAATAATGAAAGCTTTACGCTAATTATAATTTTCTCTTTGGGAGGGAGACTATAAGTGTAATGAAATGCCTATGCATGAGCTCTGAAGTCTATAGCAGTGAAGAGGAACCCGCTACTCTTATAGTCGGCTCTCGGCTCTCGGCTGGCACTAGACTCAACTAATTAATCACCTGTAATATAGAAGCTATGCTAATCCCAAAAGGAAGGAGGCTCCCAGAGTCCACAAAATACTACTAGTCAGCATTTTCAGCAAAATTACAAAGGACCTAACACCAAAAAAAAATGTCAACAGTGAATTATGTATTTCCCCATCATGAATCAATTAATTTTTCCCTCTCCCTATAAAACCAATCGATCGTTTGGCCTAAAAATCAATATTTGACTTACAAATGTTCTGAATCCTCTTACTAACTTTTGTGTCCATACATTCATTACATCGGCAGTTTTCAGGGGTTTTATGTCGAGCCTTCTTCTGATTTCCCCTTCCTTTCGGCCGATTCCTCGGACAATCAATAGGTCAAACTTATATTTTAAATATTGTCTATTCCACTAAAGATAGTGGAATAGACAATATTATATCTTTAGTGGAATAGACAATATTTTCGATAGACAATAGACGATATATCTTTAGTGGAATAGACAATATTTTAAAAAGAAGTTTGTTTTATTTATTTATTACAAGTTTCCACAATATGTCCGCGTTCCTCAACTTAGAAGTAATTAATAGGTGACTTCCATATTGGGTTTTGGATTTAATTATAAATACGTTTATGTCCAAATTCGTGTGTGAAAGTGTTTATATTATTAAAGATAATTTTAAATGAACTTGAAAGAAATAAAACTTGTTTATTTATGATATTGTCTAATTTCACCAACTATATTTACATCGGAGAACTTTCGGTATTTCTACCATCCTCAGCCAAAATCATAAGAGATAAGACTAACTTATGCTTTTGGCTGAGGATGGTAGAAATACCGAAAGTACTCCCATGTAAACATAGTTGGTGAAATTAGACAATATCATAAATAAACAAGTTTTATTTCTTTCAAGTTCATTTGAATTATTTCACAATATCTCTGCAATAATGTCAGTTTAAAGATTATTTGTTTTTTTTTAATATTGGAACGGAGTTGTGATCTGCTGAGTGACCAGTGACCAGTGACCAGTGACCAGTGACCAGTTGGTCTGTCATGATATTTGTTGGAACTTAACATTTTATAAGTTTTAGATGATGATAATACTTCTCTCATTTGATCATTTTCGCAATGATGTTTCATACATGATGTCACAAATATCATCGCGAAAATGATCAAAACGTATTCAAGAGATCTTGAAACGTGAAAATCCTTTGAAAACTTGATCTTGGATTTCCGCTCGATTACAATACATCCTTATACTATTGTATAATGAAAGTAAAAAATAGAAAAGAAATAATGTTTTTTTTTACGATAACCACTCTAATAAAAGAGACGGAGGAAGAGATTTAATGATATTTTATGAATATGATGATACAGCCCGCAATTTGTTTTAAGAAGGTTAAGAAGGGGCTTTTAAGATTCTTATTCACATAGAAACTGTGTACAGTTAATGGCTGATCTTTGAAATTAAATATTCCAAGGAAGAAAAAAAAGCTTGTAGGTTTCACAACTGGCCCCCGGTCCTTAGTTTTTCTAACCTTAGCTTTTAAACTCGCTGAGGCATATAAAATAGAAAAAAAAAGTCGAGTTAATCAACAAAGTTTTCTCTCTTCTTTTGAAACCAATCCATCGATTTTATTTTAAAATACATACATATATACTGTAATGCTCATTTCTTTGATAGGGGAAATTATTTACTTACTAAAATTTTAATTATTTTGCTTTTGCAAATTTTATTAATATAAAAAAATCTGAGCTGAAACTACAATAATTATTTATACAGAGAAGCTTGTGGATTCTTTGATGATAAAATAATTAAGTGAAAAGTGGATACATAAAAAGACGAAAAACACATATAACGTTAACAATTCATAGTTATTTTGTTACATAAATATGTTTTTTTTAAATAACGATAATGAATAGCCAGAACACATAACTGTTATATTTTTACTTTAAAATATAACAAATTACCAACACTTTTATCTACCCTTAATGATTCTTTTCTGATACTTATTATTTAATTATTTGATTCATTTTTTTTTTTAAGTCAATATTCCTAACTTCATACAATTATTTGAACTTCGACATTTTGTAATATGTATGTAATTTCTTTTCTTTTTTTTATTTATATAATTTATGATTTCTTTTTTTCTTGCATGTGATGGGATGTAAGGATGTTTTCAGATCCGTACTTAGGTCCATGAAGTCGCAATTTGGTCTTCTACATTCTCGCCCACATGGTTTCCCTCATAACATTTTTTTTTCTCGTGTTCTTCAAAAGTTCTTAAGTCGAGTTTTATGTTACGATGATATCCAGCCAAAAATCTCGAGAGAAGTATTCTCATCATCTAAAACTTATAAAATGATAAGTTCCAACAAATATCTATGACCGAGCCACTGGTCACTGGTCACTCTCAGGGCAGATCACAACAACTCCACGTTTTTCTTCATACTCCAAATGCCATGTTGCAGCCGCTGTCTAAATTTTATTATTTAGTTTGTTTTATTTATTTCTCAGTTCAAATATTATTATATTTAAGTTTAGCTATCTCTCCTTTTTGTATTTCTATTTTTTAAACAACTATTTCATATTTAATTAATTTTAAAAATACATATGCATATCACTGCAATACATATATACAGAGGCGGATTTAAGTTAGATTGCGCCCTAGGCCCATTGCGATTTGGCGCAGCCCCCCCCTCCAAGTTTCTTCTAAAGAAAAATTTTGCTTTATAGTTAATTATATTTATCAGTATCAGTACACTACGAAGAAACTGAGAATTTTCAATTTTAGAAGAAATAATAGTTTTTTCCGGCAAGAACTCATGTTTAATTTTAATAAAATAGATTACTTATAAAAAATACAGTTTAAAACATTTAATATATTCGTTCCATATTAAAAAAACTAATTATCTTAAATAATATTAACACTTTCACAGACGAATTTATGACCGATCACATAACGTTTCCTATACTGTAATAAGTCTGTCTCTTTGTGAATTATCGTATTCATAATCACAGTTATCAAGTTTCATCGGGAGTCATCGTACTACTATCAATTTTCAGCCAAATCGACTACAAGAAATTGGGAGGAGGTTGAACTCAAAAACCCTAATGGCGATAATAACCAAAGCAGTTGTTCAGTTGTATATATCAAAGTTCCAAATACAGTGTAAACTCCATTTAACGTCACTCGATTTAACGAAAAACTCCCTAAAACATCGAAATTACTTGAATCTGGTTGGTTTACCTTGTTGTCCATACAATGATACACTCTATGTAGCATCACACCCACTCTAAATAACGACAACAATACGTCATTACTAAGCAATAAACAGTACTTTCAAGTTGCCGAAATTAATAAGAACTGCAGCTGTGTACGGTCTTTTGTTTGTTATTTTGTTGCTTTATTGTCTAGCACGTATTTACCTCGACTGTCGGCATCATACGTACCGAAGATTCTAAGAAATTCGTTCTTCTGTTTGATGTGATTACCTTACACGGCATGTTGATCCCACATTATCCCAAGATATGAATATCCCAAGATATATGCGTTGTTATTTGTATCAATATTAATGTTTGTTGTTTGTAAATGTTATACTTTATTAGTAAATACATTGTATAATATTATATAGTAAAATACTATTAAATGTAATGTAATATGTATTGATTTTTCTTCTCTTCATTTAACGACAACTCTCAATAACGCCATAAAATGCGCAGTCCCTTAAGTGTCGCTATTTAGAGTTTACACTGTATATTCAAATAAAAATTGTAGAGAAAAGTGAGAGAGTTATTTTATTCTCAATACAATTATTCGCAAGTTGTTCGGTTCGCGAAATACATGCCGAAAACCGTCCTGAAATATCAGTTTGGAACACATATTTTTAGACTTTTCCTTCATTTTCTCGAAAATTGTTAATTCTATGTGACTCGCACCTAAAAGAGTTTGCCCGTACCTAGGAAATAATGAACTCGGTATAATAATATAATGATATAATTTTGGGCCTTATTCCTACGTTCCCTCTGCACAATAAACTCGAATCCAACTTTATAGATTTGGCAAATAGTAAGGTTTCCGTTGAGAGACCAAACTTGGATTGTTAGTTGCTAATGATCCGTAACAACAACGTTATTACCTCTCCACTTGTATATACGCTGAATACAGTATATATTTATAAGAACCGCCTCACCCCCTCTCAACTACCCTTAACCAAAGTTGGGAAATATTGAATATTTATAAAAAAAAATTAAATATTTTTGAGAATACCTTTTTTGTAACTAAAGATTTTCTTGTAATTATTTGTCTACTTTTTAGTAACTAATCGTTTTTAATTTAGCTCAAAGTAATAAGAAGTTAAATATTTTTGTAGTTTAACTACTTTTATTATTTAACTACTTATCAACCTGAAGTAATTTTTCAATTTTATTAGGCCACGTTTGGGTTGTTAAATAAAACTATAATATATTATTAGTTTGAAAGCAAAATAGAAAATATGGAACTTTTAACACAATACTTTAAAAAAAATTATTCATAGAATAAAACCGTAACTTGCTTCTTGAATAAAACTCTAATCACTAAAAAATTATTGAATAAACAATAATTGAATAACTTTATTGAAGAAAAATGTATTCAATAATGCCCAGCATTGAGTGTGACAATAGAAGCTGATGGGTGTCGTCTCCAGAAGTTATCATTGTTTCAGAACTACCTTCGTGATAATAATTTAAAAGTTAAACAGGACGGAAAAGGTAAACTGAAAGTTTTCGATGGGAAGGAATTCATTAGCATCACATATCATACATCTTTTTAATGACGATAATAATTTTAAACTAGTTACAAACTCAACATCCTTCTTGACGAGCAGCTATCACTGTGAGAGCTATGTGGCCTATGATCAAAGAAACAGTCATAGGTACAACCCGGATTTCATCCAGTAAAAAATTTTTAAAAAAATACCAAAACATGCAAAAATGTGAAACGAAAAATAAAATCCTGGTACTAACTGTTTTACTGCAAAAAAAAAAAAATGGATCTAATTTGTAAATTAAATAACTCTTTTTTTCAGGATAAAATTGGGTAGGGTTTAAAAATAAATATATAAAATAAAAAGCCTAAAGGAATTTATTTATACAATTTTTAAAAAATATTTAATGAAAACACAAGTTTTTTTTACCTCCATGATTTAATTATAAAAGCACATATGATACTTAACATTTTTGCAGAGATATAGTGAAACACTTAATAAAAATATAAATAAAAAGAAATGTTTCTTAAAAATATTGCCTATTTCACAAGATATGTAAAAAATATGGGAAAATTTTCGGTATGTTAGCAATACTGAAAGTACTCCCATATATTGTATATAATATATAACTGTACCGCCTGTCGCTAAGTACGTATGTGCTTTAGCTGGGAAAACGATCTCTCGACGCTGACGCTTGTGATGGGGCATGTTTGTATCTGCTTATAATGTCAGGTTCTAGATTGAATACAATATCTTCACCATTTATGGCCGCATTGTATCGTACTTTTGAGTTGGACATATCCGGGGTTTTTTCTCAAAACTGTTCTAAAGTCAATTAACAAATGTACTTACAAATAAATTTTCAAATTACGAGAAAATATGCAATTTTGTGTAGTAAAAATCTAGAACTTGCAATTTTGCCAAAAAAAAATTAAAAACGTGCAAAATAAAATTCAGATTCAAGCAGCCGAAAAAAAAATGCAATTGCACGGACAGAGTTTATAAAATAACACCAGCGATTATAACTACAGGTTCAAAAGTTAAACCTAAAATTTGGACATGAGAATAACTTGGAATCCTCACACGAGACTGAAAAGACAAGAAATGAACATGAAAACTCACATTATTGCAGAGATATTGTGAAATAATTCAAATGAACTTGAAAGAAATAAAACTTGTTTATTTATGATATTGTCTAATTTCACCAACTATAATTAGTCTTATCTCTTATGCTTTTGGCTGAGGATGGTAGAAATACCGAAAGTACTCCCATGTATATATAGTTGGTGAAATTAGACAATACCATAAATAAACAAGTTTTATTTCTTTCAAGTTCAAAAGAAATGAACAGACGTTATAAACTTCTACTAACACTACTAGACAAAAGATCCAAATTAACTTTGAAAACAAAACGACTTATATACAACGCAATACTCAAACCTATGTGGACTTACACACTTGAACTCTGGGGTTCTGCCGAGGCTTCCAATCTCCAGCGCATCCAATCCTTTCAATCTAAAATCCTTCGTAAAATAGGCAATGCTCCTTAAAACTCTTCACACTGACCTTAACGTACCTTTTGTCACCGAATTCGCTAATCCAAGTATAAAAAATCATTTTCCCTTCTTAGTTCCCACAATAATCCTCCATTCTGCCATACTTCCCCAACGACAGCTTAAGCGTCAATGGCCTAGAAACCTCCTTAGCAGCAGCAGTGACAGTGATTAGTTACAAATGAGAGTAAAACAGTGACTAGGGAGTGTCACCACTGGGTGATTTCTCCCCTCTTGACATTTTGGCATTGCCATTATCTCTCTATTAGCACATTTGTTTGTTGTATTTATTTTTATACAGTTGTAAATATCTATTTGTAAATAAAAAAATGAGTGATTTGTTAATTTGTGATGTTGGTTCCAAGGGTCTTGTTCCCATCTACTGTCAATATAATGCTTACATATTCCACTTTTGTCCTGAAACATTTTGACTAATGTTATGTGATGAGGCTCCATACTTGGCTAAGTTAATAAACAATGATTTTAATACATTTTTAATACATTCTTGAAAAGACTGAGACATGCATAAAATATCGTTATATATATTTTCCAAAATGGACAAAGTTGATACACCCGACCATCGTACATGAAGGCTGTATACATACGATCGTCAGAGTATAGATCGATTTGCCAGGAATTTTTAGTTAAATCGATCGTGTCAAAAAATTATGTTGGCCACAATGCCTTCGATTTATTGAAATGTCATCGATATATTGGGACAATTTCTAATTCATTTTCCGTAGATCCAACAGTGCGTAATAAATTTGCTAGACCACTGAGATTTTAGGGAGAAAGTTGTGAAATATAAAGAAATAATAAAATGTGAAATAACTCCAAGATGGTTGAAAATTGGACTATGCTTATGAGGAACGTTTTTGTGGCAAATGGTGTACACCATCGTTAGTCAACATCCGGATACTTTATAACCAAAGACGCTGTATAAATGGTTTACATTTCAACAGTAATTTTCTCCATGACATTATCAATCAAAAAAGTATCAACAATTTCTGATTCAATCCATGCAGTCCATCATTTTATGGCACATGACCAACCGCACTATTTTATCCCTGCTCACAAACTCACCACGCCGACTCAAGAGATCATGGCAGCGAGACTTGCTTGAGATGTATCCTGACTGTGCTTCTTCTAGATTTCACGCACCCAAGTCCAATAATTGCTGTAGTTTTTTGGATATTGAGGAAAATATTAATATTTAGTAGGGAAACATTTGTTTTTTGTAATAAAGAGAAAATATGGAAGTAGTATACATCGGTGGAAAAAATGTAGAAAGGGAAATATTTCCGTTTGGAAGGGAGTTTTTTCCCTCGAAAAGTAACAAATCTGATCATCATCTGATATGTTGTTTGTGACTCACGCCCGGGTTTTAACTATTACGTCATATCGCCTACTTCCAGAGCACTCTTGTCACACTGATATGAGCCTGACTCCACAGTGAGAGTAAATTATGCATCCCCAGGTTTAGTTAACTATTACCTCATATTGCCTACTACCAGAGCACTCCTGTTACACTGAGTGACATGAGCCTGACGCCACAGTGGGAATAAATTATCCATCAGCAGGTTTTGTTAACTATTACGTCATATCGCCCACTACCAGAGCACTCTTGTCACACTGAGTGCCATAAGCCTGACTCCACAGTGGGAGTAAATTATTATATATAATGAAAATAATAATATTTAGTAGGGAAACATTTGTTTTTTGTAATAAAGAGAAAATATGGGAGTAGTATACATCGGTGGAAAGAATGTAGAAAGGGAAATATTTCCGTTTGGAAGGGAGTTTTTTCCCTCGAAAAGTAACAAATCTGATCATCATCTGATATGTTGTTTGGGACTCACGCCCGGGTTTTAACTATTACGTCATATCGCCTACTACCAGAGCACTCTTGTCGCACTGAGGGATATGAGCCTGATTCCACAGTGGGAGTAAATTATCCATCCATAGGTTTAGTTAACTTTAACGAGTATTTGACATCGCACAGGCTCGAGACCATCGTCTAACGTCCCAAAGGATGAAATGCTCAAGGATTTTTTATCTCCAAAAACCTAAGGGCCTTGGCCGGGTTTTGAACCAATTAGTGAATGTTATCATATGAACTTAAGGAAATTTTTCAATAAAAATACTTCACTTAATAACAATGTACACTATATACACAGTGGCGGTTTACCCTAAAAGTAAACCTAACCTCAATATTCATTCCTTCATTTCTCCTAATTTTCAAGAGTATCATTTTACGTGCTGTGCCTGAAACTCTATATTGAAGAAAAAAATTTACAAAATTTTACTCTTTTCTTGTAAGTTTTGTTCCAGACACAAACACATACCGCCTTCACCACATCCACAAGTCATTTAAACACCTGGTTAGTGTTTGTGTTTGATAGAGAAATGTGATACACATACAATACTCACAGTTCTCTATCAGACACAAACACATACCGCCTTCACCACACACATCCACAAGTCATTTATACACCTGGTAAATGTTTGTGTTTGATAGAGAAGTGTGATACACATACAATACTCACAGTTCTCTATCAGTCACAAACATATACCATCTTCACCTCACAGATCCACTCAAGTCAATATAAAGGCCTGAAGAAGCAAAAATAAATAGTTTACAAAACGTTGGCCACATACTTTTTTATATATTTACTTGCCTTTACAGTGTAAAGATACTGTCGGCTCGGTATTCGATACATATTTTATAGATCAATAATAGCTTATAAATTATATACATCAACCGAGAATAAATAAATACTTAGAATACAAACGAATATTAAATGAATGATAATAATTGTGGTTTTTTTCTGAATAAATAATAGAAGGAAAGTTAATATTAAATTCTTAGTACAGTTGGTAGTATTATCTATATTTATTATATAATTATAGATACAGTGAAACCTCTCTTGGCGGTCACCTCTGATAGCCGGACACCCCTGGTGGGCGGACAATTTTTACGGTCCCGGCAGAATATATAGGGATTTCAACACATTTGCCCCTCTCTTGGACGGACGCGGACAGTGAAATCGAGTACCGAGAAGAGTAGACTACCTCTGTTGGAAGGACAGGCAGGCCTCTAATTCGGGTTGACGTTTAATATGTTCTTAGAATTCACTTTTAGAGGGAAGGTTGATGTTTATTCTGTGAATTCTCATTTGAAAGGGTTGATTTTTAATATGTTGTTAGACTTCTCTTTGTACTACCAACCTACCAAACTTTCCAAGTAGTGCAGCTGTGTTTACGAAGGAGTTCCAAGAAGTTTGTAATGTTCCATACTGCCAGTCAATGTTGGAATAATTATCGTACATATGCGATAATTTCATGCCTACGTACGATGTACGATATCCCATTATTATCGTACGCAGATTTTACGATAATTTTCATTATGATGCATTGAAACTTTATTTTATTCCTGCTCTCATAGACAATAGCGCGAAGATTTTTTTTCTATTCGCGAAGATTTTTTCTTTCTTTTTGCTCACAGCGCTATCTTTTATATATTAACGAGTAAGTATGCCGATCAAATACTTTAATTCACTAGCTGTAAACTATATATAATCTAAGTAAGAATAGAAATGATGTGAAGTGAATACCAATGATAGGTTTAAGATTCTAAGATTTTGTTATTTTATTACTTGAAGGTTAGATGTAAAATGTTATCAAGTAGTTCTCGAGAATATAGAATACATTGAGATACAATGAAAAAGTATTTCATTATATTCGTCACTAACCTACTATCCCTTCATATTTATTTTTTTGTTATAAATTCGAAATATTAGCTGGATCTTAAAAACAGTGCAGTTTTTCCAATCGAATTTAAAATGTTAGCGCCATTATTGATCTTCAAGTTAAGGCGGGAGTAGTTGAGGCCTGTCCCATATGTAAAAAATATAGTTAAAAAAGGTTATTTTAATTTCGGAGCAATAGTTTACAAGTAATCAACTAGAAAGCATACGCAAAAATATTGATATTACGTTTAATAAGATTTATTAATAAATTATAGTCATTATTTTGAAAAGTACGATAATTTTGCTTCATGTACGATAATTCTACGCTACTGGTACGATAGTTGCCTCGCTTCAAGTTGTGAACACTGCTGCCAGTTACCAATACCAACGCGAACTTAATCAAGAGTTATTGCCTCCAAGCAAACGATGCTTCGTCATTAATTTTAATTTCTCAGGTAGAGGAAAATATAGGAAACTCGATTGGGAAAAAAAAATTGAAACAAAAGAAAATGTCTGATTTTTTTTAAATCTTAGACGTTATACCATTGTTTATGTTCGGATTCTAGTACAAATTTCTGATTTTATTACAAATTTCCTATTTTTTAAAATTGTATTCAGTTGTTCAATAAACAACATTTTTTACATACGATACACGTGTTTAGAAAAGATAACTTTCATCCTTATCAATTTGCCTTCTATTTTCCCTTTCCCTCTGTTAGGAGGACACCTCTGCTGGGCGGACAACTTCCATGGCCCCATTGGTGTCCGTCTAAGAGAGGTTTCACTGTATTTTATATTTATATTTCTTTTAGATAAATCTTCTTTCAGGACGATATTTCGGTGCGATCATGAGCCCCTTCCTCTGAAGAAATCTATTGAATGTAAAATGTGCTATTTAGTTTTTTCTACAAGTTTTATTTGAAGACGTTTTTGGTTAGGTCTTAAGAAAAAGCGCTATCTTATAAATGGAACTTAAACTCCTAAATAAATTAATTGCTGTAGTAATTTTTGAGTTAGTGACTCAAACAGATCTACAGGGGTCCACATCCACTCGAGCTCAGATGCCCGAATGAAAGAAATATATGATATATTAAATTTGAAAAAGATAAATTTGGAGACCCGCCCTGATCTTATTTTTTTGGAAGCCCCAAATCCCATGGAATAAAGATATTGATATTTTTAGGTAAAGACAATGGATGTGCAATAACTTCTATGGTTTGATTGACGTTTACAAAACTGTATAGTATATACCCTTCATTCGGAAGGGTAGATCGTTAGTCTGATAAATTCACCTCTCCTAAATCCCATTTCAATGGGAACTTTTTCAAAGTTATAAAAAGAAAACTAAAAAACTCACTTTTTTACATTTTTACTTGCTTTTGGGAGAGTTATGGAGTTGGTGACAAATTTGAAGTTGAGTTTTCAATGGAATTTTATGTTTTTCAAGCCAAAAATTTTTTAAAAAAATTTGTTGGTGAGTTACGTTTCTCACCACTGTTTGTGCTAAAAAATCAATAGTTACTTCGGAATTCGAATACAAAACTTTGCGTCGATACATTCCCTATATCAGCATTCATTTTGAGTTGAGCGATCTTCTCTGATCCTCCCCTTCCCTTCGGCCGATTTTCCTAAAAATTAATAAGTGTCGTCCTTATGGAGATTTAAATTTAAATATAAAATTTCATAACACATTCATTTTATCGGAGGTTGATTTTTTTTTCTCTTTTGGAATCAGGTGTTTGGAAAACATGAAATTCCGCTGAAAACTGACATCGTATTTTTGACTGATTACATAACTTTCCCTATACCTCGTATAGCTGAAGAAGTGAAATTATCTATTACTTTCTCATTCCTATCTTGAGGGCGCCAGTAGCTCAGTGGTCTGCGTGCTTGACTGCTGAGCTCAAGGTCATGGGTTCGTAACCCGACAGAGGCCCTTAGTTTATTTTATCTGGGAGGTAAAATAAACTTAAGCACGCCGTCCTTCGGCTGGGGGACGTTACGAGATGGTCCCGAGCCTGTACGATGTCAGGTACTCGTTAAAGACCCCTACCCTAGATGAATAAAAATTTAGGGTAGGCAAAATTTAGGACTCCCACAGTAGAGTCGGGCTCATGTCCACCAGAGTGACGAAAGAGCGCTCTGGTAGTAGGCGATATGACCTCGTTGTTAAAGCCCGGGCATGAGTCATAAAACCTAACCTAACCTATCTACAATCGTTTCTGCGTTAGACCGCTCTCAACTAGGGTTGCCATCCGTACTTTATTATATAGTATTGTACTTTATTTCTGGTAATTGTACTCTATACTTTATGAGAACAATAAAGTACGCGAAAATACTTTATTTCGCATGATTTGATTTTTCTGGGATTCATTTTACATATAACATACAAAAAAAAGGTTGGTCGTAAGGATCTTTATGGAGAAATTTCTTTATTAAACAAATTATATACTCAAATATATAGCTCTGAAGGTTTTGCGGAATGGTGTACTACACAAAAATGGCAGCAAGTATTTAATAAGACTGATAGTTTTTCAAATTTGTATAAATTAATTTCATTTTTACTATCGATTCCCGCCACGTCATTCACAGAGAGTTTTTTTTGTGATAAATAGCAAATGGCGAGACGAAAGAAACAAACCGTCTCTGAATCTGATAAAAAATGAATTTCTTATTTACTTTAACTTAAATATAGACTGTAAAGATGCTGTGAAGCTGTTTAGCAGTGATAATTATTTGTTAAAAGTTGCTAAAAGTAATGAAAAATATGTTTTTAAGCAAAATAATAAAGTAAAATAAATCGAATTTTATTTTGAGACAATGAACTTTTTTTTTTTCTACCTTTAATAACTAATGTACTTTATTTGCACAAAAAAAAAGGTGGCAACCCTGCTCACATCATACCAATCACATACACACACACACATATAGACAGACATACAAATAAAAATGTGTGAGAGGTCAGACTACATGTTATTTGACAACCTGTGAATTAATCACTTCTCACTACATCTTATTTGACAACCTGTGAATTAATCACTTCTCACTACATCTTATTTGACAACCTGTGAATTAATCACTTCTCACTACATCAGCCATCTTCATATTAGTAAACATAATAGTTAATATTTATGAAGAATTTGAAATGAGGTAGGAAAGATTGATTGTGCTTCTATAATGGAGAAAGGGTGTGGTGTGTTTTCATTTAGTTCAGTCAACACAGCAAGGGAACGTGATTCAACTCGTATCAACAATACATAGCCCAGGACAACACATCACAAACAGATCCATAGCATACTGTGTTTGGCAACACAGATCTACTATACTGACAATGGATTGGAACCAAATATTACATCCATTACGGAATTATTGAAATCGTGCGGAAATTTGAGATCGAACTTTCAATGGCTTTTGTTTCAAGGTCCCCTAAAGACTACTTTTGACCCTTTTCGCGATGTCTGTTCACGCGAGTGGAATGTTGTGAGCGCTCTAAGCCGTAAAAAACCCGGACAAAACAAGGACTTATCTCATTAAAAACCAGGACAGATCAGACTCAAAATTGTTTACTAAATATTTTAAAATTTATAGGTTAGGTTAGGTTTTATGACTCATGCCCGGGCTTTCACTACGAGGTCATATCGCCTACTACCAGAGCGCTCTTTCGTCACTCTGGTGGACATGAGCCCGACTCTACTGTGGGAGTCCTAAATTTTGCCTACCCTAAATGTTGTATTCACCTAGGGTAGGGGTCTTTAACGAGTACCTGACATCGTACAGGCTCGGGACCATCGCTTAACGTCCCATCCGAAGGACGGCGTGCTTAAGTTTATTTTACCTCCCAGATAAAATAAACTAAGGGCCTCGGTCGGGTTACGAACCCACGTTCTTGAGCTCAGAAGTCAGGCACGTATACCACTGAGCTACCGGCGCCCTCGTAAAATTTATATAAATCTTTATTGTATTGAAACGTGCAAAGTTTTTTTTAGAACAAACTACATCTTTTTCTTTAAATTTTGATACTTTTCTTACAAGTAATTTCTTCACAAATAATTAACAATCTTTTACTTCTAAGACAGTCTCATATTTTTCAGTGTTCCCAATTTGTCTGAGAACATCACAATTATTAAGTAAATAATCATAAAAATTATCACAACTATAGTCACTAAAATTATATTTGGTCATTGTTATCGCAGCAATAGTACTGGGCAACAGTTTATTTCTCTCTTTAGTCCACTGACAATTTATGAGAGAAAATACTCTTTCAACATTAGCATTGTGAGCTGGAATGCTGAAAAAAAAATTCTACTATCTTTTTTAATTCTGAATATGATTCTTCACTCTTACATTTTCGGAGAATCAAATACAGCATGAACTAAAAACAATATATGTAGTTAATAAACAGGTGGGATAAAAATCGATTCCCAAAAAAGTATCGATACACCCAATTGTTAAAATTAACCCGTAACTGGTGACGTGGGGTGTGTGATACCCAGCGAAAACTATGATTCACCATTGGGGCCAGAGGGTTGAGCTTGTTGTCCGACTAGGTACCTTCCAGTCGGTCTATGCCCTCCTTGCCTAGTGTATTGTTTTGATTCTCTAGTGTGTTATTTCGTGTCAGCTCCAAATAAATGTAACTTCAGGGTATTTTACACCCCACGTCACCAGATACGTAACTTTTTTGCACTTCGCGATTTTTTTATTTTATTATTTTTTCTGTGGTTTTTTTTTGGTATTATCTACTGTGTTTATAAATAACTTTTTATGAATAATTTTTACATATAATTTTATTGTTATGGCATCTAAAAAAACCTTTCTGATAAAGGATTGATGACTGGGCTGGAGTGCAGTGGAGATGAAGATGTATCTCCTGATTATATTAGTGATCATCAAACTGATTCAGAACAAGAATTGACTGATGACGAATTTCCATCGGTAATGGCAAGTACATCACCGCCAATGGCAAGTACTTCACTGCTGCGTACTTTGGACTCAGATTTTTCGTCTGGGTCTGATTATGATGAACCTCTACCAAAAAAAGTAAAAAAAAAAGGTAACTAAATACTATGGAAAAAAATGGAAGACTTGGACAAACAAGTAAGATGCCAGAAGTGCCCCAGAGGATCTGACAAAAAAACAAAAAAAAGTCTGCAATGGACTTCCAATATGTGGAAGTTGTATGATTCCAGTCTGTAAAGAATGTGCTGAATGATGTGTCGGAATT
Organism: Aradus depressus; assembly: GCA_963662175.1. Lineage (NCBI taxonomy): Eukaryota > Metazoa > Arthropoda > Insecta > Hemiptera > Aradidae > Aradus > Aradus depressus. The sequence continues at coordinate 36,116,883 of OY759218.1, forward strand.
TTAATTAAAAATTAACTTTTTTTAAAATTCTTATTTTTTTTTTTTACTTTTATTATATTTAAATAATAGAGTATTGCTGCAATTTTTATTCCAAAAGGTGTTGCAAATTATATTTTGGGATTTTTAGCAACTCTATAGTTTAAATTGGTTTTTATTGGCAAGTTTAAAAAAAAAGTTTTTTGGGGCCCTAGAAATTTTTTTTTTGTGTTTAAATGTTTTTGAGGTCATAAATACATGTCACTAAATTAATTAAAATTAAAATATTTTTTTTTACTCCGCAAGTTAAGCTCGTGGGAGAGGGGAAAAGTTCTGGGTATTGATAACCCCACGCACCATAAGGAAGTATCAGCCGAAAATCACTGGTTTTCAGCAGAATTTCCGTTTGCAAAGCTAGGGTGGGGCAGTTGATTACAAACAATTCGAGATGAGGAAGTGTCCTTTTTATTGTTCATTAGAAATAAGCGCCTACCATTTGATGTTATGCCACTCTTTTTGAGTCCTGACAGAATAATTACCTACCTTTTTCAAAATATTTTCACAGTGAAATTTCTACAATATATAATCACCACCCAGTTTCACTTTTAGACGGTTATATGTAAAAATCTCAGTTGTACAATGTTTTCGAAAATTTTAAAATTCAAATTTATTCCGAACATATGCCTCGTGTATATTCATCAGTATGGTCCCCAAGGAATTTTCATCGGGAATATTTAAAATTCTTGTAAGCTTAATTAATATGCCTCTCCCCATAAATAATGCTTTCGTATATAAATAATTTTGATACTCCAGGCTAATGTATTTTCTCGGCGGTTCTATTGTTAAAGATGGGACATTTCAAATTGTTTCCCTGCACAAAATAGTATCGGGATTTACAGTTCACAGATAATTTTTCTTGCTCGTCTATATGAATTATAGGGATAGTACAAGAAATGTTATGTGTATTCAGATCCTCATAAGGACGACACCTATTAATTTTCAGCGAAAACGATCGTTGGCGAAGCTAGGGGGGCAGGGGTGGGCATGGCAAGAAAAAAAAAGTGCGATCTAATGTACCTAATTAAAAAAAAAAAATTTAGTTTATAACGACAACTCCACCACAGACAAACATTACAGTCAAGACATTAGAAGGATATAGAAAGCTTCAGTTCCCAGTCAAACGTTATTCGGAATCAAATTACGCTTTTTTAAAGTTTGGACTCCAACAAATGCTGTCTCAATTTCGGCAGAAATCTAATCAGATCTAAGCACATGTGACCCCTTCATTCCAAATTTCAAGTTCTTAGCTACCATCGTTTTTTGCGGTAGGAAGCTCACAAATTTTCAATCACATACACACATACGCACGGACAGACATCATCGCGACAATAGTCAAAACTTATTCAGGAGAATCGGTTCAAAATTCAATTTCGGATTTTCGCACGATTACAATACTACCTTGTACTCCGCTTCAACATATAGGTGGAAACCCGTAGGGATGATAGGCAAATACATGCCTTCCAGGTCAGTCACCATTCTGGACATTGAGGCGGGTGGTTCTCACAGCCTTAGCTAATTGGTACTACGGGGGTGGTTGCTTCCAAGCGGCAACACCAACTGAGGTTGGATTCGTAGTGGCTGTGGTTACTGGCACCAGCACTGGAAGCCAGTACCTGGCAGATTCTGTTGCTTGGGACCAGAGCGAAATGGTAGGTATTCCAATTCCTCCCCTATTCCATGGAACTAACTCCACCCTAGACCAATTTCCACCCCAGTAGGATGTCCTAAATATTTTTAGAAGGTATGATTCTATGTGATTGCTATGAACTTCAGATGTGCATCCAAAACTCTTTGAGAACAACACCTATTGATTTTCAGTCAAATCTGCCAAAGGGAAGGGGGGGGGGGGGGGGGGAGGGAGGGGGGGGGGGGGTTAGAGGGGGAGGCTCAACACAAAAACTCTAATAACTGCCTATGTAATGAATGTATCGACACCAAATTTAATGCGAGGTTTCAAAAACCACTATGTAAGTCAAATATTGACTTTTAGCCCAAACGGTCGCTTGACTTTGGAGGGAAAACGAAAATGTAATTGATTAATTCGTGCTGGGGATGTACATAATCAGTGATTGACCGATGACGTTTTCTGTTTTTCAACTAAACATTACATGGCGGCGGTGGTATTTCGAAATATTGTAAACTTCGACCTAAATATTTATTTATTTGTATTTACATAAAAGAGAAATTACATATACATACAGTTACGTAGGTATGTAATGTATGGGTTAAGGGTCGGGGACCCTATTTACTCTCCCGGAGGCAAATATAGATTAGGTAGGATTTCATATATATTTTGGGCAAATATTCTGATTGCATTAAAAAATACATTTATAAATTACCGATTTTATTTTTACTTACCCAGCTAAACAAAGTATAGAGAAAGTAATATAATCTGAAGGAAAAAAAAGTCGATGAATCACTAGCAAAGTACTTCCCCAGTTCGAATTAACCAACTTATAATAACTTCTAAGTTGAGGAACGCGGACATATTGTGGAAACTTGTAATAAATAAATAAAACAAACTTATTTTTGAAATATTGTCTATTCCACTAAAGATATATATACATATATAACTACCGGTTTCGGCTTTATACCATCGTCAGGTCTAGTTATCAACTAAATCAGTTTGCAAACTGATTTAGTTCATAACTAGACCTGACGATGGTATAAAGCCGAAACCGGTAGTTATATATGTATATATATCTTTAATGGAATAGACAATATTTCAAAAATAAGTTTGTTTCAACCTATAATAGTTGACTTATATATGGGACTTCTGAATCGTCATACTGAATGTTGAATCGTTTTGTTGATTTTATCGGCAGTTATTAGGCTTTTTGAACTCAAAAAATCATAAGGTGTCGTCCTTATGACAACCATGTTTAGTTACCCTATACGAAGTATAGGGGAAGTTATGTAATAAGTCATAAGAAGTGAGACTAGAATTTCAAGTATTTCGACCCAATGATTTCAAAAATGAAAAAGACATTATCTGCCTTTCTAACACTCTCTTTCTGTTTATGTGAACACGGTAACTCCCATTAGAAAGAATTTATCGATACGAAATATTATTTGTGCATCTAGAGCTCCATAAAGACGACACCTCTTGACAATCAGCCAAATCGGACAAAGAGAAGAGGTGAATTGAGTGGGAGGGGTCTAACCCAAAAACCCTAATAACATTGATGGAATGAATGTATCAACATACAGTATGTAAATTGAAATACCCATAAGGACGACACCTATTACTTTTTAGCATAATCTGCTAAAGGGAACTGGGAGGGGGGAGGTCAGAATGGGGACTCAACTCATGAATGGACACAACATTTAATACTAGAATTCTATGTCCCATAAGTAAGTCAACTACTAATTTTTAGCTAAAATAGTCGATTGGTTTTTGAGATGAAGTAAACACCAATTATCGTGCTGGGGAAGTTCAGGCCGCTGATCCACCGACTGTAACCCGACCGAGGCCCTTAGTTTATTTTATCTGGGAGGTAAAATAAACTTAAGCACGCCGTCCTTCGGATGGGACGTTAAGCGATGGTCCCAAGCCTGTACGATGACAGGTACTCGTTAAAGCCCCTGCCCTAGGTGAATACAAATTTAGGGTAGGGAAAATTTAGGACTCCCATAGTAGAGTCGGGCTCATGTCCACCAGAGTAACGAAAGAGCTCTCTGGTAGTAGGCGATATGACCTCGTAGATAAAGCCCGGGCATGAGTAACTATAAATATGTTTTACTTACGTTTTTGTTTACAAAGAAGAAAAAATTCTTACCTGCAAATAAAAAAGATCAGAACAAAAATTATTAAAGAAATAAAAGAGGAGATACAATAAAATAATAATAAAAAAGTTGTCGATGAATTTGCGAAATAATTATTTAAGTTTTCGCTCTCCCTCTGAACCAAATTTACCAATTTGCTTGAAAATCAATAGGTGTCTTACTGAAGTCCTATATTATCATACCCGATTTTGTGTTGATTCGTTATTAGGGTTTTTGAGTTAGGCCCTTTACCAATACTTCCCTTTGGCTTACTTGGATGAGAATCCTTATTGGATTTTGGATTCAGATAAATAGTTTCGTTTTGATACATTCATTACTTCAGTAGTTATTGAAGTATTGGTGAGAACTCCCTCCTAATCCCCCCTTCCCTCTGGCCGATTTGGCTGAGAATCAATATGTGTCGTCTTTATGGGGACTTTTTTTGTACTCTAAATCGAATTTCTGACCGATTACATAACTTCTTCAATTTATTTGGGGAAGTAATTCAGTGCACGTCGTTCCTCGTAGTGTAGTAGTGTAGGCCGATTAGGAGAGGTAGAGGGGGGATCAAAGTTCATCATAGATAGCTATGAGATAGCCTCTCCTTGCGGTTATCTGTGTCAGGTTATGTTACCCCGCCTGCTTTAGCCACCCCCATCACTGCATTGGATTTATTCACCTGGGGTAGGGGTCTTTAACGAGTACCTGACACAGGCTCGGGACCATCGCTTAAAGTCTTAACTGAAGGACGGCGCACACTGGAGCAAGAGGCCTCAAAACCTGACCAAACTACAAAAAAATAGGTGCAGATTTTAAGGAGGGAATGAAGATTGATTTACTTCCATACACCTGTACAAACATAAACAAGACCATTGCAACCTTTTAATACCCTCTACTCAGTCTATATTTATAACGTGTTAAAACCCAAACTTTTTAATTCTTTTATTGTCTTAAATATGGAGATCTCTTCTCAAGGTAAGTGTACTGAATTATAATTACTATCATTAGCGTTACTGCTTAATAAAAAACTACTAAAAAAAATCAGTTTTTGTTGTTGCCGGGCACTCGCTTTTTCACCTTCTTAAAGTATTTTCATCAGATAAGCATACAATGAAATCCGTTTAATTTTAAAGTTATAAATTCGTCAGAAGATGACGCAGACGTTTAATTTTAGCAAATTTTCTGCTAATATGAATTGTATATTTCTTATAAGCTGTATGAGCTACAACACGTGTTCACCTCCTCTTGAGGAGCTGATGTATTTGTCAAAATACAGTACCTATTCAATGATGGGTCGGGGAATTTTTTAAGTATTTTTTTCGTGTTGAGCACACCAAAAAACATAAAGTATATAAGTTTCAAAAATTGGGCCAGAAGTTTGTTCATTTTGCCCCAGTGCGCGGCGTGTTCAACACTATCAGATAAAAAAAACCAAGGGCCTCGGCCGGGTTTTAAACCCGCGATCTTGAGCTCATTGTCAGTCATAATGAACATTCAAATTCTAGATCTCTGGAAGAAAGGAAGATCAGGTACTTAAACAGCTATTTAAATTAAATTAAAAATTATCTTTATTCTAGAACACATTCACGTCCTTCGTCGTCCCTACCTTCTATAAACGGTAGTTCATAGTGACCAGAAGAAAGGACGTGAAAGTGTCCCGAAGTAATGTCAAAAAAAGAAAAAATTAGACACCTCTGGAAAAAATCAACATATCAACATCTCAGACAAGTTTAAGAAAATGAATTATAATGTAAATAATAATAATAATAAGTAATTATAAAGAAAAACTATCGTACTACGATATGTCGTGACAAGTGATAACCAAGTTATATAAAATATCTATTTTATTTTTCTCGACAACTTTTACAAGAGAAGAGTTTTATTAGGTCATAAACATCAGCGGCATATTGTAAAATGTACATAGGACCAAAGTAAAATAATAATAATAATAATAATAATAATAAAAAGAGGGCGCCGGTAGCTCAGTGGTATGCGTGCTTGACTTCTGAGCTCAAGGTCGTGGGTTCGTAGCCCGACCGAGGCCCTTAGTTTATTTTATCTGGGAGGTAAAATAAACTTAAGCACGCCGTCCTTCGGACGGGACGTTAAGCGATGGTCCCGAGCCTGTACGATGTCAGGTACTCGTTAAAGACCCCTACCTTAGGTGAATACAAAATTTAGGGTAGACAAAATTTAGGACTCCCACAGTAGAGTCGGGCTCATGTCCACCAGAGTGACGAAAGAGCGCTCTGGTAGTAGGCGATATGACCTCGTAGTTAAAGCCCGGGCATGAGTCATAAAACCAAACCTAACCTAACCTAATAATAATAATAATTTATTTCCGTTAAACCAATACATGGTAATAGGATACGTCCGAAAACGGTTAGTTCTATCGAAAAATTTGTCCCTAGCAAAAATGTTCCTTATTAAATTTCATTAAGGAACTTTCTTATACCAACCTCACTTACATTTCACTCTGTCTCCCTGCCGCTTCTCAAAATTATTTCGCCAACTCATTACTTTCATATAATAATAATAATAATAATTTATTTCCGTTAAACCAATACATGGTAATAGGATACGTCAAATGAATTTATACATTAAGATAGCTTATATATTAGATATATAACTACTTGAGTCTAACACATCTATGATTAGTAGTAACATAAAAACCATTAAAAAAGTAAAATGACATTAATAAAAACTGTACAAATAAATACTTAAAAATATATGAGTATATATAAAATAATAATAACAATACAAGATACGTTCATAATAAGTAGACACATTTTTCAATTTAATACAAATTAAGATAACTATTTTTCAAAAAAAACTCTTCGGAAGTGTCTCTATCCCCCAACGATGGGTCTCAATTTTCGTCCGATTTCAGTCAAAATCTAATCACATCGCAGTTAGCACATATGACTTCTCACCTCGGATGTTCACACGATTACAATACTTCTTTATCCTGAAGGTATAAGAATGTAAAAATGCAACAAAAATATAAATAATACCATGTAGAAAATAAGCGATTCGGAGTTTCCCCCAAAACTTAAGCCTCAGAAATCCGATTCCAGCAAGAGCATCAAGTAAATCCAAATCCACAATGACCATTCCATCCAAGGCTTCAAGAAAATCCAAAATCCATAGCGGCCATTGCTAGCCTTGAGACAAAGCCATACGTCACTCTTTGTACATGTTCAGTCAGTTGGAATCTTTCCGGCTTTCTGTCACAATCAGGCTTATCCTTTTTTGTCAAAGCAATTTTCAAAATCAGTCAGCCGTTTCGGAAGGAAACCGGAAAGGGGAAAAGTGTCAATTTTCCGTATTTGATGGGGTTGAAACCAGAATTTTTTGAAGATATAAGAGAAGGAGGGATAGTCTGTACGAAAGTGGTAAATATAAGAAAGTCCTGAAATGGCCACATCGTATTGTGGTAATTATAAAAGATGTTGAATACAAATAAATATATAAATAATAATTGAATTAATAAAATTATAAATAAATAAACAAATAATAAAATTACCACATTTCCTGTAGAAATTGTAGCTGGTCTTCTACTAAATTTTGATTTCTGCAGTAGTTTTCGAAAAGGGCCCTAAAAAATATCGAAAGTTCAAGACGTGCAATTTTGAAGAAAGTGCACGTATTTAAAAAATTTCAACTAATAATTATTTCAATTGGATTTCTTCTAAATTTACTAAAGAGATGCCATCTTGTTTCCTAAATTTGCAAAAATGTTCAATCAAATCCAAAGGTATAAATTATCTTACTGGGTTCACAGGAAAAATGAATACCATAGAATAAGAGAACAAATATTTGGGTTTATTTAACTTAACCTACATTTTAAATAAAATCAGAATATCAATATCAAATAAAAAAATTTAATTATTTACAATAAAAAAATCTTACAAACGAATTTCTATTTTCTGTTTTATAGTGGCCACTATTTATAATTCTTTTATATTTTGGCCATATAATACGCCGTTTGCGTGAAGCAATCAGAAAAAAGACGCTCGGATTCGTGGCGAAACAATTCATGGCTTTTGCACCACGATAATGCACCTGCTCACACTTGTTCGTGAATTTTTGGCCAAAAACAACACTGTAATGATGCCCAAGCCTCCATATTCGCCAGACATGGCTCCTTGTGACTTTTTTCTGTTCCCAACCATAAAGAGAACCTTAAAGGGCCGTCGTTTCACAAGCATAGATGAAATTAAAAGCGCATCGCTGAATGAGCTAAATGCTATCCCAAAGATCGAGTTCCAGAAGTGTTTTAGGATTAGAAGAAGCGCTGGCATAAGTGTATAATATCTAATGGGGACTATTTTGAAGGGGATAAGATCAGGGGCGAAGCCAGGGGGGAGGGAGGGGGGGCACGTGCCCCCCCCTGGCCAGAGCAAATAACCAAGATTACCAAAATTGTGCTTTCATAAATATACATGAATTCGATCATTTCATTTCCTCGTTCAAAATCTTCATTTATGTTATACTTTATACTCTTAAAGCTGATTTTACATGCGCAGTAAAAATGCAAAGCGCAGCAGCAGGGCTGTGTCCCCGGGAGTCTGTACCCCCCCTCCCCCCCCTGCTCAAAATCCTGGCTACGCCCCCGGATGACATTGATGTAGACGAATAAATAAAATTCCTTTCAAAAACCGAAGATTCCCGTTATTTTCTGAACACACCTCGTATAGGAGGGATTAGGTGAAAAGTGGAAACTCAGTTTATTACGTACAATTCGAGATGGGGAAGTACATAGCTGGTGTATCTCGAAAGACGTTTTAGTAACAATGCCCTTCCTACCGACAATGGCTATTCTAACTTTCGACTATGTTGTTTAATTAATATAATTTATTTAATTCAATTAACCAAATGACCTGGAGGTACTGATAGGAGCCCGGTCGTGGTGTCAGATTGTCGACCCTAAGCTTCTTGTGGTCGACAAAACTTGTTTCCGTCTACCGCCCAACACATTCTCATGTTTCTGTCGACCACCAACCTATTTCTCACTGAACCTTTTATCCATCCCAATAGTTACATACATTGGGATAAATTTAAATGGATATACACAAAAATCACTGTCAGTGTACATCCCCACCCCGAATTATTTGTAAGCAACTAAATTTTCACTCTTCCACTAAACTCTTTTCTTCTTCGTCCAGTTTGTTGGAATTTGGTTTTTTAGTTTTCCCTTAGAATAAAAAAAAATACAAATTTTCATTCTATATTGTATTTGAATATTTGACAAATATTTTTCCATTTTTTTTCTCAATGTCTTAATCTAGCTGGTTATAATAATTTGGTTATATTACTTTATTTGCAGCTCTTTTTTTTTTTTTTTAAGGGCTGTAGTGTCATTGCTGCCAGAGAGAGCCTATTGTGTGCCCTGTGTGTTGGCCCCTACAGCAGCCCTGTATCTTTGATATAGTCCAGGATTCTTCTGCAGGTTCCCTCCATTACCTACTTCGGTTCTGTTATGGCAGACCCGAAGCAGTGAAATCTTCTGCTTTCTAGTGCCCCGCACCGGCTTAAAATATGAACCAGAGTCTCATTTTCCTCGCCACATTTCCTGCACAGAGGGCTTCTAGCGATGCCCATATTGTGTAGGTATTTGTTCATATGACAGTGTCCTGTGATCAGCCCTGTCATAGCTCTTTGATCCATTCTGCTCATATTCAAGAGCTTTGTACAGCGTTATCTTGAGAGTAGACATTCTTACACCCAGTAATGCCAGTGTGATATAATTTTGAGAAGGTGGAAAGAGAGTGATCTGTAAGCGTGGTTGGTATAAGAAAGTCCTGTAATGGCCTCATCACAATTTCTTTTTAAATATCTATATTAAAAATAAAAGAGAGATCATCCTTTGAACTTTTTTTCAGCTAGTATAGATTCAGAGAGAAAATTGCTGATGATATCTGGTAGTCCGATCCTAAAGGGTATACAGAGTTTTTACATTGAAATATATATAGCATACACAGTATGAGATGAAAAGGTATCTATATTTGTGTAATACAGCGAGGGGGAAAATTTCAAAGGAAACACTGAATTAATTCTGTATGTGCTTAGTTCAGTCTATTGTATCCAATATGTTTATTCGACTGTGAGCTTTGATAGTCATATTACTAGACGGTAACAAACTGTAGATACGAGTAGCTAGTCAATGATAACTAAGTAGTGAGAAATATTATGAGAAAAAATATATGAGAAAATATAAAATTATATATGAAAGAATCACAGGTAGTGCACATCCCTAGCTCGAATCAGCATATTAACGAAACTTGCAGGTTAGATACAGATAAACTCTAAAGAATACAGCCTTTATGGGAATGAATGGGTTTTGGGAGGGGGGGGGGGGGGGGAGGGGGGAGAGAAGACCGTCTCCCCAGACTGCTACCTTCGCCTCGCTAAACTCAGTCAAAACTTTGTTTTGCCCTTCAACTTGGTCGCCCAAGTCAGGTGTTACCTGGCCTCGATCGGGGCTGACCACCTTCTGGACAATCCCTCTATTGCTGATGTCCGGCCTCTCCGTGGTGATTTGGTAGCAGCCATCTACCGATTGGTCAGTGCCTTAACGTCTCAAAAAAACTATCTTTCAATAAACAGCCATATCGAAAAACTCCGATTGACAGCTCAAATACGTCTCCACAATACCACAAGGAATTTTGGGATAATATTTGGAGGGTTAAGATATGAGTTTTGTCCTGAAAGTGCCTGCAGGCTCTGTACCTTAGACGAAAAAGACGACCATACACTTTTTGTTCCATTATCCCTCTTTGTGTATCCCCAGGCAAACATTTCTCCACATATATTTCACTAATAGACCAAATTTGACTCAAAACTAATTGGGCACTTTTTAGATATCGTATATGTTAAAAAAAGTAACAATTTATTTTTATTTTTTACTATAGGCTTAAAAATTGAGATAAATATAATTTAGTTTATTACTGTACGAGTATATATACTTATATATATATTTATTAATTTTTTATTTTACTTTTTTATTCAGTTTTTATTTTTATAACTAAAAGAATATGTCTAATAATAAAAGTTTTTGTTCCATTATCTTCTTCTTCCATTATCCACATATATTTCACTAATAGACCAAAATTTGACTCAGAACTAATTGTGCACATTTTTGATAACATACACCTATATGTATATGAATATTTTTCTTTTTTTTTTCTTTTTTTTTCTATAATTATAAGAAAATGTATTTTGTAAAAAAAAAACCTTCATTGCCATAAAGGTTGTATTCTTTAGTGTAACAGAAAGTTTATCTATCTGTCTATCATAATAACTTACAACGCCATAGTCTGGTGAGAGAAAGCCGATACAGGACAAAAAAGGAACCAACTGGACAAAGTTCAAAGACTTGCCTGCTTGGGAATCACTGGGGCGCCCTGAACACCACCACACAACAGCCGCAATGGGAACCCTTCTGAACCTACCCCTCTCACTTTGAAGGTAGAAGCGGAGCCTATATCAATCCAATAGTGGACAAGACACCGAGGACCGGGCACTCAGCAATTTTCTGGGACATGTGTGACGTGGCCATTACAGGTAGACTTTCTTATACCAACCACGCCTCCAGATCACTTTCTCTCCTCCTCACCCTTCTCAAAATTATTTCATATTGGCATTACTGTATATATGCCCTCCCCCACTTCTTGAAGTCAATAGATACAACAAAAAAATTTAAATTTCAACTAAAAATGTTCATGTTAGAGGAAACCCTTTACACGGAAACGGAATTTTATTCTCACTGTTCAAAAAGAATAATATAATCACAATAAAGAATCGTTTTTCATATCCAAAATCATTATTTGATACAAAGCTTTCATTTTTATATTTTGGGCAGAGTTCCTCCACACCTTAAAAGTCAGTCCAATGTACGTTATTGTTTTATTTATTCATATATATATATATTTTTTTATTTAGACATTTTTATACATTCATTTATAGTTGACTAATATATATATATATATATATATATTATTTTTCATATATTGTTATAGTTACATTGTTTTCTTTCTTTTCTATATCTCGCCACATTGGGACCTGATGATGGGACGTAAGAACGTCCCGTAACATCGTTGGGGGATAAAGACACATCCGAAGAGTTTTTTTTGAAAAATAGTTATCTTAATTTGTATTAAATTGAAAAATGTGTCTACTTTTTATGAACGTATCTTGTATTGTTATTATTATTTTATATATACTCATATATTTTTAAGTATTTATTTGTACAGTTTTTATTAATTTCATTTTACTTTTTTAATGGTTTTTATGTTACTACTAATCATAGGTGTGTTAGACTCAAGTAGTTATATATCTAATATATAAGCTATCTTAATGTATAAATTCTTTTGACGTATCCTATTACCATGTATTGGTTTAACGGAAATAAATTATTATTATTATATGAAAGTAATGAGTTGGCGAAATAATTTTGAGAAGCGGCAGGGAGAGAGAGTGAAATGTAAGTGAGGTTGGTATAAGAATGTTCCTTAATGAAATTTAATAAGGGACATTTTTGGTAGGGACAAATTTTTCGATATCACTAACCGTTTTCGGGTAAATGAAGGAAGTCTAAAAATATGTGTTTCAAAACTACATTTCAGGGCGGTTGGCGGCATGTATCTCGAAAACCAGACTACGAAAAATCGTATTTCATAAAAAATATGTATTTCAGTTTTCTCTATTACTTGAAAAGATTTTTGATTTGATCATAACATAAGCGGTATCTTGTAAAATGTACTTAGGGCCTCGAGTAAAGTAGTCTGAATTTTCGTTCGATTTTGGCCAAAATCAGATAAGGTCTGTTGGAACAAGTGACCTCTACATTCCATATTTCAAGTTCATAGCTACAATCGTTTATGCGGTGGAGCTCTCACAACTTTCCAATCACATACATACAGACACACACACACAACAGACAAACATCATAGCCAAAATGGTCAAAACGTAGTCAGAGGACCTTGATAAGTAAGTAAATATCCGTTGAAACCTTGAACTCGGATTTTCCAATGAATACCATAGGTTAACCTGTCTGGACATTGAGACTCAAGATCGGGATAAGCTGGTCTGGTTCACAGAAAGTTTAAAATCCGAGACAGGTTTGGAACTGGAAATCATGGGTACACTGAAGAATGTCATCCTTGGGTACGCCTGGCACCAAGATGCGGAACATGAGGGGAGGGTGGACCCTAATACTGTCTGACAGCCAAGCAGCGCTAAAAGCGCTACAATCTGTCAACGTATCTTCCAAAATCGTTCTGGAGTGCATTCAAATACTGGAGCCCCTGGCGGACCAAAACAGAGTAGAGTTGAGATGGGTATGAGGGCAACGAAAGGGCTGACCAACTAGCCAGGTCAGGAGCTGATAAAGGACCCATAGAATCGGAGTCCTGCGGGATCTCTAAAAGGACCGCAAAGGCGGCAATAAAAATCTGACTAACTAGGAAACACATCCAGTTCTGGAGAAGGGTCCCAAAGCAAAGACATGCAAAACTGTCTGTGAAACCCTCAGAGAAAAGAAGAGAACATGAGCAGAATGAACCCAAGAACTATTATGGACATTATCTGCACAATTTGGACAGAAACCCTTTGTGTAGGAAATGTGGTGAGGAAAATGAGACTCCGGTTCATATTTAGAGCCAGTGTAAAACTACAGAAAGCATGATGTTTTACTGCGTCGGGTCTGCCACAACAGAATCCCGGCTATGGAGGGAACTTACACCAGCATCCTGAACTTTATTAAAGATACAGGGCTGCTGTACGGACCAACACACACAGGGCACACAACAGGCATACTCTGGCCTCGGTGATACCTTCAGACCTAAAAAAAAACGTTAAGCACATTATATTTATATATTTTTCGTACAATGTAAATATGGCCTACTTCCAAAGTGCTCTTTGGTGGACAAGAGCCCGACTCTACTATGGGAGTTCTAAATTTTGCCTGACCTAAATTTTTATTCACCTAGGATAGGGCTCATTAACGAGTACCTGACATAGCACAGGCTCGGGACCAACCGAAAGAAGGCGTGCTTATGTATTTTACCTCCCAGATAAAATAAACTAAGGGCCTCAACCGGGTTATGAACCCAACTATCTTTAGGTCAGTAAGCAAGCACGACGTCCACCACGGACCCTCCCGTCCGTTATTTGCACGTATTCACACAGCTTACTATCACACACAAACACATACCACCTGCACCACACAAATCCACTCAAATCATTATAACATAATCTTTATTTTATTTTTTATTTTATAGATTTGTAATAATCGTATTGATTCATAAGTTCAGTTATTATATACATATATATAATACTAGCTAAACCGGCTATGCGTTGCAATGTCCATGTACGGGTAAGGGTAGGGTAGGAAGAAGTCAGAAACATTTTCAGTGCTCTCTAGAATCCAATACAAAAGGTTTTATGCCAATTCGTGCAATGATTTTTGTTCCATAAGCGAATGAATGAAATGCAGGAGCGTATGCGTGGGTGGGGTAAGGGCGGGATAAAACTAAGTTCTAAACCTTCTTGGTGACTCGACGAACATAATTCCTGAACATAAGAACAAAATCGGATCGAAGTTTAGGAGTCTATAAAACACAAACATACAGACATTAGATTTTATATACATATATACCTATAATATTAGTATTATTTTTTTTTTTCTCTCTCTCTCTCTTAAGATGTATATTTTTCTTGTTATCTTATTGTCCGTAATGCAAACAAAAAAAAATGTTTGTTTGTTACATTCAGTTAGGCCCAAAGAAGGAAATAGTTTCGGAAACCTTGGTCAAATTTTGAGTTTTTTATTTAGACGACAGAAACTCGACTTCCCTCAACATAAACGTTTCAGTTTTTTATCTGTGTATTAGGCCAATATTTTTTTCCTCTCACCAAAATAAATTATCATAAACCCTAATATAATAAATATATAATATATTTTTTTAAAGTATTGGATTTCTTCGCCTTTTTTTTAAAGCCGAAGGGACTCAGATTACCTTCGGTCTATTGTGAGTTTAAAAAAATATATAAATAAAAAAAATAAAAAAGTTTTACAACACACATGTTTTTTGGTTTTTTTATTCAGGAGATAGGAAAACGTGAAATTCCTGTGAAAACTGCACCGTCTTTTTGTGTTTGTTCCTGGGGACATGATAAATGCACACATACAGGCATGCATTTTTACATCCACAGCTCTACGAAGAATAGGGGAAGTTATGTAAACGGTCAGATTTGATCTGTTTTCAACGGAATTTCATATAATCCGACCCCCTGATTCTAAAAATTATGTTCAATTATATTATATTATTTTTTCTCTTTGAATATTCAGGCTTCCTTACTGTTATTCTTCCACATTGATAATGTAAATAGGTATATCTGTAGGTATGCATTTATCATTATTTACTTTTTTCGTTTGTAAATTTATTTAAGTAAGTATACTTAGATGCCAGTTAGGCTGGTCACTATAAAGATGAGTTGTCCTGGTTCTAGTTAGGTCACTCGAGCCCCCGCGGCCTCCCCTACCACCGTTAAGTCGGAGAGATGCGGTGTTTCGAGGGGTCTCCAGTTGAAGGCCTTTTATGTTTATTTTATTTTATCTTTATTATTATTGTTTATCTTTATGTATATTTTATTTAAATTTAATATTTTTTCTTTGTTTTGTACCAATATATATTATATTATTTGCTATAGACTATTTTCATTTAATTATATATATATATTTTACCTAATGTTTTGTACATTACCAAATGTTATCGATGTATACATTTTTTATTTTGTTTTATTTATTTATTAATATTATTTTTTTTTTTTTTATTTAATTTTTTTATTTATTATAATTTTTTATTTTTATTCCATTTTTTTAATTGCATCATTCATTAAATTTACTCATGGTTTATATAAAAATATTCAAAATAAAGAATTTAAAAAAAAATGGTAGGTCATAAGTTGACCAATATAAATATTGGTTATCCTAGGTGCCAGTTAGTTCATATGCTGATCAATATAAAGCTAGGTTATTCTAGATGCCAATTAGGTCATATGCTGATCAATATAAAGATTGGTTATCCTAGGTGCCAGTTAGGTCATATGTTGATCAATATAAAGCTAGGTTATCCGAGGTACCAGTTAGGTCATATGCTGATCAATATAAAGCTGGTTATCCTAGATGCCAGTTAGGTCATATGCTGATCAATATAAATCTAGGTTATCCTAGGTGCCAATTAGGTCATATGCTGGTCAATATAAAGATAACTTATTTTAAGTGCCAGTTTGGTCGTAGTTTAGTAATATAAAAATAGGTTATCCTAAGTCTCAATTAGGTTTTAGGCTAGCTTATACTATGCCTATCCTATCTGAAACATGCCTCCTAATTATCAACACGCGGTTGAATAGACCTAATTTCCCGATTCCCTTATCTATTTAACAATGTTGGGGGATTTGCGTACACTGGCTTTACGAGCACAATGCCGTCAGGGATCGAACCTGGTTTATCCATTGTGTATTAATTAGATCTGCGTGCAAACATTCAGTATACACACGCGTCTGTATGTTTACTATACAAATTTTATGAAGATGTATACAATGTTCAATTTAAAACACGAAACTCATATTACCAGCGACTTCCCCCCAATAAATAGATACGTCAAATATTCATATGATCAAACGTGAGAAATTTTATTTGCTATATATTTTAGTATTATACAGTAGAACCTCTTTAAGTCGAACCTCGATAAGTCGAAAACCTCCAAAACTCAAAAAAGTTTGGTTCGTTTCCCTTCAAGCCCCAAAACTTCCATTACTCGAAATCTCAACCCTCTATTAGTCGAAATAATCAGTGAGTCCCTACAAGCCATTTTGGTACATATTTTCCCTCTATAACTCGAAAAAATAAATTGGACCTCTGTATCTCGAACATAGCAATGTTTTATTTTACAACCTTTACAACTCGATCAATTGAAACTTATTACCTCTATAGCTCGAAAAAAAATAAGTTACCGACTTTAAGAATTTGCCGACAATGTACACCATTGTTTCTTAGAAAACAATTTAGGAGTATACAATAAATAGAATTACCAATTATCTAAATCAAAAAAAAATTAGTGACTTTTTTTAATACCTACATATACTACGTATTTTTTATTTTAAGGATGTTTTGAAATAATGTTGATTTATCATATACAGGGTGTCCCAGATAAACGGGCCACAATCGAAATAATTCGGAAACGATTAGTGCTAGCAAAATTTTACAAAGAATAAAAGTTGTACGTCTCAACGAGTGGTATGCAGTGGTGTGAACAAATGGCCAGCTAAAAAATGAATATTTGATTCTCCCTCCCCTCTCGGTAGTCCGATTTTTGATCTTCCCTTTTGCAAGAAGTATTTTTTCCCCGAACTTTCAAAGAAACAGAATGAAACGTAAGGAAGTTCCAAGGAGAACGGACACATAATATTTTCTATAGATTTATAAGAATTTGGAGAAGAATAAGACCAGCTTCAAGACATGCTTTTAGTTTCACGCCGGGGATTACACAACATTGAATTTGGGTCATATATTTTTTCAAAAATGCCCTCGTAGACTTTAATTTATTTTTTCATGTATTACCTCACTTAAATGAAATTTAATAAAATTTGCGAAAGCGAGACAGATGCTAACTTTTAATATAGAATCCAATGTACCGCAGTCCCGTCTTCCGTAATTTACTGCCGATTTTAATTAAAAAAGAACTTCATTATATCGTTTTAATTATAATAATTATTCTTAAAAGGAGCGGCATTATGCATAAAACCTTTATGATATTTTAAAAAAATAATCATATTAATAATAATAAAATGGCGCTATAACTTTGGCCATGAGAACTACCTACTTTCTCTATAGGACTTACCTTTTTCGAGTGAATCAAGCAAACGTTTAAAAAAGGGTTTCAAAATACATTTTTGGATGGTTTTCGGTATGTATCTCGCAAATGGAGCAACGTTTGAAAAAAATGTTGAACATGAAATGAACTTTTTTGATTTCTCTACAACTTTCATTTGAAAAGAGTTTTGATTTAGTCATAAATATAAGTGGCATTGTAAAATGTACTTAGGCCCTGAAGTAAAGTGATCTCAATGCTCTCCCGATTTCAGCCAAAAATAATCAGACCTAAATTAGCACATGTCCTTTTAAGACCACATCACATACATTTTTTTTTTTTTTTTTTTTTCTGAGATTAAGTGGTTACAGACACCATCCAGATATTTTTATATTCCTATTTTAGGCACTAAATTATGTAAAAACACCATAAAATCAAAAAAAATTCCAAAAATAAATAGTTGATTTTTTGAATATCAGGTTGGTATTCCCTCTTAAAATATTCAACTATTTGAAATAGACAAAAAACCATCTTTACATATTAAATTCTCTAGAAATGTTTCCCAAAATTTTACAGGTGTTCGTGCGTTGTACAAAGGAACAAAGTTTCAACTTTGAAATAGAGAACAGGAAAATTATGAACTGAGTCAAACGTTTCCACTTCAGATATTTACAAAACCCATAATTAGTCAACTTTACAGATTCGAGTTAATTTTAAGTCTTAAAAGTTAGTTAAAAGCTCTCTCTTAAATCTTTGTTAGAAAATTCAGTTATTAAGGGATGGAAAATCGCTTTTACTTCCAAAGGAAAACAACTCAGGAAGAACGAAGGGCCCTTAGCGCAATTATTTTCGACAATCCAAGCCCCCTTAACTTGAAAATAAAAATAAAAAATTATAAAAAATAAATACCCATTTTTCACAGTAAAAAAAAATCCCTTCAGATCATTTGACTGTGTAATTGCATTTTTATATTTTTTTATTTATTTCTTGTTCCGCGAATTTTAATTTATTTTTTTCTTGGTAGTGGTGGGGTTTTCTTCTTTTTATTAGGGAAGGGGTTTAGTACAGTTAATTCATCAAAATAACTTAATTAATTTTTTGATACGGATAAATACCACAGTGGAAGGAGAATAGATACTTCTTGGGGACGAAGGGCCCCCAGTCAGCACGATTCGTATCGAGGGCGAAGCAGTAGCCTTCTGCACGTTTGAGGCTTTGTGTATGGCGACCATATAATCTTTATTGCATCCTGCAGTCTCTTAGGAGAATATATATATACCTATATGTATAGTTAGGTTAGTTTTTATGACTCATGCCCGGGCTTTAACTACGAGGTCATATCGCCTACTACCAGAGCGCTCTTTCGTCACTCTGGTGGACATGAGCCCGACTCTACTGTGGGAGTCCTAAATTTTGCCTACCCTAAATTTTTATTCATCTAGGGTAGGGGTCTTTAACGAGTACCTGACATCGTACAGGCTCGGGACCATCGCTTAACGTCCCATCCGAAGGACGGCGTGCTTAAGTTTATTTTACCTCCCAGATAAAATAAACTAAGGGCCTCGGTCGGGCTACGAACCCACAACCTTGAGCTCAGAAGTCAAGCACGCATACCACTGAGCTACTGGCGCCCTCTTATATGTATAGTGGTGATACACATAGGGACTTAAGCATCCAATGCTCTTATCCCTTCCCTGTTAGTTCTACTGTGTGAGTCGTAAATTTTGCCTATTTCGCATTACTTACCTCAGAGGTCGAGTAATTCATGTCCACCAGAGTGACGAAAGAGCGCTCTGGTATTAGGCGATATGACCTCGTAGTTAAAGCCCGGGCATGAATCATAATAACAAACTCTAACGAGTAACTAACATAAAAATCCCAAGAGCCTCAGCCGGATTTCGAAACCGCGATCTTGAGTTCAGTAGCTACGTTTGAGCTACCGGCGCTCCTCCTACCCGCCAATAACTTCAGTCGATAGCGGTTTGCAGGATTGTTGCAAATCCAATAGATAAATGCTTGCAAAAAAATCTGTCAATGGCTTTAGCAGTCCGAAGGCTGCAGGAGAATCTGTCAGTGGCTCTACTAGCAGTAGTGTCGCCCCTCGAACACCTTCTCTCACTCTTTCATTAACTCACAATTTGACAATAGTGAACATACAATTTGCAAATATTCTCATTTCTTTTAACATATTATGTATTTTGTACCTTCAGTTACTTCAGATCAGTTCAGTCTAGAAATGACTAGACAAACATGTCACTAAAAGGATTATCCTAAATTTTAAGTCAAACACTGTTCTATTGCTATGTGTCCGCATACCTAAAATCACTGCGAGGTGTTTTCAAAATTTGTTAGTGTAACCCTAACAATAATAATATGCCTCACAATCAACTCATGATACAAACCCAACACTCTTGAATTAATGTGCTTAGGCAGTCTAATTTATTTAATTTATTTACTGGTAGGACGTAAAATCGATGGGACATTATTTTGACACTTTCCAATTTCCCCAGGGACCACACTTGCAATTCCGTTTTAAAATACTTAGAAAATTCAGGCTTCATCATTAATACATTTCTAGCACTAAAACTGAAAATGTATGCCATGGATCTGAATAAATAAAATAAATAAGAAATATACTGAAGGTCTTGGGGGGGGGGGGGGGGGGGGGAGGGGGTACTGTAATACAAATCTAGTGCTATATAAGGGGGGTAAAATTGAATTTTTAAAAATTCCGAAGCATAGGTGAGAGGGTCTGTGTTAAAAAAAAATACCGGAGCTACTGTGATATGAAACTTTTATTTATTCTCATCCACATCGTCATTCGATGGTAACTGTTCCTCGGATCCCTGGTACGAGATCTGTCCAGAGAATAGTTATATCTGTGCTGGGAGAGCACAGGTCCGCAAAGCGCTATTATTGAAATCAGGGGGCGAAAAACAAGAAATTCCGGTGTAAATTCAACTTCGAACTTCTAACCTATTACATAATCTACATTTCGTATAACTGAGGAAGTAGAACGATTAGTGCACAAAATTTGAAGTTACGCCTCTCAACGTAAGGGGGCGTTCAAGTATTACGTAACGCTATTTGCGGGGAAGGGGGGTCTTGTAAAACGTTACGATGCGTTACAGGGGCGGGAGGGGGGAAACAAGGGAATTAAAATCTCCCAAGTTGGCAACCCTTTTCGTTAGGTTTCCGTTTCTAATTGCATTGCCAAAGGTTAAAATAAATGTGTTATTTTATTTTAAGAGTTTATGAGTAAAAAAAAGCTAAAATAGGAGAATGCATGAGAAGAACAATGATGGATGAAGCCAAAAATGTATGTAAGGACAGGGCCAAGTCAGGAAAACGGCGTAATTAAATGTAAGATTAGTAGTAAAAGTTTATTAGGACAAAGAGCCCATTTTAACATATTTTAAACTTAAGCAAATGTTTATTACATTATGTGTGATTGTTTATTAAATAACAATATGAATAAATAAAATAAACAACACATGTATTGCGAGTTAGAAATCTCTTGTATTATTTATTATTACCGCAAACGCGATTAAAACAATAACAAAGGTATTTTAGCAACTTTCCGGTACTTTGCGCAACATAATTGTGACTTTTAGGTAAAAATGGTCACTTGGGTGTTACGTAGCGTTTAGGGAGGGGGAGGGGGGTACAGAAAAACGTTACGGCGCGTTACATGGGGGGGAGGGACGGTCAAAAATCTTCAAAAACTGCATTACGTAATACTTGAACGCCCCCTAACTCTCCAGAGACTATAAGATGTAATTTCTCTGTATAAAACTGAAGATTGATTAGCGAGGTTTAGTGTCATCAAATTATTATCAGAATTGATGTGACGTTGAGTTAGTTAAGTTGGAGAGAAGTAATTGATCCTTTTGATGTCTTTGATTGGCTGAGAATTAATCAAGTTTTGGGAGCAGTCTCATTTTAGCCCAGACCCTTCACCGATACGAGTACCTTCTTCTCCTTAATGAATTTGTAATCAATCAATTGTTTAATTATAAGATATACGCCTTTTTAGGGTTCAGTGGAGCCTATTAGTTAGTTATTGTGACTCAGGCCCAGGCTTTAACTACGAGATTGTATAGCCTATTACCAGAGCGCTCTTTCATCTCTCTACTCTACAATGGGAATCCGAACGACAAGTTTGGATAGATGAAATAATTTTGGAAATGTATTACTTTCTCATATCTATAGTACAAGGTAGTATTGTAATCGTGCGAAAATCCAAGATCGAGTTGTCAACGGATTTTCACTTTTCATAATTTCCTCAATTTTGACAATTTTCGTGATAATGACTACAAATGATTAGGTCACATGTACTGATTAGATTTTGGCCTCAATCGGAAGGGACCTAAGCAATCAGTTTTAGAGAAAATTGAAAAACAAATTTTATACGGAATAAGATTTTTTGCAGCTCGTTCCGTTTACGAGATATATGCCGAAAACCGTCCTGAAATGTTTTGAAATAAATATTTTAGACGTTTCCTTGAGTTACCAGAAAACGGTTAATCCTATCGAAAAATTTGTACTTACCAAAAATGTTCATTGTTAAATTTCTAGTCGCTAATGTGACCTTAAATTTGAGATAGGACTAATAACATCAAAGTTACAACATCAAATATGCAAAACTTGGAATTTCGAAGTAATGTTTATATTGTTTCATATGTCAACGAATTATAAAATACCGTAACTAGGGGTTACTTTACTCCGCTTTTTCATAAATTTCACTTTTCATCAAGATTTTAAGTACCATCCAGTCTTCATAAATTAAAGTTTTTGTTATTAAAGATTCTCCTAGATCTGTAGTTTCAGAATATTATTTTAGTTTTTGAATTCTCACACATTTACTATGTTTTTTTATTTTCTTTGTAAGTGGCGTAAAGTTAACTTCGGGGATGGGATACTTTACCCCACTTGTAAATATCACTAATTTCTCTCAGGAAAAAAGCCTGGAGTAAAGTAGAGATCTCATATTCGAATTTTACACCGTCGACAATAACTACCATATTTTTTCCCTGTTAAAAAAGTTACATTTTTCTCAAAAAAAAAAAAAAAATTATCAATTATTCTTTCAAGTCATATTTTTTTGGAAAGGTATGAGGTTTGATCAATCAAAACCTTTTTTTTTGCAGTGGCGTAAAGTTACCTCCCAAGGTGTAAAGTAACCCCTAGTTACGGTATATTTTTATTTTTTGTAGTTGCTTTTACAAATCACTCTCTTCTCCTTCCCCTTCTCAAAACCATACTGACCTTACTGGGTATAAGAAAGTCACTCTCAGGATAACACTGAACAATGAAACAAAGAAAACTGATGACGCCAACATATTACTTGCATAAACCTAGAAATGCCAGGATGAAATAATTTGGAAGGATAAGAGGGATCTGTAAAACCATGGTTGGTATAAGAAAGTCACTCTCAGGATAACACTGAACAATGAAACAAAGAAAACTGATGACGCCAACATATTACTACCAGAAATGCCAGGATGAAATAATATGGAAGGATAAGAGGGATCTGTAAAACCATGGTTGGTATAAGAAAGTCTTGTATTTTTTATTTCCCCTGCTACAAAGTACAGGGGATGTTATGTAATCGCACAAAAATTTGAAGCGGAGTGCAACAGAATTTCATGTATCCGGCCTTTAGATTCTAAATTAAAAAAAAAAATTCTGTCTGTGTGCCTGTGAACACAACACGATAGAATGAATTTATCGAGACAAAATTTTATATGAAACCAGAACCCTCTAACGACGACCCCTATAGTTTTTTAGCCAAATCGACCAAAGGGGAAGGATTAGGGGGGAGGCTTAACATAAAAGCTCTATATATATATAGTTTCCAAAACCCCATAAGGACCACATATATCGATTTTCAGCCAAATCGGCCAAAGGGGAGGGGGGGATCAGAGGAGAGGCTTAACATAAAAGCTCTAATAACTGCCGATTGAATGAATGTATAGACACAAACTTTTATATGTGTGCGGCCAAAACCCCATAAGGACCACATATATTGATTTTCAGCCAAATCGGCCAAAGGGGAGGGGGGACCATAGGAGAGGCTGAACTGCCGTTGTAATGAGCGTATCGATACAAAATTTTATATATGAATTCAAAACCACATTAGGACGACATTTGCTAATTTTCAGAGGAATCGGCAGAAAAAAAGAGAGGGCTCAATAACTTCCGATTTAATGAATTTATTGACACAAAATTTATATGAGGATTTAGGAGCCCCTAAAGTCAACTGTTGAATATTAGAGAGAAAGCGAAAAGTTAATTGATTAATTTGTTCTAGGGAAGTTCAATAACTTTTTTTAAAATAAAATTCCCTCCCTTCATAGTTTCCATTGCGCCCATCATCCCAAGACTTGGAGCTGTGTGACCAAGAAAACCAATTCTGAACGCAGCTATTGACCAGCGGACAGTTCAGTTGACCTGAATCTACCAAAGTGGAAGTAATTAATGGTGACTGACCAATACCGAAGCCGATGTCATCCTGAGCCAATTCCAGTTCCTATCATCACTTTCCTCAAGGAAATAATGAACGGATGATGAGAAAATGGTTCTCTAAGTAAATACTGTAGAACCTCTATAAGTCGAACATCAAGGGAGACGACAAAAAATTCGAGTTATAGAGTTTTCGACTTATGGAGGATTTCGACTTAGGCGGATTTTGATTCGACTTGTAAAGGTTAAGATTCATTCTAACTAATTTTGAGTTAGAGAGGTGAAATAAATAAAAATTCAATTTACAGTGGTAACAAACATATTTATATTTATTATAAATCAACATTATTTCAAAACATCCTTAAAATAAAAAATACGTAGTATATGTAGGTATTAAAAAAAGTCAGTAATTTTTTTTTGCTTTAGATAATTGGTAATCCTATTTATTGTATACTCCTAAATTGTTTTCTAAGAAACAATGGTGTACATTGTCGGCAAATTCTTAAAGTCGGTAATAACCGAGTTGTGAAGGTTGTAAAAGAAAACATAGCTATATTCGAGATACAGAGGTCCAATTTATTTTTTCGAGTTATAGAGGGAAAATATGTACCAAAATGGCTTGTAGGGACTCTGGGAGGTTTTGGGGCTTGGAGGTTTTGGGGCTTGGAGGGAAAGGAACAAAACTTTTTTTCGAGTTTTGGAGGTTTTCGACTTATCGAGGTTCGACTTAAAGAGGTCCTACTATAATATTTATATATACCGTAATTATATAATAATAAAATATATATTTTGAGTTATTAAATATCAAACATACAGACAGATAAAGTTTGGGGTAATGTATTGTATATATTTTAATTAATGTGAGAATGTTTTCCATCGAAAGAAATATATATTTTCTTCAGTTTCACTTGGTTGATAATATGTTGTTTTTTTTTAGGAGGGGGAAGTCTGTCGGGAGGCCCAAAACATGTGTGTGATTCTGGACGGTAGATCGTATATTCATGAAACTTGGGTATTTCAAGGATGGCCCTACTGGCCATGTGGCATCTTAAAATTTTGAGTCTTTTTAAGAGGGTTGTGGGGGGCTGAAACTTAAAATTATAGGTTATATATATTACATTATATTCCTTTGGGAGGGGGGGAGAAAGCTTTATATTCTTTGTCACGTAATCAACGCTCTAGATATTATATATTTCCCTAGGGGGGGCTGAGAGGGATAGTAAAATGCCAGTGGAATTAGTCTCAATCACCAATTTTTTAAATGATCTCTGTCCCCAGAAATTGGATGTTCAGTTAACAGGGAAATTTTATATTTTTCGAAACCCTAATTCCAAAAATTATTTCAAAACTTTTTGTTTTTTGTGTGGGTTTACTATGAACACGATATCACCCAGACTGAATGTATTGACACGAAATTTTATATGTGTACCCAGAACTTCTTTGTACAGCATAATACCAGTTTGAAAAAGTTTTGAGAAGGGGAAGGATCTGTAAGTGTGGTTGGTATAAGAATGTCCGTTAATGGCCACTTACATTTTATTTTTTCTTAATTTTTATAATTTTTTCAAAAACTACCAATAATAAAACCATATTTTAAAGTTCGTTGCTATGAGTGACGATTTAAACATTACTTACACATATTCCTTACAGACATTTAGTTTACATTTTTCGGGCGCCTATAACATTTGTCGTATTGATTCTATCTCAAATCTGAGGACTTTGAGTTATTGAAAATTTTATAAAAAACATTTTTGGTTAGAATCAATATTTCGATAGGACCAACTGTTTTCAGGTAAATCAAGGAAACGTCTAAAAATATGTGGTTCAAACCTAAATTTCAAGACGGTTTTGTATCTGAAAAACCGGACAATGAAAAAACGTATTTTATAAAAAATATGTAATTCAATTTTCTCTACAACTATAACGTGTGCGGAGTAACGTGGTCTCAATTTCGCTCAAAATCGAATCATATCTAAGCACATGTGACTCCTTCATTCCGTATTTCATGTTCACAGCAACCATCGTTTTTTGCGGTGGAGAGCTCACAACTTTGCACACACACATACACACATACGCACAGACAGACATAGTCGCGACAATAGTCAAAACTTATTCAGGAGACCTTGAAACGTGAAAATCCGTTGAAACCTCGATCTCGGATTTTTGCACGATTACAATTGTAACTTGTTCTTCGCTCACCTTATAGATGGAAAACCGTAGGGATGAAAGGCAAATGCTTGCCTTCCAGGTCAGTCACCATTCTGGACATTGAGGTTGGATTCGTAGTGGCTGTGGTTACTGGCAGCAGCACTGGAAGCCAATACCTGGCAGATTCTGATGCTGGCACCAGAGCGGAGTAGTAGGTGTTCCAATTCCTCCCCTATTCCTAGGAAACTCCAACCTAGACCAATTTCCACCAATGTAGGTTGTCTTATTATTTTTAGAAGTTTGGATTCTATCCTCGGCGGGGTACGGGCGAGAGCCTCTATACTGCTAATGAGTGACTTCTACCAACTAAACAAATAAAAAATACCTTGTACTATAAATATAATAAAAAAAAGGTAATCTTTAATATAACTTGTGTTAAGGGTGAACCTGCAATCATCGAAATAGTAAAGAATTTAGGAATAGAAATATTTCAGTGTTAGGATGAGAAATGGTAGTAGAAACTAAATTAAGGCTTTTAGTGAATGCTTAAAAAATTCATCGACTGTTTCATTCCACAAAAAACCTCCAAAAAACATGAAGTTTCACTTAACTCACTAGTCGTCACATCGCGTCTCAAAACACTTCAATGGGCTCTGTGACCAGTTAAATTATTATGTGAAAATTTAATTCGTTTCTGCAGATTTTAAAGGACGAATATCAACATTCCAGTTTGGAATATGACACAAAAACTATACTTAAAGGAAAAAGTCGTCGGTGAATCACCTGCAATATACTTCCTCAGAACGAATTATTCAATTAAGCTTATACTCTCTCCGAAACCATCAGGACTAAAAATTAATAAATAAAATAAAATGATAGTGTGATGTACACTACGGAACATTTTTTAATGAATATTTTAATGAAAAGAGGTAATTTTTTTATTATAATCTAATATCATATATATATTAGATATATATCAAGGTGTTTGAGAAACAAAACAAGAAAACATATAAAAAACAGCTGTGAAATAGTGTTAAATGTAATGGAGTCGTGAGCTAGCTCTTAAACGGTGCAATGTGGTTTGATATGTTTTAAATAAAAATGAAGTTGAACAATTAGATGAAAGTTGACTGGGGTGGAATTAAAGTGTGAAGAGTTGACGGGGTCTGGTTTTTGTGGTAGAGGCGTCGAGAAGGTACAATTAATAATATATATTTTTCAGTATGCCCAAATAAAAAAAGAAATAGTTTTTTAAGTATTAATTTAATGTTTTTGTGCCATTGTAAATTTTTGTTTTGTTTGTTCAAATAAGTTTTTTTTTTAAATTTAAATATGTAAATATAGATAATAACCCAATTATTTGTCCTCTTCAAATTCTATTCTATTCATCTTCCCTGTTGTCCCAGTAGTATCATTTAAAAAACCTTTGGATTAGAAATTAATATTATTTAAAATTATTAAAAATTGGTATCTCTTTGTGAATCCAAGTGTAAAGTTGTTTAATTGAATTTTTTTGTTGTATACGTGTACTTTCTTAAAAATTGCACGTCTTAAATTATTGATAATATTTTTTTAGGGCAATTTTCGGCAAACTACTGTAGAAATCAAAATTTAAATAAACAAAAGAGATCAAATTTCTACAGGAAATGTGGTAGCGAACTAGTTTTTATCACATTTTTGGCATCCCTTGTGGGGACGTCTAAAAGAATGTCATCAGCAATTTAATTCAAAACTTCTCTAATTAATATTACCCTTTGTTTGTTCCTATTCCTAAAGTTATATAATTTGCTCCTACAACTCTTCCCATTCTCATCTACTCTCTCTATTAAACGAATTTACGTAGAAAAAACATGTTACTCAAATAATAAATGAAATTGTCTAAATAATAGAATTTATAATAACAAAAATTTACTAACCTATGCATACATACAATTTATATAATATATTATCCTTCCAAGGCTTCTATACAGTTTCGTTCGTCTTTCTAATTTATAATATTATTATGATTTAGTCACGTCCGGTATCCTAGCTGAACAGTTCCGAAACAGAAAATCTGTCCCCTTGATTCGGCCTCAGGAAGTTCGTCATGTCTCCAAAGAGATCTAGGCATCTCTCAGCCTGCTGATAATCTTTCTAACATTTTGCAATAAAAAATATAATAATAAAAAATCTATCTTCTTCCATATTATGTTCGTTCAAAATCAATCAGTTGAATGTAAGTGAGAGAGAGACTTCGATACATCGTTGAGCAATGAGTTGAAGACACCAAGGAGCCAGCCAACATGTGCGTTTGAGGAGGAAGCTAATCTACCTGTGTATTGGAGGAAGACGTTAATCCATCTGTGTATTGAAGGAGGAAGCTTATCATGTGGATTCGAGGAAGAAGCTAAATCAACCTGTGTATTGGAAGAAATTAAATCTAAATCTGAAAGAACTTATAAAAAAAAAAATTTTGTGAACAAACATTTTTTTTTAAAAAGAAGGAAAAGGCAAATGTGATGTACACTACGGAACATTTTTTAATGAATATTTTAATGAAAAGAGGTAATTTTTTTATTATAATCTAATATCATATATATATTAGATATATATCAAGGTGTTTGAGAAACAAAACAAGAAAACATATAAAAAACAGCTGTGAAATAGTGTTAAATGTAATGGAGTCGTGAGCTAGCTCTTAAACGGTGCAATGTGGTTTGATATGTTTTAAATAAAAATGAAGTTGAACAATTAGATGAAAGTTGACTGGGGTGGAATTAAAGTGTGAAGAGTTGACGGGGTCTGGTTTTTGTGGTAGAGGCGTCGAGAAGGTACAATTAATAATATATATTTTTCAGTATGCCCAAATAAAAAAAGAAATAGTTTTTTAAGTATTAATTTAATGTTTTTGTGCCATTGTAAATTTTTGTTTTGTTTGTTCAAATAAGTTTTTTTTTTAAATTTAAATATGTAAATATAGATAATAACCCAATTATTTGTCCTCTTCAAATTCTATTCTATTCATCTTCCCTGTTGTCCCAGTAGTATCATTTAAAAAACCTTTGGATTAGAAATTAATATTATTTAAAATTATTAAAAATTGGTATCTCTTTGTGAATCCAAGTGTAAAGTTGTTTAATTGAATTTTTTTGTTGTATACGTGTACTTTCTTAAAAATTGCACGTCTTAAATTATTGATAATATTTTTTTAGGGCAATTTTCGGCAAACTACTGTAGAAATCAAAATTTAAATAAACAAAAGAGATCAAATTTCTACAGGAAATGTGGTAGCGAACTAGTTTTTATCACAATAGATAAAACACTTTTTTGAACACTTATATTGTCTAATTCCACAAACATATACTTAAATGTGTACCGGTTTCGGCTTACGCCATCGACAGCACAATGTTCAACAATAATTCGAGAGGGCGCCAGTAGCTCAGTGGTATGCGTGCTTGACTTCTGAGCTAAAGAACGTGGGTTCGTAACCCGACCGAGGCCCTTAGTTTATTTTATCTGGGAGGTAAAATAAACTTAAGCACGTCGTCCTTCGGATGGGACGTAAAGCGATGGTCCCGAGCCTGTACGATGTCAGGTACTCGTTAAAGACCCCTGCCCTAGGTGAATAAAAATTTAGGGTAGGCAAAATTTAGGACTCCCACAGTAGAGTCGGGCTCATGTTCACCAGAGTGATGAAAGAGGGCTCTGGTAGTAGGCGATATGACCTCGTAGTTAAAGCCCGGGCATGAGTCATAAAACTTAACCTAACCTAACAATAATTCAGATATTTGCCAGGCATACATATTTATATTAACCTAAGAGTACCGAAAGGGTCCCCTTCCTCTGGTAAAACCAGGGGGGTGGAAGTCTATATTCTAACTGTAATAGCTAACTGTGCACTTATTTGAAAACCAAGAAAATAATATGAAAATAAAACTAATAACTTACATTACAATAAAACAATATAACAAATGTACAATATATAGCTATGTAGGAAGTTATTTAACCTAGATAAATGTTGTCATGGATATTTGTTATCTAATCTCTTTCAGATAACAAATATCCATGACAACATTTATCTAGGTTAAATAACTTCCTACATAGCTATATATTGTACATTTGTTATATTGTTTTCTTGTAATGTTAGTTTTTAGTTCTATTTTAATTTTATTTTCTTGGTTTTCAAATAAGTTCACAGTTAGCTGTTACAGTTAGAATATAGACTTCCACCCCCTGGTTTTACCAGAAGAAGGGGACCGGTACACTTTTAAGTATATGTTTGTGGAATTAGACAATATAAGTGTTCAAAAAAGTGTTTTATCTATCATTTTATTTTATTCATTAGTATTTCCACTATATCAACACAGAACGCAAAAAATGTATTCGAACATTAAAAATTAATAGTTGGCTTTCATAGAGGCTTCTGAATCCTCATACTAAATTTTGTGTAGGCAGTGATTAAAGTATATGAGTCGAGCACCCTTCCCATTGACCGAATTCGCGGAAAAATAATAGGTGCCATTCTCACGCGGTTTTGAATTTAAATAAAAAAATTCATATCGATACATTCATTACATCCAGAATTATTGGGATTTTTGAGTTGCCCCAAACCCCCCCTTCATTTTGACTGAAAATCATTAGATGTTGAATTAGAATTAGATTCATCCCAATCCCAAATAGATAGCAAATATAATAGAAATCATATAAACAAAAAATACAGTTGGCGGAATTCAATATGAGTTAGAAATTATGTTTGGCGTAGTTCAACAGTTTTAAATATCATAAACAAGGGTAAATTAAAATAACAGGTATCCCATTGGCGCAATTCGATTTCGCCCTTTATGACATAGCCTATAACCATGTTATAGTTCAAATATTATTTCTTTATGTATCTTACTTTTTATCACTTTCATTTATTTAGTCTTGCTTTAAAATATTATTCTGTATATATTTAATATTTTGTTTGTACTTTGTTTATATTATTATTGTTCTAGTTTTCCTTTTCTTATTTTTTTTATATCTGTGGTCACAGGGAATAAATTGGTAAGTCTAAATTCCTAACTTTACAGGGCACGACTTTTTTACTTTTGCATTAATCGTGTAAATCCAGTTTTTTGAATAAATAAATTATGTTTGCATCATTATTAATCATATACCTTCTAAATGTATAGGAGTGAATAAAAATGAATATTGTTAATCCTTTCTTGGATTATCTCTTACCTAATCATTTCCCCATCACTTACCTAATGATTGACCACACTTACATAATTTTTATACATACTTACCTAATTATTAACAATACTTTTTGAAATACTCCTGAATGATGCCTCTCTAATGTCGATTTAACCGAAAACACCCTTTTCACTTGGAATAGTCTCCCGTAGTGAATAAATGGTTAAATGCAGTTATCTCGTAGTAGAGTAGATTAAGTTGATTTAACCGAGAACATACACAATTTTACGAGATACCAAGAAACCCACATCTTTATAATTCCGAAAGTATTAGAGTTGTGACCTCCCAACTTTTTCACAGTGCGCAGATGGATTGGAAGATCATCACAGTACACTTAACTCATTTTGACCATTTTGCGACTTAACAATTTATTCCCTGTGACCATAGATATATAATATATGTATAGTCATCAAATTTACTATTAGCAGATTGGAAATATGCTATTGTTGATGGTTTTGGGTGCTTGCCTCATGGAAAATCCGCCACTCAGTCTTAACAACCGAGAACATGAGCTGATTTTTATAGAAATCTACTAAAAGCGATGGAAGGAAGCAAATATTTAGGTAGAGTTTCAAGAAGATGGAGTAGAGATAACTTGAACGCTTGTGTGAACTTATTAATTGAAAGGATGTGAGACAGAAGAGTAAGTTTAGGGGGCATAAGCCTCAACTTGGGTGGTATGTAAATATGCGAAAAGCCCCTCCCCCCTCTCCTTAAGGCTTAGGAACTTGGAAGTCTGTCATTTGCACTGACTAGGTTTACTCAGGCGGTACCAAGAAAGACTTGGGCTATACGAGAAATAACTGGTGGAAATCTGAGCTCCTTGTGATAAAATCTTAATCTTGATTCTAAAGAATATATAAAGAACAAATTGAATACAGTACCACATTTAAAGAGTCAAAATTCCAGAACATGTATGAGACCAATATAAGAAAATGTTTTGCTCTCCCTCTGAAACCAATTTATCGAATTGCTTGAAAATCAAATACTCATGTAAATGGACTCTGGAGTTGGAATAACGTATCTGTCCCCATCCATGAAATTTTAAATTGTAAACTTTTAAATGGTTTTATTTATTTATTCATTTACTAAAATATTTTAATTAGGTTAATTTCAAAAATGTTTATTTTATCCGACTGCCTGATGATGAGGGCCACCTCGAAAGCAGGCTAGCTATTTTACTAATAAAAATCTGTGAGAGGTCAGACTACATCTTATTTGACAATCTGTGAAATATTATGGTTACCTATCGGTAAACCATCGGGAGAGTGGAGGGGGCATTTGTTAATGTGAGAACTTGGAGGTAAATCCATTTACGCGATGTCTATGTGTATGTGACTGAAATGGTACAATGGTACGGGTACAGTCCCCCTACTTTTTAAGCGTATGATAGGCAACTGCTTGCCATCCCGGGTCAGCTCATATAATATATATAAATTATAAAGAAATTTTTAAAAAAACAAATGTTTGAGTGACGCGGAACTCACAAGAATTGATTTGTAAACATCTGCATTAGTTTCAAAAACTTGCTTCATGCATTAAAAATGGTTTTATAATGTTACAATAAGAAAAGTAGTATGAGTAATTAAACTTTCAAATTCATTGTTTTTCAATTTCTTTTATACATGAAATTATAGGATATATACAACTGTGATTGTAGTGTCTTTAAATACCGCGTGAATACAGCATCGATGGTGGTTTTCGAATTTGTTGTTGAAATGCTTCGATCGAATTCATTCATTTGTAGATTAAGTTTGTCATTTGTAAATGAAATAAGCTGTTCGGTATCTCCTGAAATGTGTAAAAACATTATATTATTTGTTGCGACAATATGACAACAAATATATTATTTATTGATCGATATTTTCAGCAGTTATTATTATTTTATATATTAATAACAATATTAGATAATATCATACAATAATATAATAAATAAAAATATATAGGTAAGTGAATAAATAAAAAATTATAAATGAATAAATAGATCCATAAAATGTAAATAAATATAAGAAATAAACAAAAAATTGTAATATATATTTTTCTAATAATACCATATTTTTTCTGAATGCAATAATAAAAAATAAAAGAAATAATAAAAATATATTAAATAATATACCGAGAGAAATAAAATAAATTATTACACAAGTAGTGAAAAAAAATGATTAAACATAACGTAGATTCGACTGACCTTTAATGTGTGGAGGGACTCTGCCAAAAAATAAAAATGAAAGCTTTGTATCAAATAATGTTTTTGGATATGAAACACGATTTTTTATTGTGATTATTATCTTCCCAGCATGTAGGGAAGTTATTATAATGGGTCCGAAAGTCGAAATCAACATTTTCATCATATTTTTATGTTTCAAGGTCATTACAGTATTTTTACACTATTTTTGGAAAGAAGTATGTGTGTGTGTACGTACGTGGTCAATTTTTTCCTGCACGATATCTCAGGAATGAAAAATGATATCATTTTTATTTTTTGGCAGAGTCCCTCCACACATTAAAGGTCAGTCGAATCTACGTTATGTTTAATCATTTTTTTTCACTACTTGTGAACTAATTTATTTTATTTCTCTTGGTATATTTTTTAATATATTTTTATTATTTCTTTTATTTTTTATTATTGCATTCAGAAAAAATATGGTATTATTAAAAAAATATATATTACAATTTTTTTTTTATTTCTTATATTTATTTACATGTTATGGTTCTATTTATTCATTTATAATTTTTTATTTATTCACTTATATATTTTTATTTATTATATTATTATATGATGTGATATAATATTGTTATTAATATATAAAAATAATAATAACTGCTGAAAATATCTATCAATAAATAATATATTTGTTGTCATATTGTCACAACAAATAATATAATGATTTACCCATTTCAGGAGATACCGAACAGCTTATTTCATTTACAAATGACAAACTTAATCTACAAATGAATGAATTAAAAATCTATGTATTAAATTGAATTAAATGAATAAATAATTCTTTACCTACTGAATAAAATGTCTTCTTTTGTGATATTACTATAGATATTCATATGACGCTGGCAAGTTTGCCGTGGACCTCAAGGGCCTCACTTAGGCGAAACACACATATCCGAGAACCTGTTTGTTTTATTCTTTTTGAACAGTGAGAATAAAATTCCATTTCCCTTTACATAAACATTTTTAGTTGAGGGAGAGAGAAAACTTAGTTGATTAATCAGTGAGTAATAGATGACTAATGGTATTCTTGGTTTGTTGATTTACTCCCCAAATCATAAGATATTACTCATCTAACTGAGTAGATCTCTATTTTGCCGAGTGTCCTATGCTTCGGATCATGTTGACTATTCCAAGTCAACATTTCATCTAAACAAACACCGTTCTCTCTCTGTTTAATAATTAAATCCATTTATTATAGAATTCCCTCTGCCTCAAATCCCGCATTCACGCGTGTTTAATTGGAATTCTCTTCTATATTTCAAATTGGTTTTTTCAAATATTGTTTTTTTTTTTGTTTTGTTTTTTATACTCCTCCAATAACCAGATATTAGTTAACTCCTCATAGCTCTTTCAGAATAAATCATGACAACTCTAAATATTATTCGGATTTATGCTCATGTTCCATATTTTACTTACGAAAGATGTTGAGTTTTCATCGTATAAAAAAGTATTTTCCCATAGAAATTAAAGATGTCTTCCAACTGTTTTATTTTAGACCAGAACCGGTTTTCGACGCAACAGTGTCATCATCAGTGGCACCTCTATTATAGAATAATAAAATATACAAATAATGAAAAGTATAAATAACTCTTAAAGCATTGTATAGAGCTCTAAGGGGTGGGGATAGTTAGGTTCAATCACTCTCTTTACATGTTAGGTTAGGTTTTATGACTCATGCCCGGGCTTTAACTACGAGGTCATATCGCCTACTACCAGAGCGTTCTTTCGTCACTCTGGTGGACATGAGCCTCACTTTACTATGGGAGTCCTAAATTTTCCCTACCCTAAATTTTTATTCACCTAGGGTAGAGGGTCTTTAACGATTACCTGACATCGAACAGGCTTGAGACCATCGCTTAACGTCCCATCCGAAGGACGGCGTGCTTAAGTTTATTTTACCTCTTACTAAGGGCCTCTGCCGGGTTTTGAACCCTAGATCTCAGTAAGCGAGCAAGCATACCACTGAGCTACCCGCTCCATTTCTAAAGTAAGTGCTTGTATAACTGTAATGAATGTATCGACATACATTTTTTATAAACCCAGGAAATTTCTGGAGGCAAATTGACTATAATTACTAACGCGAATTTCCCGAAATAAGAAGTTAGGATTGACGGAAGTTAGAACTTTGAAAGGCAAGGCTTCGTGATAACAGCATCTCATTTACTAATAGTAAGTTTCTGCTTTTTCCACTCATACATATTTAGCAGGCTCAAGATTTTCTTCAGTCTTTTTTAAAAAAAGAGGAAAATATATCTTTTTTTTTGTCGTTAGTAATCAAATACTAGTTAATGTGAAGTCTTACTAAATTCATATTTGATATACCGTATTTTGCATTTCATCCTTTTTTACTTTCCCAGGTATACAAAGTATAGTTATGTAATTGGTCAAAAGTTTGATGTTAAATTTTCAACGAAATTTTGTTTTCCGAACCAGTGATTTCAAAAATGAAAGAAAAAAATTATGTTATGTGTGTATTCAGAGTCTCATAAAGACGACACTTTCAGCCAAATCGGCCGTAGGGAAGAGGGAATTTATTTGGGCTAAAAAGTAATAGTTGAATTACATAGGTGCTTCTGGATCCTTGTACAAAATGTTGTGCCGCTACAATCATTCATTATACTCTCATCACCTTTTCTATTCGACCGATTGGGATTTTCAGTAAGTTTGGTTGGTATAACAAAGTCCTGTAAAAGCCACATCATATTTCTTTTTTTAATTTATTTATTCATTCTCAGAGGAAATTAAAAAAAAAATTTAAAAACGGAAATTGGTAGCCCAAATCTTCGATGGTTTTGGAAGAAAAGCGAAAACTTAATTGATTAATTCGTGCTGGGAAAGTACATTGTCTTTTTTTTTTTTAATTTTTGCAAAGGAAAACAATTTGGCTGAAAACTCAACAAATTTCTGACCGATTTTATAACATCCCCTATACTTCGTTAAGCCGGAAAAGTAAAAATAAAATATATTGAGCTCTATAGAATTTCAACGTTTTACACCCTCCATTTTAATGTTTTCATGTTTTACTCCCCATTAGACCACAAAAAGTGTTCACATTCTTAATATACTTTTAAAAAAATGTTTTTTTGGGTTTGACCTAAGTAAAGATTTAATGAAATTTGAGCTACATTTACCCCAGCCCAAAAAAATCATCCATTAAAATAACTGACTTAACTTTCCTCGAAACAAGACTGTTAGTCTTCTTAACTTTTATTCAAATATTTCTTATCCATTATTCATAAGTCCTTCCTTTATGCTCTTAAGTCATGAAGATTATGCTGAAAAGTACTTGTGAATAGGGAATTACACGTCAAATAACAAAATCAACAATCCGGACAGACAGACGTATAATTTCTTTTGTTCTTTTGTTATATATTGATGGTATTCTTAAGGAAGTTTGAAATATTCAAAATAAAAGTTAAGGTGGCTTTGATATATTTTGAGTTCTGTTGACTCAATTTTCAATTGATTACAGCCGAACATTTTCCAAAGTTGTCAATGATATGACATAACAGTAGAACCCCTCA
Organism: Aradus depressus; assembly: GCA_963662175.1. Lineage (NCBI taxonomy): Eukaryota > Metazoa > Arthropoda > Insecta > Hemiptera > Aradidae > Aradus > Aradus depressus. The sequence goes on from OY759218.1 coordinate 36,154,133, forward strand.
TATCCGTCGCTTATAGGACCGGGCCATGGTTGGAACTCAAAAAAGGTCGGATAATCAGAGGAGCCAAAAAAAACCGTTTAAGTAATAAAAGGTGGAGAGTGAAGGTGAACGACAAGAAGTCAGATCACATCGTCTTCACCATTCGTCGAAAGTATACCTACCCTCCAGAGTACCTTAACAGAAATGCCATCCCTTTAAAAAACGAAGTCCGCTATCTAGGCCTCATACTCGACAAACTACTAACTTGGAAACCTCATACAAGAGTGAAAAGACAAGAAATGAACAGACGTTATAAACTTTTATTAAGACTACTAGACAAAAGATCCAAATTAACTTAGAAAACAAAACGACTTATATACAATGCAGTACTCAAACCTATGTGGACTTACGGACTCGAACTCTGGGGTTCTGCCAAGGCTTCCCGAGACCCTTAGTTTATTTTATCTGGGAGGTAAAATAAACTTAAGCACGCCATCCTTTGGATGGGACGCTAAGCGATGGTCTCGAGCCTGTACGATGTCAGTTACTCTTTAAAGACCCCTGCCCAAGGTCAGTGGTCGGGCAAACTTATCAGCCAAAGAGCCAAATCTGAACATTACAACAATTTCTAAAAAAAATTGGGAGCCAAATCTGCTTGTTTAGTAAACTTTTATTACACTAAATAAAACTAAATTTCATACTTAATAAATGTTTATTAATGCGAACAATGTGCTTGCATCTCCTTGGAAAGTTTGAGTAAGTCAGGTTTGTATGTTGTTGATTTTAATTTTAGGCATGATTCCAAGTTCTCATCAATTTTTTTTTTTTTTTTTTTTTTTTTTTTTTTTATTTTTTTTTTATTTTATTCTATTTGCAATCTATATACAATATATACATAATAAGCAAATATGTGGTAAAAGAAAAATATAACGTCACTTGATGGGAGAAGCCAGCCAGCGCTGACACTCCCTCGAAAGTTAATTGTCATTATTCACTATCCTCCGAGAGAAGATCGCGAGGCCACCTCCTGTTCAAGCGGCGGGGAGGATTGTCAGGATGGGAATGAGAGGAAAGGTCTTGTGCGAGAGGATTTGAATGGGAAGAAAGGTTTCGGTGGAATGATTGGAATCGGGATTTGATTAATTCATTTACAGTGGGAATACTGAGATCTCTGTGTAGGACTTTATTGGTGACATAGAAAGGAGCATTGACAATTCGTCGGAGGAGTTTGGACTGGAATGCTTGGATACGATTGATGTTAGATTGTTTAGCTGTACCCCAAAGTTCGAGTCCGTAAATCCAAATTGGACGTATAATGGTCTTGTAAATCGTAAGTTTGTTGTTAGTCGTCAGTTTCGATTTTGGTCCAAGTAGTCGACGTAACAGTCCGTATCTTCGATTCAGTTCTTGTCGTTTAAGTCGTGTATGTGGGTTCCACGTAAGTCTACTGTCTAGGTAAAACCCGAGATAGCGGACTTGGTTTGAAGAGGGAATCAGGATGTTGTTAATGATGACGGGAGGACAGGATTGATGGCGTAGGGTAAATGTGACTTGAACACATTTCTGCTCATTTAATTTAATTCTCCAGAGGTTGCACCACCTCTCTATTTCAGTGAGGTGCTCCTGGAGGATGAGTGAGGCTACAGCAGGATCAGGATTGGTGGAAAGGATTGCTGTATCGTCAGCGTAAGTCGTCAGTAATGTCTGAGGATGGATAGGAATGTCGGCAGTATATGTATTGTAAAGGATGGGACCTAGGATGCTACCCTGTGGGACACCGGCCCGAATAGGTTTGAGTTCTGAGTACTCAGAGCCTACTCGGACCTTGAAATGGCGATCACTAAGGTAAGATTTCAGGATGAGGTAGTAGGTACTGGGAAGGAAGTGTTTCAGTTTGAAGAGCAGCCCCGGGTGCCAGACTCGATCAAAGGCTTGCGCCACGTCGAGAAAGGCGCCCGTGCAATACTCCTTGCATTCTAATGCATTAGATATGCAATCGACAACCCGAAAACACTGTTGGGTAGTGGAATGTTCAGGACGAAATCCAAACTGGTGTTTAGGTAAAATGGATTGAGATTCAAGGATTGGGATAAAACGTTTCAACAAGAGTTTTTCAAGGATCTTAGAGAAGATTGGGAGCAAGCTAATAGGACGGTAGGAAGAGACATCAGAGAGAGGTTTGTTGGGTTTGGGAATAACAGAAAGGATGGAATACTTCCATTGGACAGGAAAGTAGGTAGTTCTGAGGACTGAGTTGTATATAAGGGTGAGGAATAGGACAGCTTTGCGGGGAAGGTTTCGTAGGATTTTCCCTGTGATCAGGTCAAATCCAGGAGACTTACGGATTGGAATTTTATTTAGAATGTGTTGTACATCAGAGGGATGAAAGGCCTTTGGCGGAGGAGAGAGAGGCAAAGGACTGATAAGGAACTCTTCAACTTCTGAAGTATGAAGGGCGTTATAATCAGGATGGGGTGTGAACGTATTTTTGAGGTGAGAGGCAAAGAGCTGAGCCTTCTCCTCGTCGGATCTGACCCAGGAGCCATTTTGCTTGATGGGATAGGATAAAGGACTATATTTTAGAATTTTTCGGGTTGCAAACCACAGGGAATTATCTTTGGTGGAAAGGGAAGCTAGGTATTCATTATAATTTTCGGAGCGGAATTGTGAAAGTTGGATTTTGAGGTTTCGGGAAAGGTTATTGAAGGCAGTTTTGTCGGAAGGATACCGTGTTCGTTGCCATAGGGCACGAGCGCGGCGTTTTTCTGAAAGGAGAAGTTGGATGTGGCAAGGAAGAGGAGGGTTCGGGTTTGAAACTGTAGGAGGAGTAGGAGTAGATGAAGCGTTCCAAGCACAGTCCTGTATGGCTTTAGTGAATTTTTGTACGGCTTCATCTAAGTCCTCAGGAGTTTTAAGGATTACATTTAAGTCAATTTGGTTTTCTAAGGAGGTTCTGAAGAGGTCCCAATTCACTGGGCCGGGAGTTAAGGAAGGCTTTGATGGGACAGATAACGGGGTTAGACCAACGGTGAGGAGAACAGGACTATGGTCTGAGGATAAGTCGGGGAAGGAATAGGTAGAGGAGAATAAGGATCCTGTGCCAGATCCAACAAAGAAGTCTACGAGGTCTGGGTTGCGGTTAGGATCAGTAGGCCAATAGGTGGGAGAGCCGGGGGAGTAGATGTCATAGTGTTGGGTGTTAATAACATCGTTTAGGATTCGTCCTCGGGAATTTGGAACTCTGCTTCCCCATTGGTGGTGCTTCGCATTGAAGTCACCGCCAACGATGAAGCGAGGCCCCAGGGATCGGAAAAGGGTGAGGAACTCGTGATGGGGAATGAGTTTACTGGGAGTACAATATACTGCCGAGATAGTGACAGGGAAGGGAAAAAGTGACAAGGAGATCGTAGCGATTTGGAATGATTCTGTAGCCTGTGAGGAGAAAAGGTGATGGGATAAGGACTGTTTGATAAGGATGAGTGCGCCACCTCGGGCCCTATCTCCTGGGTAGTCAGACCTGTAGCTCCGGTATCCTGGGATACTGAAGTACAGGCTGGTTGTCAAGTGGGTCTCCGTAATGAGAGCGATGTCTACATGTCTGTCAGTTAGTAGTAGTTCTAGTTCTTGTCTATGGGGTAACAGCCCATTCGAATTCCAAAGGAGGATCTGGAGAGTAAAGGAATTTAAAGGGATCATCGGGAGGATTCGGGTAGGAGTTTAGAGACGAGGAGGCTTAACATCGATATGAGAGGGGTGATTAACGACTTAAAGTCATTGAGAAAGGAGGTGAGGTGACTGATAACATCAGGGGTTGAGGATGTAGGGAGCTGGCTGGATGGGAGAGGATGAGGAAGGTTTTTTGGCTGTTGGGGGTAGTGAGAGGTAGGAGGTGGATAGTGAGAGGTAGGAGGTGGGTAGTGAGAGGTAGGAGGTGGCTGTGTTCGTGGTGGGCTGGCCACTTGGGCGTAGGACCGGGGAAGTGAGGAGGTGGCTCTGGGCTGACGGGCTGCAGCTGGCTGGAACCTGAGCTGGGGCACTGGTCTCAATGGTGGCGGTGGGACTGGTAAAGGAGCGGTCGGTGTCTTCATGGGGGGTTTGGCTGCCGCTTGCCTCTTCTTCATACGATCTTGTATTTCTCTGTGGACCTGGCAACCCCTGTAGTTGGCTGGGTGGTTATCCCCGCAAAGGACGCAGATCGCGGGTTCAATACGGTCCTTCTTAGCACAGTCCGCCGAAAGATGATTGCCCGGACACTTCACACACCTGGGGGGATGGTGGCAGTAAGAGTGTGTGTGGCCATACTCCTGGCATTTTGTGCATTGAGGGATATCTTTTCTGCGTCGCGGTTCCTCGACCTGTATTCTTGTGTACAGTAAATACTGTAACTTAAATATTTCTTTGCTTTTTTCACTTATAGCCAGGTCCACGAAGAAGAGGGGAAGAGGTGTCTTATAGATAGGATGACGCACATTATTAACGTTTTTCACGCTGAACCCGTGCTTTTGAAAAAGCGCCGATTTAATCTCATCGGGTTGTGTTGAATGGTGCAGTCCTCTTATTACTACCCGGTAAGACCTATCTTCCCGAAGCTGATAACAATGAAAGTCAGCCTCAGTGTCTTCAAGATGCTTCACAGTCTTTCTGAAGGTGTCGCTGTCTTGGGGGTAAACGACTAGGTCGTAGAGACGGGAGCGGCACGTGAAAGTCCCCTCTCCAACAGTCCTAATTAGCTGGGAGCAGAACTTTTTGAAGTCTGAGATGTTCTTCACAACGATAGGAGGTGGCTTGGGGACTTGGGTGTTGGCGGGTTGCTGGGATGTGGAGGGAGGGGGAAGGCTGGCTTCATCCTCTGAGGTTTCTCCTTCCGTGTTTTTGGCTTGTTTAGTTTGGGGTGAACCTGTTTTATTTGCATCTGGAGCTTTCTTGTAGGTTCGCTTCCGTGCTTTACTACTGACGACATTGAATCCTGAATTGTCGTCTTGAACATCATCCATTTTTAGAAATAAATAAAGTAATGATAATTAATAATAATAAAATGATTAAAAAAAAAAAATAATAAAAAAAAAAAAAAAAGTACGAGAGGCAGCCTTGAACTCGGTACCTTCCAGTTAGAAGGGACACCGTCTAGCTCCTACTCCACGGTGACAGTGATAGAAATGGAGCCAGAACCACATATAGAGTATCACTTGAGTGCCCGGCAGACAGGACTTGACAGGATCGGCGTCACTCACTACACATTTCGAAATTTAAAAAATAGAAAAAACAAAAAGAAACTGTTAGTTACTCACTATTCATCCCAAAAGTCTAGATAGTGATGCACAAAACAAAACAATAATTCACAAAATCATAGACAATTTGAAGTCGAGACAGCACGAAAATAAGTACGTGTTTCCACCTCGGGAGCTGGTGGGGCACTCTCCTCATCAATAAGACGACTTCTCAGTTTACTCTTGATAATGTTCATGCTTGAAAAAGATTGTTCGCATGTATATGTAGAACCGAAAAGGGAAAGAACAGCAAACGCGAGCTTTTTCAGCTGATCGTAAGAGTCAGGAATACTATTCCAAGCGTTGAAAATGATCATGTCTTCCTTCTCCAGGTCATTCAAAGCAGACCACTTGTGTTGTGAACTAAAATCACATTTTTTCTTCTCCAATATTTCCAATTCAACACAAAGACGTTCGAATGTAGAGCGGCATATCTCCTTCTTTTTAAATCCAGCAATTGTATTTCAAAGCTACCAATGTCAAATGCCTTCCGTGGATATTTGTGCCAGAGCCGCACTTAAGGAGCCAAAGAGCCACATGCGGCCCTGGAGCCGCACTTTGCCGACCACTGCCCTAGGTGAATAAAAATTTAGGGTAGGCAAAATTTAGGATCCCACAGTAGAGTCGGGCTCATGTCCATCACAGCGACGAAAGAGCTCTCTGGTAGTAGGCGATATGACCTCGTAGTTAAAGCCCGGGCATGTCATAAAACCTAACCTTCCAATCTCCAGAGCTTCCAATCCTTTTAATCCAAAATCCTTCGTAAAATAGCCAATTCTCCTTATTACGTCTCAAACAAAACTCTTCACACTGACCTTTAAAAAATTATTTTCCCTTCTTAGTTCCCACAATAATCCTCTAGTCCGTGCCGCTGCCACACTTCCCCAACGACGGCTTAGTGACAGTGGTTAGTTACAAATGAGAGGAAATCAGTGACTAGGGAGTGGACATTGCCATTATCTCTCTGCTAGCATATTTGCTTGTTGTATTTATTTTTATACAGTTGTAAATATCTGTTTGTAAATAGAAAAAAAATTGGTAAAAAGGTGTATATTGTTACAAAAACTCAAATAATACTACTTGTACAACTATAGGATGAAATGGAGTGTGTTACTATAGAGTGCACATGTTTTAGTGAAAAAAGTCAATACCTAATGTTTTTTGTTTCAACTCGTCTTTCCTGGCAGAACCAAATCCATAACGCATCGTCCAAAAGTTCAAGTTACGGTTTTTCAACATTTTTCTGTTTTTCAAAGAATCATTCGCCTCTACTGTCAATGAATACGCTTCAAGATCCTTCCGAATTTTTTTCCAGTCTTTTATTGTTGTCACTCCTATTCCTAACTCAGATGTTAACTTAATTACAGACTCACCACGGTCCAAAAGGTGCAGTACATTCTAACGTCACCCTAAACGTTCAAATGTCTAATAAATTACAATAATAAATAAAATAAAAAATTAATCAATTACAGGAATTTTCATAAATTAGCAAAGTTTAAAGTGAGATTTCTCAAAATCAACGACACACTTTACGCAGCAAAGACTGATTTATAACTAAACCAATAGGCGCCGGTAGTTCAGAGGTAGTGTTCTAGCCTACTGGGCTCAAGATTAGGTTTTTGTATCTGATAGGTACAAACCTTGAGCATGCCCTCCTTCGGATGGGACGTTGAACGATGGTCCCGAGCCTGAGCAATGTCAGGTACTCGTTAAAGACCTCTTTAGGTAACTAAACCTGGAGGACTCCCACAGTAGAGCTAACACCAGCTCAAACAAAACCTGACGATGGTGTAATAACGAAAATGTAGTTTTTGAATACATTTTTTTGTGGAATAGACAATATTTCAAAAAGAAAATTTGTTTTATTTATTTAAAGACGCATAGTCTTAAACTTTTTTTTTGTCATTTTTGGATAAAGTGGAGCGGGAAAAATGAAATTTAGTGAAGAAATATCGAGATTCTTCCCGACTGCATAACTTCATCTATATGACGTTTAACTGGTGAAGTAAGAAAAAATATGTATTTACGTGAAAGTATATATACAGGACAGAAAGCAAATATTTAAGTTAAAAAAGTAGCATCATTAAATAGAGTAAATGACTTAATAAAAAAAAATGACTCCATGAAAAAATGACTATATAAAAGCAAAAAAAGGAATAAAAATACATATTAAAAAAAAGATAAACACAGTAAGAAAGGGTGGGCTTAAGTCTATATTACTTATTTAAGCTTACAGAATAATACATTATGCAGAAGTTAATAAATAAAACATTTATATGTGTTATTCCATGGAATATATAAGAAACCCTGTTTGACGTATGTTTGTCTGTCCCCAAATGTGATATTGTTGAGATTTACCTGAAATTGTTGGACACCCAGAACAGGACTGGGAGGGTTAGAGGCCCACCGTCGCAAGCCATTGACACTCAGGGAGACACTCAAATAAGTTTTCGCTCAGCCTCTAAAACCAGTCTACCGATTTAGATAAAAAAATAATAGGTATCTTATACAGAGACTTCTGAATCATATTAAATTTCATGCCGATATATTTATTACACCGGTAGTTACTGGGGTTTTTGAGTTTTTGATATCCCCCTTTCCTTTGATTGAAACTCGATTCTTCTGAAAAACAATGGGTGTCGTCTTATGGGGTTATGAATATGCATATAAAATTTCATGTCGATATATCCATTCTATCGTAAGTTATCGTGTTCACAGGCATAGAAATAGACAGGAATTTTACTTCCCCAGTTAAACGAAGCACGAGGGAAGTTATGTAATTGGTCAGAAATTCGATGTAGAGTTTTCACTCGAATTTCAAGTTTTCTGACACTCTGATTCCAAAAATAAATAAAACAAATGTCTGGTTGTCTGTGCATCTATGTGTTTATGTCAGTGAGCATACGAAAACTCCCGATAGAATGAATTTTAACAACACGATATTTTATATGTGTATCCAAAAACCCATAAGGACGACACCTATTAATTTTCTTAGGAAACTGCCCAGAAGAAGTTAGAAGTAAGGCGACCAAGTTTCTTAAGCCCAGCGATAGAGTGGGGCTGCAGGTTAATTTTAACAAGAGCTACTGCCTCATAGTCATAGGGATAGCCACCTGGAGAAGGGGTTAAATGTAGAGAGAACTTGAGAACTTGAGGTACCTCGGGTCATAGTAACTAGCATCAACTCGATGTTGAAGGAGGTGGACAGAAGGCTTCTGCAGAAGAGTGTACTTACGGTCCAGAGCCCTGTAGAGGAACCTGAAGCACAGGATCTACAGCTCCATGATGAAGCCAGTCTCTTGATCTACGGGTATGAGACCTGGACCCTGACCTCACATCTGGAGAAGCGTTTCCAGACATTCGAAAATAAGGTGCTGGGGAAAATAGCAGGTCTGGTCAAGGGAGCTGAGGGACATCTTCTGGCAATACCCAACCATAGTAGCAGAGCCTGCGGTGGGCTGGGCATGTGGGAAGAAGGGACAGATAGCCATAGGACGGATCATGGACGTACAGGTCTAATGAATACCACGGCTGACATGGACTGACCTGGTGAAGGATGCCTTGGAACACCATAGCGACCAGTGGCTCACGACAGATCGCGGTGGAAGAGGCTGGTGTGGGCGGCTAAGGATCTCCAAGGTCCGTTGCCAACGGAGTAACAGTAAGGGGTTAAAATCAAAAACCCTAATAACTGCCGATATAGTAAATATATCAACACAAAATTCAATATGAGGATTCTAGGAAGTCCCTATGAAATACAACTATTGATAATTATCAATAATTATAATTAGTCCAAACACTCAATTAGTTTTGGAGAGAGAGCGAAAACGTATTTGATTAAATCGTTCTGGGGAACCATTTTAGTTATTTATTATTTTGGAAATATTTGGTGCTCAGCATTCTGGGGGGCCTGATAAACCAACATGTACGCAACTGCCACGTAGATTTGTCCTCTGCCTTGATAAAAAAAAAAACTCGTTTTTACACCTTCCGCCCTCACCCCTTCCACAGTTTTTCTTGGCAATATCATCAACTCAGATGGTTTTTTTTCCAAACCATTTTTCTTGCTCCCTAATTTTTTTCTTCCATTTTACCCCAAATGGGGTTTTCACAAGGCTCTTTTGTTCTCAAAATTTGTCTACCTTCAACCAGTTCACACCTGGCTATCTTTCATTCCATTTTATTTTTTTATAACTTCTAAAATAGATTCTACTCTTATACATTTTTTCTTTGGTAATTAAACAAAAAAAAGTTATATTAATTGTAATATGTTGGCGTGAGCGCTATCCTTTGTTTCATTGTACGGCGTATTTTTGATAATGACTCTTATACCCAGTAACGCCAGTAATAATAATAATAATAATATTCATTTTCGTTAAACCATAACATGGTAATAGGATATGTCATAAGAATGTATACATTTTTTTATTTTTTTAAAATTATATTTGCAATCTATATACAATATATATATATAATAAGCAAATATGTGGTCAAAAAGAATGTATAACAATGTCATTTGATGGGAGAAGCCAGCTAGCGCTGACACTCCCTCGAACGTTAATTATCATTATTCACTATACTCAGAGAGAACAGGAGGCCACCTGTTCAAGCGTTGGGGAGGATTGTCAGGATGGGAATGAGAGGAAAGGTCTTGTGCGAGAGGATTTGAATGAGAAGAAAGGTTTCTGTGGTTTCTGTATATAATTTTAATGTTTATTTAACCGTATATATAGAAATGATTCTAACCATTTTTTAGGAAATACATTGAATTTGTATAAATTAATGATGCATTTGCTGTAGTTCAAATTTAATATTTGACACCAGTTAAACACATTTCCATTTGGTATTTGCATTTTATTATAAGTTATTTAAAATACTTAACATTTCCTCTGCTATTTCAGCCACCATATTAGGTACGTAAATACCTTCAATTTGAGACCATTAATCAATATTTTTTTAGCACTCAATTTGGAGAAGGGGATGGCCCGGTTCACAAAATCACCTGTATAATATATTATTTATTTTGTTTGGCACTTTAATTAACTAAAGTCTGTGCACTTTTGGTAAAGTTATTCTTATTGAATATTTTATTATCTTCTTCCATTACTATTTGGAGAAGGGGATAGCCCGGTTCACAAAATCACCTGTATAATATATTATTTATTTTGTTTGGCACTTTAATTAACTAAAGTCTGTGCACTTTTGGTAAAGTTATTCTTATTGAATATTTTATTATCTTCTTCCATTACTATTTGGAGAAGGGGATGGCCCGGTTCACAAAATCACCTGTATAATATATTATTTATTTTGTTTGGCACTTTAATTAACTAAAGTCTGTGCACTTTTGGTAAAGTTATTCTTATTGAATATTTTAATATCTTCTTCCATTACTATTTGGAGAAGGGGATGGCCCGGTTCACAAAGTCACCTGTATAATATATTATTTATTTTGTTTGGCACTTTAATTAACTAAAGTCTGTGCACTTTGGTAAAGTTATTCTTATTGAATATTTTATTATCTTCTTCCATTACTATTTGGAGAAGGGGATGGCCCGGTTCACAAAATCACCTGTATAATATATTATTTATTTTGTTTGGCACTTTAATTAACTAAAGTCTGTGCACTTTGGTAAAGTTATTCTTATTGAATATTTTATTATCTTCTTCCATTACTATTTGGAGAAGGGGATGGCCCGGTTCACAAAATCACCTGTATAATATATTATTTATTTTGTTTGGCACTTTAATTAACTAAAGTCTGTGCACTTTGGTAAAGTTATTCTTATTGAATATTTTATTATCTTCTTCCATTACTATTTTCTCTTTTGTGTTATTTTATGCAGATATGTTATGTTATTCTAAGCAGTTTGTTTTAATTTATTCTTAATTATTAATTACAATTATTTTTACTTCCCCAGCTATACGCAGTAGAGGGGAGAAAATATTAATAGAGCCAGTCCTTTAACCGCTACGCTGTGTGGGATGTACCACTGATGATGACGTTGTTGTGTTGAAAACCGGTTCTGGTCAATAAGACAACAAATTTATATGAGAAGTATAGGGAAAGTTATGTAATCGGTCAAAAATTCGATGGTGAATTTTCAACGGAATATCATGTGTTCCGACCTCTAGATTCTAAATATGTGGAAAAAAATACTATCTGCATGTGTGTCTGTAAACAAGATATTTTATATGTGAATCCAGAACTCTCTAACGATGACACCTATTGTTTTTCAGCCAAATCGATAAAAGGGAAGGGGGGATTAGGGGGGAGACTAAACATAAAAGTATATAACTGCCGTTGTAATGGATGTAATGACAAATTTCATATGTGAATTCAAAACCCCATAAGGACGACATTTATCAATTTTCAACGGAATTGGTGGAAAGGAACGGAGGATCAGAGGGGGCTTAACTCATAAACCACAATGAATGTATCGGCATGAAATTTAGTATGAGGATTCACAAGTCTATTTCTAGTTCAACTATTGATTTTCAGTCAAAATGTTCGCTTGGCTCTAGAGCGAGGGAAATTCAATGATTTATTCGTTCGGGGGTAGAACATGGCCGGAAAGTCACCGACGACTTTTCATTTTTTTGGATTCAGAGTATTGTAAAACTAAAATTTCTGATGAAAACTCAATATAGAATTTTTTCCCTTTTCCCTTATACAACATATTGCAGGGGAAGTTAAACCTTGGAACTCCACTGTAATTAGCACTTAAGACTTTTATCTACTTTTTGCCTCACTTTAAACCACTGACCTTAATTATTTTTTTTTTACGTCTCTCTCGTTAAAACCGCAAAAGTAATTTTTTTTAAATCTCATTAGTAGAAACGATATTTCTCGTGTCCACATAGTTATCTCCAGCATTACGCAAGGTGCGAATGTACACTAATTGTAAAAAATTTTAAAAAATACTTTCCCATTGCGAATTATTGAACTAAGTTTTCGCTCCTTAACCAATCTACCAATTGGCTTTATGATCTATTGGCTTCATGATGATCTATAATATATTTATCAGATCCCATTTATTTGTTTGCTTTAAAAAAAAAAAAGCAATTACAGATGTTTTGGGAAGCATTCACATCATCAGTACCTATAATACACGTTTCTTTATGTTAACTATTCCTTCTGTCAATCTGAATCTTCCTTTTATAGAACATACTGAGTCGACCTCTATTTTCAAACTTCAAGTCAAAATTGTTATTTGTTGAGAAGTTATGCTGTGATATAATATATTATATCGTACACGTATTTCTAAAGTGACACAAGGCAAAAATTGACGAGCTTAACAAAACAATTACACAATTAATTATTTTTCCAAAATTTATAGACACAGTTTTCAACTAAGTTTATAATACTCATTATACACAACAAGATTCGATACTCAACTGAAAATTATGTCACTCAGTGGGGGGGAGCTTCTAAACATGAAGAGCTACACAAGTACTCTCTGGGGGGCGCCGGTAGCTCAGTGGTATGCGTGCTTGACTTCTGAGCTCAAGATCGTGGGTTCGAAACCCGACCGAGGCCCTTACTTTATTTTATCTGGGAGGTAAAATAAAACTTAAGCACGCCGTCCATCGGATGGGACGTTAAGCGATGGTCCCGAGCCTGTACGATGTCAGGTACTCGTTAAAGACCCCTGCCCTAGGTGAATAAAAATCTAGGGTAGGCAAAATTTAGGACTCCCACAGTAGAGTCGGGCTCATGTCCACCAGAGTGACGAAAGAGCACTCTGGTAGTAGGCGATATGACCTCGTAGTTAAAGCCCGGGCATGAGTCATAAACCCTTAACCCCCTTAAGTACTCTCTGGCAGGCGGGATTTGAAGCTAAGTTGGTACCTACACTTTTGATATTTGATAGAGGACGTTTTCCCAATTCTTACCATGGTGATAACTCAAAAATAGTACAGTTTTTTTGACTTGTGTCACTTTAAAAATACTATTACAAATTTCCACAATATGTAGACGTTTCTCAACTTTATGTATATAGAATAAGCGAGGGCGCCGGTAGCTCAGTGGTATGCATGCTTGCCTTCTGAGCTCCAGATCTGCCAAGGCCCTTAGTTTATTTTATCTGGGAGGTAAAATAAACTCAAGCACCCCGTCCATCGGATGGGACGTTAAGCAATGGTCCCGAGCCTGTACGATGTCAGGTACTCGTTAAAGACCCCTGCCCTAGGTGAATACAAATTTAGGGTAGGCAAAATTTAGAACTCCCACAGTAGAGTTGGGCTCATGTCAATCAGAGTGACGAAAAAGCGCTCTGGTAGTAGGCAATAAATGACGGGCAGTATCAAAATGGTCCAGTGACATTTTTGAAAATTTTTTGTGCAGTCGGGAACAAAAATGATAGTACTGTTCAGGAAAAAAGTTGTACAAGTGAAATTCTAGCCAGTGCTGAGATCTAGTGGCAAATCACTTATACCATTTTGGTGACATGAACAATTAACTTAAACATATTAATAGTGACCTTGAAATTAAGATTTTTATTAAATTTTATGGTTTGCTAACAGCAACTTTCACCATAAAAGCAGAAGACAAAATATTTCCGTTTTCGATAAATTATAGATTTTTTAAATCAGTTAAGAACTTAATGCACAGTTTCTTCGAAGTGACTTTCGTCATATGACCTTGTAGTTAAAGCCCAGGCATGAGTCACAATAACTAACTAACTATAGATTAAGCATTAAATAAAAGAGAAGAACTTTTTTCAAGTTTTTTTTATGATATTTCTTTTCTAACTCAATATCGTTAATACTTTATTTTAAGAAATAGCTAATTCTTTGCACTTAATTTCTGTATAAAAGCTTTCATATATTTATTTAATATTCTTCCCTCTCTGATGTTAGAATAAATTGTATTTATTTATTTATATTCTACTTCAGCAGGTTATGTAATCGGTCAAAAGTTCAATGTGGTATTTTCACCGGAGTTTCATGATTTCCAGGCTATGGTTACGATAACTTCTGATAACTTATTACTTATCTTCTGATAACTTATAACTTATCTGATAACTTCTGATAACTTACGATAACTTATGGTTACGATAACTTCTGATAGAATGAATATATCGGCATGAAATTTAATATGTGGGTTCAGATCTCCCTGAAAAATACACCTATTGATATTCAGCTGAATAGGTCAAAGGACAGGGGGCTTAACTCTGAAACCCTAGAAATTCATAATAAAATTAAATTTATCTGTGGATTTGATCACTGAATAACATACCTGTTGATTTTCAACCAAATATGCCAAACGGAAAGGGGGATTGGAAGAGTCTGAAAAATATCTGTATATTGTTAGCCAAACCGGATGTTTAGTCTGCTGTCAGCTGTCAAAGAGGTTACATGTGTTTTGGTACGATTTGACGATTATTTATTAGTTTACAAAATGGATCAGAGAATTTTCATTAAATTTTGCTATATGAATGGAATAAAGTGCAAGAAATATTAAATATTGTTTTTGGTGAGTCTGCTATGATTAAAACTAGGGATTACGAGTGGTATAAAAGCTCGACAAGTGCGGTCGAATGTGAAGGTCATGTGTTTTTAGATTTTAACGGCATAGTACACCATGAGTTCTTGTCACAAGGTCAAACGATCAATAAGTACTACCTACAAGTGCAACGCCGTTTGCGTGAAGCAATCCGGAAAAAAACGCCCGGATTTGTGGCGAAAAAATTCATGGCTTTTGCACCACGATAATGCACCTGCTCACACTTCATTGCTTGTTCGTAAACTCAAAAATCTCATAAAATTTTATATTTGAATACAACACTCCATAATGACGACCCTTTTTTTCCGTGAAATCGGCCGAAGGGAAGAGGATAAGGGCTCGACTCAAAAACCCTAACAACCGTTGTAATGGATGTTTCAACAAAAAATTTTGTATGAGGATTAAAAATTTCTTCTGTAAGTCAACTATTGATTTTTTGCCCAAACAGTAGATTGATTTTGGAGAGAGAGCGAAAACTTAATTGAATATTTGATGCTGGGGAAGTACATTGGCGGTGATTCTTATTTTTGGAATACATGAAGTTCAGGGGACAACTCAACATCGAACTAGAGGGCGCCGGTAGCTCAGTGGTATGCGTGCTTGCCTTCTGAGCTCAAGATCGTGGGTTCGAAACCCGACCGAGGCCCTTAGTTTATTTAATCTGGAAGGTAAAATAAAACTTAAGCACTCCGTCCTTCGTACGATGTCAGGTACTCGTAAAGACCCGTGCCCTAGGTGAATAAAAATAAAAATCTAGGTTAGGCAAAATTTAGGACTCCCACAGTAGAGTCGGGCTCATGTCCACCAGAGTGACAAAAGAGCGCTCTGGTAGTAGGCGATATGACCTCGTAGTTAAAGCCCGGGCATGAGACATAAAACCTAACCTAACATCGAATTTCTACAGATTACATAACTTTCCCTATATTTTCTGTACCTGTGAAAGTTATAAAACCCTCAATTTAACTTTTAACCTTGTACAAAATAGTCCATGCACGTAGACGCTCCGTAAAGTTGACGGATTTCCATAGTAGGTATTGACAATTTTTTTTTCTTTCTCATGAGCCTGATTCAGATATTTGAACGAAACTTCCCTTGGTGAATTGGAATAGAAAAATATTCAACACGTGTCTGAGGTTTCATTTCAATAGATCCAGGTTTTTCCAGAACAGAATATTTTATGTAAAATAACGGTACTTTCTTATCTCTGGTCACAGGGAATAAATTGGTAAGTCTAAATTCGTATCTTTTCAGGGCAGCACTTTTTTACTTTTGCATTATTCCTGTAAATCCAGTTCTTAGAACAAATAAATTATTTTTGCATCATTATTAATTATATACCTTCTAAATCTTTCTTTGATTTTCCCTTAGTTACCTAATCATTCCCCATCACTTACCTAATTATTAACCAAAATTTTTGAAATACTCGTGAATGATGCCTCTCTAAAGTTGATTTAACCGAAAACGCCCTCTTCACTTGGAATAGTCTGCCATAGTGAATAAATGGTTAAATGCAGTTATCTCGTGAATGATTCCTCAAAAAAGTAGATTAAGTTGATTGGTCTGATAAATTCTCAGAAGCCAGAAAGTTTTATACCACAATATGCAGACTGAGATTTAATCACAATTACTCCCCTCATCACCATGGCATGTATTGGAATCCAGATGGAATCCATATGTCCTTGTGATTTGGAATCCGTAGCGGATGCCAACCACATCATCTTGGCGTGCAACAAGTACACTAGGTAGGGATCAACTGTGGAAAGCAATAACACGACTTATACTTGGAATTATACAGCTACATTAAGACAAACAACATTACTTTGAATGAAATGAATGAATGAATGAAAATAAATTTTATTCTGGGACCGAGGTCCCCTAAGAATAAATACATGATAGTCACTGGACAGAGTAACAAATAAAATGAAATATCAGTGATGAGATAAAGGTGCTACAGTGGATAAAACCAAGAGCAAAATAAATAAAACTAAATAAGAAAAATAATAAAATAAAAATAAAATATACAATGATGATAAAATTAAAAATAAATAAATCAACTAAAAAAATAATAGTAAAAAAAAGTTAAAATACAGATTCATTAAGAAGAAATCAAAAGATAAATGTGTCTAAATAAATATGTAGAGGATAAAATAAAATAAAATAAAAAGAAAAAACATTATGTACCTATATAAAAATCGAGATTAGGGAGGAGGGAATCTAGCCCAGGCTTGCTATAAAATTAATTTAAGACAAACTAATGAACAAAATAAATAAATAAAATAAAAGGATGAAGATAAAATAAATAAGAAAAAGACAAAGAAACAAGAAATTGATGTTAAGGAGAGGGAAAGTATGGAAGAAGGGGAATAAGAGCCTAATCAGAGGGAGAAGATTGTTTATTGAGGAGGAATTGGAATAGCGAGGATTTGAAGGAGGCCACGGAAAGATGCAACTTTCACCATAAAAGCAGAAGACAAAATATTTTCGGTTTCGATAAATTATAGATTTTTTGAATCAGTTAAGAACTTAACACACTTACATATTCACATCAACGAGACTACAATCTGACAGGAATCCGGGCTTTTATTATAAAAATGTTAATCAATTATTATATCAATGGTTATTGAGTTATTATTCAATGGTTATTGAGTTATTATTCAATGGTTATTGAGTTATTATTCAATGGTTATTAGGACACTTTCTCTCTTTGCTGCTTTAAAAATGTCACTTAGAACACTTTGATTCTAATTAAATTGTTATTTAATGATTTTTAAAAAAATGTCATTCTCTTTAAAAATGTCACTTAGACCACTTTGATTCTAACCCCGTCATATAATAAGAAAACAGCTGACATCGCAGATAAAGAAGTGTGTAATGTGTCCAACACACTTACATATGCACATCATCGAGACTTACGCGCTGACGATCTGACATAGCCCCTACCGAGAGTTAAGATTTTTACACATCAATAAAAGAAATAATTACCTAACAAGGAGAGAAGGGATAAAAAGGAACTAAGTGCTCATCTTTGAGGTCAAGTTGGATGTTGACTGATTGGGATCCGAGTTGGTTGCCTCCACTTCCTATCTCCACTGTTCCACAAAACAAAGTTTAAGAAGGGGGGGGGGGGGGGGGGGATCAAATTGAGTTACGCTATTCAAACAAATGTCTCTTTTTTTCTTTCTTTATGGCATTTTTTATTTCTACTTTTTCAAACCAATTGAGTGGTGTGGTGGAGTGGCCTCTTCTTCTCTCCCCTCTATGGTTGCCCCCGACCAGAAGTATGACTGACGCTCTGCCAGACTATAGTTTACATAAGTCATACCGACCAGTTGGCATATAAGTAGACACTTCCTCTCTTAATGGTTTCTTATTCAATGGTTATTAAGACATTTGAAGACACTCTCTTAATGGTCTATTACAACTAGAGCCAGGATTTCGTGCAGTAAAAAAATTAAAAAAAAAGAGCAATAAAATATTCAAAACATGCAAAAAAAAATAACTGTTTTTCCGCGAAAAAAAAATTGGATCTAATTCGTAAGTTCAATAACTTTTTTCAGCAAAAAATTGGATAGGGTTTAAAAATAAATCCATAAAATAAAAAGCCTAAAGGAATTTATTTATAAAAAATATTTACTCAAAACACAAGTTTTTTTTAACTCCATGTTTTAATTACAAAATCATATACATATAAATTTTTGATTAAAAAAATACTAGAGATATTTAAAATACAAAACAGTTCACAACATTACTCGAGGCCGAGAATTTGACATCAATTAAATTAATATATATTTTTGACAAGCATTTGATGCGTTAACATTTACGACTAAATACATTTCAAAATTTTTGTCTGAAAAACTGTGCCGCCTGTCGCTAAGTACATGTGTTTTAGCTTGGAAAACGATCTCTCGACTCTGACGCTTGTGATAGGGCATTTTTTGTAGCTGCTTATAATGTCAGGTTGTCGATCCAATCCAATATCTTCACCATTTATGGCCGCATTGTACTTTTTGAGTTGGTCATATCCGGCATTTTTCCTCAAAACTGTTGTAAATTTGTCGATTGCCAAATGTATACATTTTTAAACTGACTTACAAATAAATATTCGAATAATGACAAAATATGCAATTTCATACAGAAAAAACTTAAAACGTGCAATTTTGCCAAAAACGTGCAAAATAAAATTTATGTATGTATATTAACCAGAATGCCTTAATTTGTAAAAATAAATTGTTATTGAATGATTTCAAGCAAGCGAAAAAAAAATGCAATTGCACGGGAATCCGGGCTCTAGTTATAACAATGGTAATCAAGACATTTTGAGACACTTCCTTTCTTAGTGATTTATTATATCAATGGTTATTGAGTTATTATTCAATGGTTATTAAGGCACTTGAAGATACTTTCTCTGTTAATGGTTTATTGTAAAAATGGTTATTGGTTTATTACACAATGGTTATTAAGACACTTATGGTCGATGCATATTAGCCATGGTTGAATTAAGACACTTGAAGATGCGTTCTCTTTTAGGGGAACCTGTTGTACCAAAAACACAGTTGTACTTAAGGACATTTCCATTTATTTCACATTGGGAGAAGGGAAATTTTCGGTTGTTGATGTTGGACGTGCCTCAGGGATCTTACGCAAGATCCACGTTCTCGTGCCCTTCAATTCAACTGTTAAGTTTTTATTTCATTTTTTCAGTTTTTGGGAGTCAAAAGTGAATTTTTTTTTTCTACAGTCCTCGAATTTTCTATTGTTTATACATTGTTTTATCAAATGGCTAGGGTTACAAGTTTTAGTAATGCTTTGGCTTGGTTACCATGATTTTTATTCCAAGGAATCACCCACTTATTATGAAGCCTTAAATTAAAGATGGTGGGGTGATGTACCAGTGGACGTGTATTGTTTTGTTTTTTTATATAAGACTGGGAAAACCATGCCACGCAGCAAATCTAGAAAAAATACCAAATCCTTCATCTGCGTTTTCTGTAGCAGTTGTTGTTATGCAAACGAGTTAGCCTAGTCGTCCACTGGGACCGGAAAGTTGCGAACTGCGAAGCAACGAAATCGGGCGAAGCCGTTCGTGCGAATGCCGATCGTTCATTGATCCACTCAGTACGTCCGAATGCGTAGACGGGATGGCTCTTCGGAACGGTTTTTCCAATGATTCTGGCGACGAATTTTTAGCGTTGGAATTATCACCTTTGATTTATCCACGAAGGCGATATAGACGTAGACGGGAAATGTGGGTGAATCCCATTTTCGAAAAAAGAGAAGAGTTTGGCGAATTTTCTCATTTGTGGCGTGACCTTCAAATCGATGATAATCACCACTTCTCCTATTTTCGAATGGAAAAGGACACTTTTCAATACATTCTTGACAACATCTACTTTTGAACAAGAAATTATAGAGCCGAATGATTATGTGCTAGTGAAACTGCAAGGCAAGAGGTCAATCCAATATTTCATTGCTCGCATCACAGAGAAATTGGATTCTACATGTTTTAACTCTGCTAATCAAAACACCTCTCTTAATGGTTAATTATGTCAATAGTTATTGGTTTGTTATAACAATGGTTACTTGAGACACTCTAAGAAACTATAGTGTATTATATATCATTGTTACGACAATGGATTAAAGCTACGAGTAATACTGGCAAGCTTTAATAAAATGGCAAACGGGTTATGTCGGATGTATCCGCTATACACAAATGTGTGTGTGAATATAGAAGGAAATCAAGGTTCTGAAGTGTGTAAAAGAAAATTCAAAATTTGGCCAACGTTTCGAAAAATATTTATTTTCTTCTTCAGGGCCTTATAATTACTTGAGTGGATGTATGTGATGAAGGTGTTGTGAGTTTGTGTTTTTCCGGCATACATTCAGAAGAACTTCAGATGCCAGCATGGGTGAGTCTCGCCCCTACATTCATTTGTTAAACAATAGTATTGAAAAATTCCAGAAATCCATTCTGAACATAAAAATTAAGATAGCTATGGACTATTATTAAACATGATATTGATAACAACCACCACAAAAATGTACTGAAAAACACATTCACACAATTTGATCTCAAATTAAACACAATTCACCAAGATCTTTACAAAACTAACACTAACAAACACAACGCTAAGCTAGACAGACGACATAACACACATATGCCTGAAACAAACAGCCTATGGCTAAAAAATCTAACGACAAGAACATATCCACAGAGATAGCTGAGAAACACAGGCCTTAGGTCCGAAGTTCGCTAACCCGTACACATCATCTAAAGACATTCCCGTCAACAAACTGGTCACAGACATCGAATACATTTTAAAAGACAACAATAACATACTAGAACGAAATGCGTCAACATAATCACAAATCACCTGCACAAAGTTAAACAGAACAGTACGCCTCACCCACTGACAGACAAAAAGATACCTGAAAGACAACCCCGATCTCATAATTACCTCAGCGAACAAGAGTAAACAAACAGTAATTTTGACTAAAATTACTCACACAAACTCACAACACCTTCACCACACACATCCACTCATGTTATTATAAGCCCCTGAAGAAGGAAATAAATAGTTTTCGAAACGTTGGCCAAATTTTGAATTTTCTTTTACACGACAGAATCTCGATTTCCTTCTACATTGAAAAGATACTGTCGACTCTATTAATCATAATGTGTCTGATATTTACAGATGTGCTGATGAGCGCATGAGCTGATTTCTTAAAAAGAAATCCGTTAAAAGTAATTAAAGTTTTAATATCATTTATAGAAATAAGCCAGTAAATAGAGTGTTTTTCTTGACACAAGTAATTCCATAAATTGATTGGATGAACGCTAAACTAAGACACAAAGTCACTGTTCGTGTTTGGATGAGGCAGGCATTTCCAATATTTCGAGAAGATACTCCTGTACAAGAGGATTATGATGGATAAACGAACTTGGATTAAGAAACACCCCTTTAAGAAATATATTGTATCTCAACAATATTGTATCTCAACAATATTCTTAGTAACTTCTAAGTTGAGAAACGCGGACATATTGTGGAAAATTGTAATAAATAAATAAAACAAACTTATTTTTGAAATATTGTCTATTCCACTAAAGATATATATACATATATAACTACCGGTTTCGGCTTTATACCATCGTCAGGTCTAGTTATGAACTAAAATTTAGTTCATAACTAGACCTGACGATGGTATAAAGCCGAAACCGGTAGTTATATATGTATATATATCTTTAGTGGAATAGACAATATTTCAAAAATAATATTCTTAGTGTAATACCATTCCATTTTCAGGGCACATTTAGAAGGGATGTGATGTAAAAATTTACACACATTAAAATTATTAATATATTAAAAAATCAATTATTATTATTATTTGTATAAATAACAGCTGTTATTAATTCTCAATTATTCACAAACACTCTCCCCACAAATCCGCCACGAAGTCTCAAGCGGGCGTGGCAGAGGGACCAGGGCTCCTCTTCGGTCACGTACCTCAGCAGTACGTACAGCCACACACAACATCACAATTACTAATGACAAATGTTATGTCGTTGTAAATATGTAAATAAATAAATAAAAAGAATCATTGTGGCACAAACCGAAGTTGTTTTCTTAGAATTTCAATGAATTTTTAACTGAATATCATTTTAAACACTCGCGATTATCGCAGTTTTGTAGATGCCCGGGTAATAAATCTGGGTTTTCATAAATCTGTAATGTTTCATATATTATCTGCTATACGAATTTCAGGCGGGTAGAGAGATAGCACGAATTCCAAATGTGTGGTTTGTAGAAACGGGCACGCTGTATGTCTCTAGGGCAGAGGTGATTAAACAGAGGAGAAAGGGGAGTGCAGCCCCGCAGGGGAGGTATGGTGATGAGGGGTGGGGGAGCTAAGCCCCCCTAAGCCTCCAATAATTATTAGCCCCCCCTCCCCCCCCCCCCCCACCCCAAGAACGTAGCCAGGATTTTATTTTGGAGGGAGGCTCCAATCACCAAGTCTCTAATCTATCGTAACCGGGGAATCTAGCGAATAAGGAGTTAGGTTAAGTTTTATGACTCATGCCCGGGCTTTAACTACGAGGTCATATCGCTTGCTACCAGAGCGCTCTTTCGTCACTCTGGTGGACATGAACCCGACTCTACTGTGGGAGTCCTAAATTTGGCCTACCCTAAATTTTCATTCACTTAGGGTAGGGATCTTTAACGAGTACTTGACATCGTACAGGCTCGGGACCATCGCTTAACGTCCCATCCGAAGGACGGCGTGCTTAAGTTTATTTTACCTCCCAGATAAAATAAACTAAGGGCCTCGGTCGGGTTACGAACCCACGTTCTTGAGCTCAGAAGTCAAGCACGCATACCACTGAGCTACCGGCGCGCCGCGGCGCCCTTGTATAAGGAGTTGAATAATCCCCAAACCTCACAAACACTAAATTATAGTTTGTTTTTTACTCTCTCAGCTATACGGAGTATAGGGAAAGTTAATCGGTGAAAAATTTCGTGATTTTCCACTTCCAGATTCCAAATATGAAAAAAAAATATTTCTGTCTGTCTGTGTGAGTTTCTGTGAACACGATAACTCCCAACAGAATGAATGTTTCGATGCTAAATTTTATACGTAAATCTAGAACCCTCTAAACACTTTTTGGTTTTCAGCCAAATCGACTAAATAGAAAAGGGAAATTAAGGGGGGGAGGCTTAACACAAAAACTCCAATAACTGCCGATAGAATGAATGTTTCGACACGAAATTGTATATGGGTGACCTGAACCCTATAATGAGAACACCTATCAATTTTCAGCCAAATCGGCCAAAGGGAAGGGGGAGTTATGGAAAAGGCTTAACACAAAAACTTTAAAAACTGCCATTGTAATGAATGTATCGACACAAAATTTCATATTTGAATTTGAAACCCAATGAAGACATAACCTGTCAAGTTACAGCGATATCGGCCGAAGAGAACGGAGCTCAATTCAAAACCCCTAATAATTGTCCATGCAATGAATTTATCGACACACAATTTAGTATGAGGACTTAGAAGCCATTGTGTAGGTGAATTATTCAATATTAGCGCAAATGGTCAACTGGTTTTGGAAGGGGAGCGAAAAGTTAATTGATTAATTCGTTCTGAGGAAAACAATTGCCGGTGATTCACCGACGATATTTGCCAAACCATAAGTAAATAAGACAACTACACAGGCAGCAATTTTTTTTTTTTTTTCATTTTAGGAATGAGGGGTCGGAAGACATGAAATTCCGGTGAAAATTCAACATCGAATTTCTGACCGAATACATATTTTCCCCTATACCTTTTGTATATACGGAATTTCCTTATATATCAGAAATATTATTATTGTTAATTTCATATGTATTTAAACTCTACGATTTAATATCGGTTGATAAATATATTTATATGCTATTTGGATGTATTAAATTACACAATTATGTTATCGTTTATCAGAAATATTATTATTATTGTTAATCTCATAGGTGTTTAAATTCTACGATTTAATATCGGTTGATAAATATAATTTATATGCTATTTTGATGTATTAAATTATCCAATTATGTTATGGTTTATCAGAAATATTATTATTATTATTGTTAATCTCATATGTGTTTAAATTCTACGATTTAATATCGGTTGATAAATATAATTTATATGCTATTTTGATGTATTAAATTATCCAATTATGTTATGGTTTATCAGAAATATTATTATTATTTTTAATCTCATATGTGTTTAAATTCTACGATTTAATATCGGCTGATAAATATAATTTATATGCTATTTTGATGTATTAAATTATCCAATTATGTTATGGTTTATCAGAAATATTATTATTATTGTTAATCTCATATGTGTTTAAATTCTACGATTTAATATCGGCTGATAAATATAATTTATATGCTATTTTGATGTATTAAATTATCCAATTATGCTATGGTTTATCAGAAATATTATTATTATTGTTAATCTCATATGTGTAAATTCTACGATTTAATATCGTTTGATGTAAGTATATATTTTATATGCTATTTTGATGTATTAAATTATCCAATGATCAACTTCTAAGTTGAGGAACGCGGACATATTGTGGAATTTGTAATAAATAAATAAAAAAACTTATTTTTTGATATATTGTCTATTCCACTAAAGATAATTATAAAACTACCGGTTTCGGCCTCACACCATCGTCAGGTCTAGTTATGAACTATCAGTTGTCAGTTAATAACTAGACCTGACGATGGTGTGAGGCCGAAACCGATAGTTTTATAATTATCTTTAGTGGAATAGACAATATTCCAAAAACTAAGTTTGTTTTATTCATTTGTCCAATTATGTTATGGTTTATCAGAAATATTATTATTATTGTTAATCTCATAAGTGAAATGAAATGAAAATGACCGAGGTCCCCTAAGAATAAATACATCCAGAATAAAGAACAGGAATCAATAAAATATAGTATCAATACAAAGAAATAAAAAGATTGATAAATAAAAATTAGTGCTACATTGGAGAAAAACTATACAATTAAAAAAATATATAAACAAACGATTAACAGGAAAAAATATAAAATTAACGTATGTTATGGTTTATTAGAAATAGTATTATTATTGTTATATTTAAATTCTACGATTTAATATCGGTTGATGTATATATTTTATATAATATTTTGATGTATTAAATTATCCAATTATGTTATGGTTTATTAGAAATAGTACCTATTATTATTGTTATATTTAAATTCTACGATTTAATATCGGTTGATGTATATATTTTATATAATATTTTGATGTATTAAATTATCCAATTATGTTATGGTTTATTAGAAATAGTACCTATTATTATTGTTATATTTAAATTCTACGATTTAATATCGGTTGATGTATATATTTTATATAATATTTTGATGTATTAAATTATCCAATTATGTTATGGTTTATTAGAAATAGTATTATTATTGTTATATTTAAATTCTACGATTTAATATCGGTTGATGTATATATTTTATATAATATTTTGATGTATTAAATTATCCAATTATGTTATGGTTTATTAGAAATAGTATTATTATTGTTATATTTAAATTCTACGATTTAATATCGGTTGATGTATATATTTTATATAATATTTTGATGTATTAAATTATCCAATTATGTTATGGTTTATCAGAAATATTATTATTATTTTATTTTAGGGTATTATTCACGAATATACCATCAAGCCATACAGTCTCAATTAATTTTCATTCTTCGAACAATATTTCGTATTTTTAATAGACATTTTCAAGTTCATTAAAATTTTCTGAAAAACAAATTAACATACAATTACCTATAACTTACACCATGCCATTTTTTCATTTTGGCTTACATTTAATCTTTATCATTAATTTAAGTACAATTGATTTTTTTATATATATTTCTTACCTTACATAACGTCAAAAGATTGTTTAATTTGAATCATTCTTCGTTATTAAACAAAGTGTGTCATTTATCTTTATATTTCTTTTATCTTTTAACATTGTTCTCCTAGAATCGAAATATGTAAATTTTTTAATTTCTCACAATAACCCTATTTAAAAAACCATTTATTTATTATTTGCATAATATAATTTTAAATAATTACCATACAATGTTTTTTGAGGAACAAATTGCTATTTTGATTAAATTACCGAATATGCTATTTTGATCAAATTACCGAATATGCTATTTTGATTAAATTACCGAATATGCTATTTTGATTAAATTACCCAATTACGTAATGGTTTATCAGAAATATTATTATTATTGTTATTAACACGGCTACAAAACCCACCTCTGCAATCAATCAATCCTTAAATCCGCTCTAATCAATTGTATTGTATCTGTATCAAAATGCTTTTACTGAAATGAAAACTAAGAGTTTTTCATTAATTTGTTCAAAGGTATTAATTATCTGGCTACGATGATATTGGCAGATTGAGTCTTCCAAACAACTGGAAAGAAGGTCTCTAATTTATTGAAAAGGGCCTCTGTAGCTAAGGAAGTCTGTTCAATTTTGCAGTTTCCTTCTCAAATGAAACTTTTAGTGGTGCTTTCAAGTAATTAACTTAAATTAAGTATCAGGCTAAGTAAAAACTTTTTAGTAGAAAGAGTCTTAACCCTGTTCAATGTTTATACTCGATAAAGGAGAGTTCGATCGATCATGAAATTTCCCGAAAAAAAAGTTCATTAAAAAAGTTGTCACTGATTCACCGGCAATACATATATATATATATATATATATATATATATATCAAACCTCTGTTTTTCTTCAAGGTCTTATCTCCCAATTTATTAATTTTCCACTATTTTTTCTTCATTAGAATTTTTGTTAAACAGTTTCGGGCCTTGCCCATTCTCAATGACTGAAATAACAGTTTTGTTACAAGTTAACATTAACAAAAAAAAACTCTTTATTCGGTTCATCGCAAGGGGCGCTATACACAATTAAAAAAATATATACATACATATTGCATATAGTTAAAATATGATGTCTTGTAGAAACAGGGGCTTCAGACGACGGTGTAGCAGAGGTTCCCCAATGCCAAAGGTAGCGGCTCCAGAAACACTCTGCAACCCAGTCCTGAAGAACCGTGTCGCTAATTCCAAAATGAAGTCTCTAACGTCGGGAACACCCAGCTCCCTGCGTATCTGAGAATTCCTTACCATCCAAGGAGCGTTTACGGCAATGCGGAGAACTTTGTTTTCGAACCTGACCATTTTCTTAACGTTGGTCTGGCTTGTGCCGAGCCAAACCGGACAGGCGTATGTGATGAGTGGCCGTATGAGTGCGGTGTAGAAAACATTAAACATCATTTTCCTATTTCTAGGACATGATGTATCTTATTCAGTAACTTACTTCTTATTTCAACTTTTAATCTATAATATAAATTGTCTTTTTTCTTATGGATGTTGCGACCGTCCATCTTGGAATTTTCTTTGATATTGTCTGTAAGGAGAGTTATTTAAATTTAATAATAAACTTATGTTTTTTTTTCCAAGATGGACGGTCGCAACATCCATAAGAAAAAAGACAATTTATATAATAGATTAAAAGTGGAAATAACAAGTAAGTTACTGAATAAGATACATCATGTCCTAGAAATAGGAAAATGATGTTTAATGTTAACTATCCGCCAAGACGTCTAAAGCGGGCATGGCAGAGGGACCTGCTCCAGGACTAGCCTGGACTCCTCTTCGGTCACGTACCTCAGCAGTACAGCGACACACTTGCCACAGCACATCATCACAATCACTAGTGACAAATGTTGTCGTTGTGAATATGTAAATAAATAAATAAAATAATGTTAACTTGTCACAAAACTGTTATTTCAGTCATTGAGAATGGGCAAGGTCCGAAACTTTTGACAAAAGTTCTTTTAATTTTTTTTTTTAATTTACAAAGAGATATTTACAACTGTATAAAAATATATACAACAAGCAAATATGCTAATACAGAGATAATGACAATGTCAAAATGTCATGAGGGGAGAAATCACCCAGTGGTGACACTCCCTAGTCACTGTTTTTCTCTTGTTTTTAGCTAATCACTGTCACTGTCACTGCTTCTGATCAGGAGATCTCTAGGCCATTGACGCTTAAGTCGTCGTTGGGGAAGTACGGCAGAATGGAGGGCACGGACCAGAGGATTATTGTGGGAACCAAGAAGGGAAAATAATTTTTTATATTTGGATTTAGCGACTTCAGTAATGAAAGGTACATTAAGGTCAGTGTGAAGGGTTTTGTTGGAGACGTAGTAAGGAGCATTGGCTATTGTACGAAGGATTTTGGATTGAAGGTATTGGATGCGCTGGAGATTGGAAGCCTTGGCAGAACCCCAGAGTTCAAGTCCGTAAGTCCACATAGGTTTGAGTATTGAATTGTATATAAGTCGTTTTGTTGTCAAAGTTAGTTTGGATCTTTTGTCTAGTAGTCTTAGTAGAAGTTTATAACGTCTGTTCATTTCTTGTCTTTTCAGTCTCGTATGAGGATTCCAAGTTAGTCGTTTGTCGAGTATGAGGCCTAGATACCGGACTTCGTTTTTTAAAGGGATGGGATTTTTGTTAAGATACACTGGAGGGTAGTTCTAATGAAGAAAAAATAGTGAAAAATTAATAAATTGGGAGATAAGACCTTAAAGAAAAACAGAAGTTTATTATTAACAACTCTCCTTATACACAATATCAAAGAAAAAAATATATATCAGAGGAACAGCAAACACTTAGATGATTGAATACATTTCCGGTGATCCAGGGACAACGTTTTAATGATCTTTTTTCTGGGAAATTTTATGATCAAGCGATCGACTGGCGCTGCTTTATCGATTAATAAACATTGAACAATAAGGTTAAGACTCTTTCTGCTAAAAAGTTTTTACTTAATTTAAGTTAACTACTTGAAAGCACCACTAAAAGTTTCATTTGAGAAGGATATATATATATATCAGGCAAGCCTCAGGGCTCCCGAGCAGCAATAAATTGGAAAAAGGTAGAAAATCTATTGGAATTTTCTAGAAACTTCTTACAATTTCGAGAAAAATGCTGGAAAATTTTATGACATTCTATAAGATTCTAGAATGTTCTGGGGTATTATATAAATTATTAAAAATTAAGTTGAGGATGATATTTAAAAAAAA
The DNA here is from genome assembly GCA_963662175.1 of Aradus depressus. NCBI lineage: Eukaryota > Metazoa > Arthropoda > Insecta > Hemiptera > Aradidae > Aradus > Aradus depressus. Next base: position 36,183,557 of record OY759218.1, read on the forward strand.
ATAATTCAAGGGCCCCCTGGATGAAGTCTGCCTCAGGGCCAAATTTTTAAAACGGCACTGAGCTACCGGCTCTCTCTCTCACTCTCTCTCTCTCTCTCTCTATATATATATATATAGAGAGAGAGAGAGAGTGAGAGAGAGAGCCGGTAGCTCAGTGGAATGCGTGCTTGCTTACTGAGCTCAAGATGGCGAACTGTACTCGTTAAAGACCCCTGCCCTAGGTGAATAAAATTTTACGGTACGCACAATTTAGGAATCTCATGTGGAGTCGGGCTAATGTCTACCAGAGCGACAAAAGAGCTGGTAGTAGGCGAAAAATGAAATTCTAACCCCCACCCCCTCGCCAGTTCCCCCTATCATTCATTTTACTTCCCCAGCCATGCGAAGTATAGGGGATGTTATGTAATCGGACAGAAATTCGATATCAAGTTCTCACCGGAATTTCATGTTTTCCGATCCCCTGATTCCAAAAATGAAAAAAAAAAATAGGTTCCTATTTATCTGAACACAATAACTCCCAATAGAGTGAATTTTTCGACATGAAACATGTGAATTCAGTACCCCATAAAGGAGACACCTATTGATTTTCAGCCAAATCGGCTGAAAGAAATCTGGGGGATCAGAGGGGCTCAACTCAAAAACGCTAATAACTGTCGATGTAATGAATGTATCGACACAAAATTTAGTATGAGGATTTAAGCCTACTACTGATTTTCGGTTGGTTTTGAAAGAAGAGGGAAAACTAATCGACTAATTCGTTCTGGGGGAGTACATTGCCGGTGATTCAACGACGACATTTTTTCAATGTAAATTCGAGAGACAGAAAGTCCGGTGACACGAAATTTTTGAATTATTGTTATTTTCACGACCAAAGATGCGGTTCTCCAAAAGTTTGGACAGGGAAAACTTGAGAGCTATCGACCGTTCAAATATTAACTATGGACTAGACGAGCAAGCGACGTGTCTTTTCAAAGTTCTCGTCCTACTGGAAGAAAAAATTCCAACGTTGAGAAAGGACATATTCTGGAAAATTTCAGTAAATAAAGAAAACTAACTTTTATGAAACATTGTCTATTCCACAAAAAAATATATACATTTTCTCTACTTATGACTTAATAAATATTACTTATATATAACTTTTTTACTTCCCAGTAATCGGTCAGAAGTTCGATGTTAAATTTTCACCGAAATTTCATGTTTTCCGACCTCCAGATTCCAAAAAAGAAATTCTGGTTGTCTATGCGTGTTTCTGTGAACACGATAACTCCTGATATAATGAATGTATCAACACGAAATTTTACGTACGTATCCAAAATCCCATAAGGACGACATCTATGGCTAAGGGGGAGACTTAACACAAAAACGGTAATAACTGCCGTTGTAATGACTGTTTCGATACACAATTCCATATGTAAACGTATTTAATTTATTTCAATAAAAACTACCAATAATTAAAATATATTTTAAAAATAAGCATCTGCACATAAACATTATTTAGAAATATATCCTTTAGACATTTATTTTACATTATTTGGGGCGTTATAACATTGGTCTCATAAGTTCTATCTCAATGTTGACGATATATTAATTGTTTAGAATTTATTAAGGAACATTTTTTGTACGAACTAATTTTTCGAAAGGACTAACCGTTTTTGCGTAAATCAAGCAAACGTAGAAAAAAAAAAGGGTTTCATAACATCATGTTAGAAAGGTTTTTGGTATGTACCCCGCAAACCAGAAGACCTCCATTAAAATTTGTATAAATTGTTCTTTCAAGTTTTTTTGTACAATTTTGCTCTGAAAAGATTTTTTGATTAGGTCATAAATACAAATTGTATTTTGTGTTATGTATTTAAATTGTCTTAATTTTCGTCTGATTTCAGCCAACACCTCACCAGATGAAACCTGTTTAAAACTCGATTTCGGATTTTCGCAATTACAATACTTTCTTATATTAAAGAAATAGGAAAATAAAAAGGAAAATAAAAAGGAAAATGAAAAAAAAAAAAATATACTACTTTTATAAATTGAAATATTGATTATAAACCGTATTGGTCCGTTAATACACCCTTGTTACACCAGTGGAGTGGGTCAGAAAAACAAAAAAAAATTGTAGAAGCTATATAAAATCTTGCTAAAAAAAATAAAAGAAAATAAATATAAAAAGAAAATAACGTGAAATAGGTTTTTCCTTTGGGACAAAGTGGCCGCAGTGAGTGGAAGATGAATCAGCTTTTAGGCACCATTAATTTTTTTTCCCCTTTTATTTTTTCTCTTAACACTAATGGTATGATTCACATCGGGGCCTATACCAAGACACTTAGACCGTTCTCATGACTAGGTATCATTTCTTGTCACATTTTGTGACAATTTCTATAATTTTAACTGTCATTTCGAGAAAATATTGGACTGTATGGACTATAACTGCTGATGTAATGAATGTATCGACATGAACTTTTATATTTAAATTCAAAACCCCATTAGGATAGATTATTATTCTGCAAAATTAGTCGAAGGGATAAGAGGACCAGAGAAGGGGGGCTCGACTCAAAAATCCTAATAATAATAATAATAAATGTTATTGTTTCAAGGGATCACCCCTACACAATGGAATCAGTGACCATTACATTTACAATATTAACATAATAATGACACATATAAAATAATACACATATAAAACAATAATGACATATATACTTTAACAAATAAATACATTTTTAAAAATATATATAAATAAAATAAGTAATTATAAATTAATAATTATAATGTAACATAGAGAGTAAATATGGAGTGGAGATTTACGTATTGAATATCAATATAATATTTAAGTTGACATTTTTCGTTAAAAACCCTAATAACTGCCGATGTAATGAATGTATCGACACAAAATTTTGTTTGAGGATTCAGCAGCCATGATGTAATGAAAACGTAATTGATTAAGTCGTGCAGGGGAAGTATTCAGCCGGTGATTCACTGACGAAATTTATTTTCGTAATCAGCGACCCAAAAAGTAGACAAGTTTTTGAAAAGTGATTTTGCACTGTCGGTCTTTTTTTGCCTCAAGACCATGAATGATATGGTCTATTTATGGCTCTTTTTAAAAGGCAGATTAGAACCAGAAGAGCATGGCTAATAAACTTGCATAGCCCAAGATGAATTTTAGAGTTTCAACTGGAGCGTTTTTTTTTGCTACTTTTGTGAGGGGTCATATCATGGTTTACGAGGAGCCATAAAAAGACAAGCTCCCATCACCAGACATAATGTCACCTAAACAGTTTTTAGAGTGGAATAAGAAGAATTAAATTTATAAAAAGAACTTGTTTAACTTGCATAAAAGGTTTCGACCTCACCCTTCAAGGGTCACCACAAAGTTCAAAAGTGACATTTAGGTTAGCTAAGTTGTCATATTAATACAATTCTCAGGTTACTTTAGATTACCTTATACTGTGACACCCTGTCCCATAGGGAGATATTTATTTTTAAAAAAAGTTGATATAGTTAATTTTAAATAATTTATGGTTTCCAGATTTACATTGTGAAGCTCCATTCTAGGAATAGATAATTAAAATACACAATTTCTTTGTCAAACTTCACTATATATTCTCAAATACTCAACTAGTTTCGCCGTGTTAAGGCATTATCAAGAGTCACTTACAAACTGACAGAATTGGTTGACAGGGTAGAAGGTATAGTTATGGAGGGGGTTTTAGGTAGTGACGAGGAATCCCTTGTTTTTGTTACTCTATACATTCTAATAAACAGATATTTACAAGATAATAATAAATATAAAATAAAAAAGAAAATATATATACCAACACTTTACTGTTAGCTTCACTTTATTTGATTTTATATATATATATTTTCTTTTTTATTGTATATTTATTATTATCTTGTAAATATCTGTTTATTAGAATGTAGAGTAACAAAAACAAGGGATTCCTCGTCACTACCTAAAAACCCCCTCCATAACTGTACCTTCTATTCTGTCAACCATTTCTGTCAGTTTATAAATGACTCTTGATAATGCCTTAACACGGCGAAACTAGTTGAGTATTTGAGAATATATAGTGAAGTTTGACAAAGAAATTGTTGCTAATAAATTGCTATTCCTAGTTAATTTCTTACTAATAGTATATTAGTAATGTTATATTTTTTTTATTTTCTTTATTTTATTGTATTATTGACAACTCAAAGAGTCTCCCCCAGGGGGCAGGGTGTCACAATATTAGGTAACTTCAGGTATAAAAGGATACCCCCCATTAAGATAGGCAAAATGCCCCCATCTTCGAATTCTTGAAAAAACAGTTGAGATAGGTAGTTTGGGGGCAAAAAATGAGTTTGGCACGACTTGTGGGTCGGGTGACCCCCCCGCCCCTCCAGGGGGGGGGCAAAAATGACCTTTTTCCGATTTATTTTTTTTTAGAACGACCTAGTTGACGAAAAATTTTGAAAAAATTCAGGAGTATAGGTGGTTGTGAGGGCTTTTCAGGGAAATTCTTTCGGCTCCCCAGGCTCCCCCCTTACCTTCTAAAAAAAATAAAACAGAATAAAAATCGAAAAAAGACCCCAAAAATGCCGAGGACTCCCAAGTTTTTTTTTCGAAATATTGAAGTTCGCAATGAGTTCTACAGTAAGATATTTTTTTTCGATTTTTTCGAGCACTGCATCTCCTCGAAAAACTGCATTTTTCCGTTTTTTACGACGTTTTCACAGATCTTCCAACTTTTTTGGGGACGGGAAGCATTTTCAATGTCAAATAACACCAGATCCGGATTCTACGGAAAATTTTACTGACATATAGGCCTCCACAAAATCAGTTTGGACTCAATTTTTTACGTACTATGGGCGCAAATTAACTTTTTTCACGAAGAAATGCCATTCTTCACCAATTTTACGACGTTTTCGAAGACAGGAACCAATTTGAAAGTCAAATAATACCAGATTTGGTTTCAACGGAAAATTTTACTTACCTATAGTCCTCCGCGAAACAAGTTTTGACACTTTTAATCATGCATCTGTTCCCTGAGAAATTGCAAGAAGTGATTATTGATGGCTATTTTCTAGAGTTATATGAGTCAATGCAACATTTATTTTTAAAATTGAATGAATTTTGTTCATTAATATAATTTAACATCAAAACATGAAAAAATGGTCGCTTGCAAGGTCTGCAAAAAGAAAAAAAATCGCCCGAATTGTAATGTTTCCTTACTTGCAACTTATATCTTCGTATTCCCACTCAGTTGACCTACAGCAACATTACAATAGGTAAATAAAGATTGTCTTTAGTGGAATAGACAATATTTAAAAAAATAGGTTTGTTTTATTTATTTATTACAAATTCCACAATATGTCCGCGTTCCTCAACTTAGAAGTTATTACAATAGGTATCAGAAAACATATGTACATCGCACACACATACTTGATATAATCCAGAGATATCTAATCTTCGTGACTTCTGAGCTCAAGGTCGTGGGTTCGTAACCCGACCGAGGCCCTTAGTTTATTTTATCTGGGAGGTAAAATAAATTTAAGCACGCCGTCCTTCGGATGGGACGTTAAGCGATGGTCCCGAGCCTGTACGATGTCAGGTACTCGTTAAAGACCCCTACGTGAATAAAATTTAGGGTAGGCAAAATTTAGGACTCCCACAATAGAGTCGGGCTCATGTCCACCAGAGTGACGAAAGAGCGCTCTGGTAGTAGGCGATATGACCTCGTTGTTAAAGCCCGGGCATGAGTCATAAAACCTAACCTAACCTAACCTAATCTTCGTCACTATCTTCATCGATCACTGGACTGCAATGGTTCATGTCGAAGATATTTGTGAGAACCTCTGCTGGTCTTATTACCTTAGACAAATATCTGCCGTAACTTAAATGATAGACCAGACTTGCAACGTGGGAGCAGCAACCAATTCGGGGCAAAAAAAAAAACACATTTATGCAAGCCGTTTACTATGTGTACCACAAAATATACGTTTTTGCATTGATATGCCGAGACCTGACCTCGAATCGTACAATTTCTGGCCTATCCTTTACGAATTTCAAAGGTAAACGCCCGTTCTCGTCCAGCATTTCTCCTAAGTAAGAAACCGCTTGCCCAAGCTGATACGATCCAGTAAAAAATAACACAAGTTCTTCTAATGTCAGTTTCGGAAAATCAAGGAGTTCCGATGAAGTTACATTTTGAAACGGGGCAGTTTTTCTGTTCAAATTATCCCGTTCAATTTCTTCCGCCAATTCATCCTTCTCGAGGTTGAGTGCCATCATCCTAGCTGCAATATATGACTTCTTCCATTTGATACATTAAGGCTTACCGACTTTGTTGAGAAGGAACAACGCTATTTTGTTGGACACCCGCATCTTTTAGCATATTATTGTGCAATTGATCGTGCAGTAATTTATATTTTTGTCCCAAAATTCCATGTATAGCCTCCACTACCCATCTGAGTACAGTTACAGACCGAGAGTGATTAGACTCTTTTGCCGTAAGTTGATTTCATTTCCCTTTCAAAGATGGCATCAAAACGGAGTAGCCTTTTTCTTCCAAATACGGAATGACATCTCGAAATCCTCGATCCAAAATAAATTCGTGCTAGGCTACAATATGGTACTGATTCCGTCAGGATCTTCTAGAACTCGTTTCATTATTTCTGCATCGTTCAATGTCCCATCAAATGGCCCAGGAGCATCGATTGTGAAAGCGTTTGTGGTACACATAGTAAACGGCTTGCATAAATGTGTTTTTTTTTTTGCCCCGAATTGGTTGCTGCTCCCACGTTGCAAGTCTGGTCTATCATTTAAGTTACGGCAGATATTTGTCTAAGGTAATAAGACCAGCAGAGGTTCTCACAAATATCTTCGACATGAACCATTGCAGTCCAGTGATCGATGAAGATAGTGACGAAGATTAGATATCTCTGGATTATATCAAGTATGTGTGTGCGATGTACATATGTTTTCTGATACCTATTGTAATAACTTCCAAGTTGAGGAACGCGGACATATTGTGGAATTTGTAATAAATAAATAAAACAAACCTATTTTTTTAAATATTGTCTATTCCACTAAAGACAATCTTTATTTACCTATGGTAATGTTGCTGTAGGTCAACTGAGTGGGAATACGAAGATATAAGTTGCAAGTAAGGAAACATTACAATTCGGGCGATTTTTTTTCTTTTTGCAGACCTTGCAAGCGACCATTTTTTCATGTTTTGATGTTAAATTATATTAATGTACAAAATTCATTCAATTTTTATAAATAAATGTTGCATTGACTCATATAACTCTAGAAAATAGCCATCAATAATCACTTCTTGCAATTTCTCAGGGAACAGATGCATGATTAAAAATTGAAACTTTGAACAACCGAATGCACCAATTTTGACGTTATTATTTATCCCTTCCATGAATCCAGGAGACGGAATCACGTTTCATAACTGCATTTCATCTACGTAAGGGTCGTTAAGTCGGTAAAAAATGGCGGAAAAAATCCTTTTTTTTCTTAAAAAAAAACTTAGTTTGCACAGGAAATACGAGGAACATCGTGTCAAAACTTGTTTCGCGGAGGACTATAGGTAAGTAAAATTTTCCGTTGAAACCAAATCTGGTATTATTTGACTTTCAAATTGGTTCCTGTCTTCGAAAACGTCGTAAAATTGGTGAAGAATGGCATTTCTTCGTGAAAAAAGTTCATTTGCGCCCATAGTACGTAAAAAATTGAGTCCAAACTGATTTTGTGGAGGCCTATATGTCAGTAAAATTTTCCGTAGAATCCGGATCTGGTGTTATTTGACATTGAAAATGCTTCCCGTCCCCAAAAAAGTTGGAAGATCTGTGAAAACGTCGTAAAAAACGGAAAAATGCAGTTTTTCGAGGAGATGCAGTACTCGAAAAAATCGAAAAAAAAATATCTTACTGTAGAACTCATTGCGAACTTCAATATTTCGAAAAAAAAAACTTGGGAGTCCTCGGCATTTTTGGGGTCTTTTTTCGATTTTTATTCTGTTTTATTTTTTTTAGAGGGTAAGGGGGGAGCCTGGGGAGCCGAAAGAATTTCCCTGAAAAGCCCTCACAACCACCTATACTCCTGAATTTTTTCAAAATTTTTCGTCAACTAGGTCGTTCTAAAAAAAAATAAATCGGAAAAAGGTCATTTTTGCCCCCCCCCCCCCCCCCTGGAGGGGCGGGGGGGTCTCCCGACCCACACGTCGTGCCAAACTCATTTTTTGCCCCCAAACAACCTATCTCAACTGTTTTTTCAAGAATTCGAAGTTGGGGGCATTTTGCCTATCTTAATGGGGGATATGGTTTATATTTAATATGACAAGCTTGCAAACTTAAATGTTACTCTTAAACTTTGTGCTGGCATGAGTCGAAACCGTAAATATTTGTGTTCAATTAGACAATATAAAAGTTAAAAAAGTTCTTTGTTTTAAATATAGAAGTATTTGGCAGTTTCGGAAACTATTTATTTCCTCTTCAGAATAGAACGAACAAATTAGTTGGTTTTATCATTATGGACTATTAGAAAACAAGACAAACTTAATAATAATAAATAAATATATATACAGTGGAATCCGCTTATTAGCAATTCGCTTAATAGGAATATCCGCACATTAGCATCAAAACACGCTGGAACGGACCGGATCGGCAAAATACAGTGAGTTTTGTCCGCTTATTAGCAATGAATGTCCGGTTTAAGGGTTCAATTATGAACGCAGAATGAGGTTTCGAGATAGGAAAATAGGATGTTTCTCGGAAGGTCGGTATTCGGGGAAAAATAACACTTGCGTAAACAGATTTAGTTTCTGACTATTCTCTGAAAAACGGAAAGCCATAATTACATAATTCTCAGAAGACTTTGATTTTTGAACCGAACCCCCGCGAGTTTTAGACAGTAAGCTATTCAGTTGTACTCGGGTCATTGTGGAGTGCGTGTTGTTTGTTAAAAAGGTGCGATGAGTCACAAACGACGCGATCTTTCCTCGTCGGAAAAAATTGACATTTTAAAATCGTATGATGCCCTGCCTAAAATGACGCAACGAGAGGCTGCAGAACTAGCTTAGCTAAGAAGAGGCGTCCAACATTATGGTCAGACCTTTGCCGATCATTATAGATACATTCGAACCCCCCCCCCCCCCCCCAATCCGTTTATTAGAATCGTCCGTTTATTAGGTTCAAAGTACGGTAGTCCCGATGTGATTCTAATAAGCGGATTCCTCTGTATATATATAATAAAATAGTATTAATATAACATATACATAAATATATATTTCTAAATAGATAATAAATAAAAATTACCTTATAATGACATGAGTTGATGTGTGTCGTGTAGGCTATCGTCTACGTAACGATATACCTACCTGAGTATATATATATATACTACCTATATATATACCTACCTGAGTATATATATATATATATATATCAAAATGAATAAATGAAGAGGAAACAGAACTAACCAAGAGAGAGAGAGAAAAAAAAGAAAACATTTTATAAACATGGACCATCATCAGGTTGAAGAAAAATAAAGGTATTAGGGGTGAGTGCGTGGTAACACACCAGTTTCCGAATGACACTCTCACCCCTATTCACTTTATTTTTCTTCAACCTGATGATGCAGAAAATGCGAAACCGGTTGTAAAATAAAATAACTTTTGAACAGGAAGACAATCAATTTATTCACCTTGGAAAATTATGATTATGCGAATTGAGAATTCCTTAAGAAACCTATTGATTTTTAGCCACGGCTTAGAGAGAAAGTAAAACAATTATTACAAATAATTCAAACTGGGGAAGTACATTGTCGTTGATTAACTCTGTTTTTTTCCGAGTTCTCGGTTCTGATATTGAAGGCTAGCCCGTCTTTCTCCCTTCGTCCACATTCTCTCAACTTCATATTGAAAACATACCCTAAGGGCTAAAAGTCCCTGCTTTGTTTCATGTCTCCCCCTGAACCCCATTTCCCTTTGGCTCTTGAAGGTAGAGAAGGGTTAGGATACAACGTCGGATGCCCTGTAGATACAAGGTTGGATGCTCTGTAGATACAAAGTCGGATGCCCTGTAGATAGTCTTTTTTTACTTTAGCCCTCGCTCCTTTTTTCAACTGAATTTTTTAAATGATCTAATCTGGCACTTGCCTAGTGGAACTCATGTTAAATTGCAGATACATGTGTCTGATAGGAACTTATCTCTAGTTCAGTATTGATTTAGTATGTGATACTTTGAAGGCGAGTTACATAATATGTATCAGTCTATATATTTATCATATTATTATAAATTGTAGAAATATTGAGGGTACCAACAGAAATATTCAGATACCAACGTTTCGATATATTTTCAAGATGTTATAGTGTATCTGTTATAGTGTATTTTTAACGTTCAGTAATGTTTATCAACAAAAATTTTTTTTTTTTTGTTTATTTTTGATTCTAATCTTGATTTCCCCCCCATTTTTGTAGGCCCTGATGATGATATAAAATATATCGAAACGTTGGCATCTGAATAGTGTTTTTTTTTTCCATCTTTGACTGACCCTCAATATTCCTACAATTAGAATCTACAGTCGCTAATCAACATCTACATTATTATAAATATATAGCCTGGGACTGGACGTCCGAACTGAAATGTTTATATATCTTATTTATAAGTTGTTATTAGTCATACTGTTTATTTATTTATTTTTTTCTGAGATGTTTATAAAGTATTATAACTATCCTTTTATATTTAGTACAAAGCATTTAGCTGAAGCGTTAACAATTTTTTTTTAAATAATTTTAAAATGGAAAGTTTTGTGCCGAATAAAGTGGATTTGTGGGAAGTGATGTTGCATTATTTTCTTTCTAAAGAAACTGCAGCACAGACAGATGCTATTGGAAGTCGATAATGAACATTCTCCTTCTCAAAACACTTGCAAAAGGTGGTTTAAGAGATTCAAAAACAATGAATTTGATTTGAAGGACAAGGAATGTCCAGGGCAGCCAAAAGAATTTGAAGACTCGGATTTGGAAGCATTACAAAACGACAATGCACGTTAGACACTTGATGTATTGGCAGAAACATTAAATGTTGATCCATGAACAATTGGTAAACGTTTACATGCTATGGGCATGTTTCAAAAATTTGGAAATTGGGTGCTACACGAGTTAAAAGAGAGGGACATTGAACGACTTTTGTGAACTGTTGCTGCAAAGGCAAAAAAGGAAGAGCTATTTGCATCTTATTATTACGGGAGATGAAAAGTTGATTTATTACGAAGATCCGAATGGCAGCCAGCATGGTGAAGTCAGGTGAACCAGGTCCAATGATGCCAAAACGGAATATCCATGGGTCAAGATAATGCTCTGCAGTGGCGTAGCGTGGGTGTCAGCCGCCCGGGGCGGAAGAAAATTTTGCCGCCCTCTTATTTAGGTATTTTAATTTAAAAGACTATAGATACAGTAATTCTAAAGAACTTTTCGGCAAGAACAAGCATCATTATTGTGTATTGTACAGGTTACAAATAAAAAAGTCATAAACACAGTGTAAACTCTATTTAACGCCACTAGATTTAACGACAAACTCCCTAAAACATCGAAATTACTTGAATCTGGTTGGTTTACCTTGTTGTCCATACAATGATACACTCTATGTAGCATCACACCAACTCTAAATAACGACAACAATACGGCATTACTAAGCAATAAACAGTACTTTCAAGTTGCCGAAATTAATAAGAACTGCAGCTGTGTACGGTCTTTTGTTTGTTATTTTGTTGCTTTATTGTCTAATAGTATAGTCTCTATTGTCCATATAATTGTATACTTTATTAGTAAATACATATTATAATAGTAAAATACTATTAAATCTAATTAATATGTATTGATTTTTCTTTTCTTCATTTAACGACAACTCTCAATAACGCTATAAAATGCGCAATCCCTTAAGTGTCGCTATATAGAGTTTACACTGTATATCCAAACAACATTGCCATCCTGCCAGCTGATAATTAATAAATGCAGACCATAATATGATATATCATATTATGATGGTTCAAATATTTACAAGATATTATTATTATTTATTGTGAAATTTTGCCGCCCCCTAAAAGTGCCGCCCGGGGCGGGCCGCCCCTGCCGCCCCTACTACGCTACGCCACTGATGCTATGTATCTGGTGAGACTTGAAGGGCGTAAGTTATTATGAGCTGCTGTAACCATCTGATCCCATTACTGGTGACCGGAAAAATTACTAGTTTACTAGGAGTAAACTGGGAAATTCTACTGCAGCCGCCTTATTTCCCAGATATTGCAACTTCAGATTACCATTTGTACCGGTCCATGCAGTCAGCCCTTTTCGAGCAGCACTTCAATATGTATGATGATGTTAAAAAATGGCTTGATGAATAGATGGTAACATCAGTGTACGGAGGGTGTAGCCAAACTAAGGAGAGGGATGACGGGGGTGGCTGGTGTGTTCTGCCGTACCTCCCCAGACTATCTGAGAAATTATCTCGGGTAATAAATAGAGATGATGTGAATGTGGGTTTCAAAAGTAGGACTTCTCTTGAGGGGATGCTCTCAAAAACGAAAGATCGTGTGGACCTCCCTGACAAATCCGGCGTGTACAGGATTACTTGTAAAGACTGTGAATGTTTTTATCTTGGGCAGACAGGCCGGAAGCTGAGGACTAGAGTGAGGGAACATTTGAGGAGGGGCGACTCTGAATTTTTCCAACACCTCCAGAACACAGGACATGAGGCCGGTTCAGTCTCGTTACTGTATCATGTCCAAAAAAGTAGAAAGATGGATACGTTGGAAAGTATCGAAATCAAATTGGAAAGGAGGAAGAGAGAGTCCCCCCTCCTCAACTCTAGAGAGGGGATGGGAGGTTTGTCCAGTCTCACGTACACCGTTCTCCCAGTTGTGACTCAGATGGTGGACAGAAATAACTCGTCTGTCCCCATCCATGATATTTTAAATTGTTAATGTTTGTTGTTGTAGATTGTTATTTATTATTTAGTTTTATTCAAAATTTTTTATCAGGTATGTTTTATCAAAAATTGTGTTTTTAATTATTTATTTGCTATTTATATTACATATGATTAAGGATGGTTCTTTTGTAGACTGCCTGATGATGAGGGAAACCTCGAAAGCCGGCTAGCTATTACTTAAATAAAAATCTGTGAGAGGTCAGACTATATTATATTTGACATCCTGCGAAATAATCACTTCTCACTACATCAGCCATCTTCATATTATTGATGAATAGATTGCCTCAAAGGAGCAGGATTTATTTTTTCGTGGGATCCATATTTTGCCTGATAGATGGGCCAAGGTTGTAAATTCTCATGGGGCATACTTTGATTAACACAACAAACAAATAAATGTAAAATAAACATCTATTTTTAATCAAAAAATACCTCATTTTTACTTCCCTTACCCACTATTTATTTAATAATATTTTATTTGAATATTTACTACAAATAACCATCTTTTTTACAACACTGAACGGAAATTTGTAGATGTAGTCAGGATTCTCGACTTAGTTTTTGACTAAGATGAATGTAAAGAGAGACTGGATACTCTGAAGGTACTAACTCACCAAAATTGAGATGTTGGCTTAGATTATATATATGGTTACAGGGAATAAGTAGTTAAGTCGTAAAATGGCCAAAATGAGTTAAGTGTACTGTGATCATCTCCCAAGACATCTGCGAACTGTGAAGAAGTTGAGAGCTCAGAACTCTAATACTTTCAGAATTATGAAGATGTGGGTTTCTTGGTATCTCGTAAAATTGTGTTCTCGGTTAAATCAACTGAATCTACTTCTTTGAGGAATCATTCACGAGATATCTGCATTTAACCATTTATTCACTATGGCAGACTATTCCAAGTGAAGAGGGCGTTTTCGGTTAAATCAACTTTAGAGAGGCATCGTTCACAAGTATTTCAAAAAGTGTGGTCCATAAATAGGTAAGTGATGGGGAATGATTAGGTAACTAAGGGAAAATCCAAGAAAGGATTAACAATATTCATTTTCATTCACTCCTATAGATTTAGAAGGTATATGATTAATAATGATGTAAACATAATTTATTTATTCCAAAAACTGGATTTACACGATTAATGCAAAAGTAAAAAAGTGATGCCCCCTTAGACTTACCAATTTATTCCCTGTGACCACAGATATATTAACTACGATTTTTCAATTCCTGATTAGTTATAGTATGCTGTTCCAAGTTTTGATTTTTACTAAGGATGTATTGTAAGCATGTGAGATTCTGAGATATATTTTCAACGGAATTTCACTTTTCAAGGTCCCCTTGAAAATGTTTTGACCATTTTCACGTTCATGTCTGTGTGTATATTGGGACTTTGTTAGCGCTCTAACGATTGTAGCAATAAGCTTAAAATTTGAGATCAAGATGTCACATGTGCTAACTTAGATTCTATTAGATTATTTGAAACAATTTTACTTTAGGGCTTAACATTTTACAAGATACCTGCTTCAGATAGTAACTCTGGGCACCCCATATAGTATGTGCCGAGCAACATAGGGCACTACAGCTAGTATCTAATAAGCTGAAAAACTATGCCGAATTGATTGACTTTGGTTTATTCAAAAATTGGAAATGAGGCTATGACTGTATAGTTCCTAACTCTGTCACTGAGTACTATACGAGTACAAGTACTTTAGTTGTGAAATCTTTAAAAATATAATTATTTCTTCAATATCTTCTATATTATCTCTTACAAAAGCTCTCTCTCTCTCTCTCTCACTCACTATATATACATATACAAAACAATTGAATATAAATGTTATTACAAGCATATCTCTAAGTAATATTTTGGAATTCATAAATTATTATACTCATAAATGTATATGCATAAATGCTTCTCAACCATAAACTCAAGATACATTATTGACCGCACATCGTATGGGGGGTCGTGCCGGGGGATCGGGTATGAGAAGAAAGGGTGAGATTTGGAACGCTTTTAGTTCGGCGTAGAATAAATAGAAGAGGGTAGAAGTGATATAACGTGGTAGGGCGAGGACGTACGCATATTGTGATTGGTCAGTTACCGGAGTTACGTGCTTGAGGTGGAAGGAATTCGCAAAAATTACGACGTTCCGCGATAATCCGGCAGTCATAACTCAGTAACCAGAAGAGCTACACGCATGGTTGACCACTCAAACAATTAATTACGAACTAATATACAAAATAAATGTACTAAAATAGTGAACGGGTAATAAAATAGTGAAAATTCTAAATTGTAAATTTCCTGAAACCGTTCCCCCCGTGTGACTTATTCTACGTTGATGACGTATCTCCAGTAAAGCCCCTGATTTTTGTTCTTTTTGCTAAAAAATTTATTTTTTACCCAATTAATTATTGCTCAATTGATTTTTCCCTGGGTTTATATAATGCAAAGGTTCGGTTTTATATAAAGACTGGGTTTATATAAAGACGGTCTTCGCCAACGGAATCCTAACAAAAAAATGAATTCACATTGCCTATGATTCATTTGATTTGCGGGTCATTTAATAGAGGCAAGATGTGGCGTGAATATGAAATGAGGGGGAGAAAAAAATAAATTAGGACTGAAGAGGAAGAGGGAATTGGAAAATGTAATGCATTTATCAGAAATAAAAATGTTAGTAACTGTTGAGATGGCAATCTCACTGTTAGTATAAAAGTCACATGTTTATAAAAAGTATAAAATGTTCAGTTGAATATTATAGATAACTAGCAGTAATACCCGGCGTTGCCCGGGGAACTTTGACTTTTCTCCCAATATCTCCTATAAGGCTATTCAGTTCCTCGACAGTACATTCATGATTTTATAATTTTCAATTATTCATACGGAATAAGGCTTATAGTCCTTCAACTGTAGTAACGCTAGCTTTGGAGCTAAAACTAATTTATTCAAAAAGATTTCTCATTAATCGTTGCAATGGTTTTCGAGTTACAAAGATTGCGTGAGTGGATGCTGGGATGGACCAGGGGTTGATTAAAAAATAGACCTTAACCTTCCGGTAGATAAAACTTATCTATTCAAAAAGATTCCTCATTAATCATTGCAGTGGTTTTTGAGTTACAAAGATTGCATGGGTGGATGCTGGGATGGACCAGATATTGAGGTACTAATACGCCTATAACCTTCCACAGACGATGACGAACAAGTTAAAAAAAAAATTAATCAAATCCATCAAGCCGTTCGTGAGTTATAGCGGTACAACGCACAGACATTTTCAGCTTTATATATATGATAAAATAAATATAGTTGCCAATAGTTTGTGCTAATATTTTCTTATCCTATTATTTAAAATTTATAGGATTATGGGCCAAGTTCGTCAAGGTAATTGAAGATTAAAAATAGGTATGTGGTAAAAGTAAAATTAAAAACGACAACGAATTTCGTATAAAAAGTATTTTGAGCAAAAATGAAAGCAAAAGCACAAGCCATAATTATTGGAGAAATGGCAGATAGCCACTTGGAATATCTGAAGGATAAAGTGTTCATTTAATGTACAAGAATCTGGAAGACAATTTCGTGAAGAAAAGTGTGAGAGGACAATTGTTTATTAAAAGACAGTTGAGTGAGACCAGCCCATTATTAAATCATCTTGTTAAGTTAGAAGAGTTGTTCGGTCGGATGCAAATGCTGACATAAAAGAAGAAGAAAGAGTAAGCTACATTTTACCATCAATGCCTAAATCATATGAGACAGTTATTACAGCACTAGAAACAGTGGATTTTGTGAAAGACAGACTGTTGGGTGAAGAAGAAAAACGAAAGAAATCAATATGTCGATTATGCATTCTTGTGCTATGAATGTGGTAAACCAGGTCATAAGAAATGGCCATGAAAGACGACAAAATTATCAAGGACGAGATAGGAGCTATGCTGTGAAAGTGAGTTCTCAATAATAAAATTTTGGAGGTTTGATTCTACTGCTCTTTCAACAGAAGAAATCAGAAAATAATTTAACAATTGTTCCTAAATTAAATTAAATTATTTCTTAAGTACTTCTTGATTAAAAATAAAATAAAATAAACCAAAAAGTAAAAATGAGGGTTATTTCTTAAATAATACTTTTACACATTTGTTCCATCTTTCTCTGTTGCTGGCCACTGTGCACCATCCATCCCCTATTCTCTCCACTATCTCGTCCCTCCACCGCAGTCCAGGTCTTCCTTTTCCTCTTCTTCTATCTTTAGGAATCCACTCCGTGCAGACTTTAGCCCATCGTCGAGGATCCATCCTTGTCAAATGCCCGGCCCATCTCTGCTTCCTTTTGGAAGCTTCTTAGCCTCACCTTCCGTAGAACCTCGCTGTTTCTTATCCTTTCACTTATCTTTATTCCAAGTATGCTCCTCATCATCCGGTTGGTAAATTGGTTTACTTCCAGACGACGATCCGGCTTCCAGGTCGCTGAGACAGAAGCTGGAGTTCTCAATAGTTTGTGCTAATATTTTCTTATCCTTTTATTTAAAATTTATAGTAACATTCTGAAGTCTACTCTCGGTTATCCGTATTGAGGCGATCGAAGCTATTTTTCCGTAACATAATAAATTCTGATGTTATATGAAATTGTCTCCGATGTTCAATTTTTGAACAGCTCCCCGACTAGAAATGACCTTAGGCAAAGCCTTAGAATATATCATGTCCTGTTAAGGTGATTGTAAGGCATGCCACTAAAAGTATGCCTTCTTAGGGACAAGTATTATGACCTAATGGTACTCGTATGTGTAATAAAGTTCCATGAGGTTTTTCGACCAAAGTAGGATATTCAGAACCTTTGATATATTAAATAGCATCAGGCTTTCCTGATTAGAGCCACGTTATAACCAAAATAAGATATCCAGATCAGAAGAAATATTTAATTTTTTACTATTACATTTTTCTAAACAATTTCAGAGAAATTGGACTAGGGTAAAGAGATTAAAAGATAATAATAATTAACTTTTTAAATAATTATTATTACAAATGTAAATATACAGTTTTTTTTTTAATTTTGTAGAAATGTTTATTATTATTATGTAAGGTTTATTCATTTTCTTAATATTCTTTCAAGAATCAAAACTTAGAACTTAGACTTCGACTGGAATCGGAAGAAGTTTAAGAGCCCTTTTTACGAGATGCTGCTTATATTTATGACTTAATCAAAACTCTCTTCAAAAAATATTTTATAGAAAACTAAAAGGCACATTTTATATGAAATATAATTTTTCGAAGGTTGCCTCGTTTGCGAGATAAATGCCGAAAACCATACTACAATGTCGTTATGAAACCATTTTTTTTTTTAGAGGTTTGATTGATTCACGCGGAAACGGTTAGCCCAATTGATAAATTGTTATTTACCAAAATAGTTCGTGTATTGTTTTTCATTTTATTTATAAAACCTCATTTTGGAAAAACCACTTTTCAGCTGCTACGAGAATTTCATGAGATTCTTTTAATGTCTCTTTGTAAAAATTTAATTATTATAATTAAAAATAAAGTAGGTCTCAGAATCGATCTTTGAGGTACTCCATGAGAAATATTCCTGATACCTGACTCCTTACTGAAACAAACATTTTGTTTTCGGTTACTTAAATATTCCTGTAAAAATTTCAATGAGGAAGCTTTTATCTCCACTGATTCAATTTTTCTTAAAAGCAGTTCATGTGACACGCAGTCAAACACTTTGCTTAGATCACGCAAAGATGCATTAATCATTTAATTTTCTTCAAAGGCTCTGAAAATGTGTTCAACTAAGCATTTTATTGGGTCTATTGTAGAACAGCCTTTTCTTTAGCATTATTGGAGTTGGCAAAACCGCTTTTCTCCAAATGTTGATCGGATACTATGTGCTATATTCGACTGGAACTATGGAAATAGGACAATAATTTGATGCGTCATCAGGATTCCCATTTTGTATGTGGTCATCTCATTTATATATTCTGCATGGGCTGGTGCGTGCACACAGGGACCTAAGTATCCAATGCCCTTATCCCTCTTATGGACGCGATGGGCTTCTTCCTTACCTTGTCAGATAGTCTCGATCTGAAGGTACCAAGCCTTTCATGAATGAACTAGGCTCCTTTTTTTTTTTCAGATAAACAGACCTCTGTGGGGCCACACCCCCGTCCGCTGCGTTCAGAGGAAATAGGTATTTTTTAATTTGTATTTATTTAATAACTATATTCATGGTGCTACGGCCGGTAGTAGGAGCGATCAGTTGGGTCCTCCAGCCTACCTTATCGGCGTTTCCCGAGTTATCGATTGATATCGACTACGAATCGACTGAACTCTGAGCAATCAGCCTCACTCATCAGCTTCAGAGGGTTCAGTCTCAGGTACGATCTTGTCCGGCGTATCAACTCCACCCTAGGCCCCTCGTACAGCGGGCATTTGAGAACAACGTGTTCTGCAGTCTCAACGCCGCATCGCGAGCAGTTCGGGCTGTCCTTCTTCTTGAAAAGGAAGAGCATGGAGTTGAAATCCCCGTGACCCGATAGTAACTACTAGTGAACTAGTCTCTCAGTTTCTTTAGTAAATCCAAGTATACTCCCATGGTCTAACTTCTAAAACCTTCCTTTGTGATCATATCTCTCGTCCGAGCATATCCCGGGCAAGTACTCAGGAAGTGAGTTGCCATCAGGAGGAACGGTCCTTGACTCCTATAATATTAAAGTGTCTATTGAACGATCCTGTAAGGTAAGGGTTCCTGTTAGTTCCCAAAGCTTTTAATGTCAACACCTTGGAATCCTCGCCCAAGAACATCATCGAATGTCTGCATTTGGTTATTTCTCTCCATGACTTCTCCAAAAGTCCACATTTTTATCCGGGTTCGGTATGCCTCCCTGTATATTCCCAAGTACTGGTTCTGGCCCCGTGAACTTACTTAAACCTTTCTTGGCCAGTCGATCCGCTTCCTCGTTTCCCTAATTTCTGAGTGAACATGGGTCCAAAAGAATTTCCTAAAGTGTTTAACTGTGGTGCTTTAACTAATTTCAGTTTTCCTCGGAATTCTCTTCTGCTCCAAATTTCGAAGACTATGTTAGTAATGATTTTTTTCAAAAGCCAATTCTTTAATTCATGAACATGTTTACTTTTAGAATTTTGTTTTTGAATATTAAGTTTGAATGAAAAAGTCTTCAAATTGTGGTTGTCTGGGCTGATGTCCGGATTTAGTTTTTTAAGACCAACAGACGACATAGTCATTCCGTCGTTAGCGCTCAGCTCTCAGGTTGGACACTTTCTAGTTCTTCCGCATTATTCACTATTTACCATGAAACTTCCCACTTGTTTTCCGCAGAATTTCTTCACCCCATTGTTTCTCTATATTTCGAGTTGAGGATGTTCTGCACTCTGATTTGGACGGGGATGACCCGGGGGAACCCCAAGTTGTTGACTGAAGGAGAGGCTGGTTGAAGAGATGGCCGCTTGAGGACACGACTAACAAGAAATCATAATTAAGAGGCCACTAACTAGCTGTCAGAGGCAGTAAAGGAGCAGTTTCTAGAGCAACTCCAACTCTCTACCGGTTTCTGGACCCTCCAACAGTTTCTAGAGCGACACTAACTCTACCAGTTTCTGGATCCTCCAACAGTTTTTAGCCCTCACAAAATGTCAGGATCCTTACTTCGTTGTCTCTCAGTTCTTAGAGGTCTCTCGCTGCCCATACCAGCCGTCTTCTGTCCCGATCCATGCCTCCGCTTTGTCCCCTTCTTACCACCTCTTTCTCTTTCCTTCGATCTCTCAGTCTGTTGGAAACTCTGCTCTTCCTCTGAACCCTCACTTAAGGCCCATTTACATTTGTCACTTTGAAGGATCATCTTGGATGAATCATCCAAAGTGACAAGTGTAAACTGCCATTCATCTTCAATTCCTCCAGAGTGAACATCGAAAGTGAACGATGAAAGAAGTTGACCGCCTACTAACTTTTGATGAAACAGTCGTTCCTCCAACCGATGTTTCATCCAGAGTGAAGGCGCAGTGACAAATGTAAACAAACGTCCCCTCTTTACATTCACTCTTCACTGTTCTGTATTTAATTTGAAGCGTCATTTGAAGTTTTATTTTGGGGTTCAAAGCTTCTCGGAACCTTTTTCTATTAATAAATGGAGTTATTTTTTCGAGAAGATATGCGAATTGGTTCTCGTCCATTCTTAAATGGTTCCTGTACTCGTACGCGAAATTATGAGGAACACTGAGCAGTGAAAACACATAACTGGATGAAAATATGTAAACAAGGATGATTCACTTTGGATGATTCACTATATGTTGATATGTTCATCAAAAGTGACATAATGTAAATGGGCCTTTAGTTTCAGCTCTCCCTCAACAACTTTTATGCCCCCCCACTCACACTTATTATTATTATACGAGGGTCGTCTACGCAGAGAGGGGGAGGCTTATGGCCCTCAAGTCCTATTAGCTGCCCATGTTCCTACTTATAGTGTTTCATAAGGTATACAGTATCGTTCAAGTACTCTACTAGTTTTTGTAGTTTGCCTTCTTTTCTGTGTTTGGAAATATATATTGTTCTCATATAAAATTTTGTTTGTAGGGATATTGAGGGTCAGTCAAAGATGGACGAAAACACTATTCAAATGCCAACGTTTCGATATATTTTATATCATCATCAGGGCTATGAATAAACAGGGTTGGGGAGAAGGCATGTAAGATTGCAATGTAAGACTCCATCCAGTGTACATGCCTTCACCCCAACCCTGCTTATTCATAGCCCTGATGATGATATAAAATATATTGAAACGTTGGCATTTGAATAGTGTTTTCGTCCATCTTTGACTGACCCTCAATATCCCTACAATTAGAATCTACAGTCGCTAATCAACATCTATAAAATTTTGTGTTGATATATTTATTTATTTATGATTTTTTATTTATTCTTCTTTATATATATATTTTTTTTTTTCATAGACACACTGACAGGAGTTTTTTTTTTTTTCATTTTTTTAATGGGAGGATTGGAAAAGTATGAAATTCAGGTGAAAACTCATAACTTCTCCTATACATCGTATAGATGGGGAAGTAAAAAAAAACAAAAAAACAAGTGAGATACTAGTTACGTTACCAATAAAATTTATCAGTGGGCTGAGGCCCAGGTATACATTGCCTTGGTAATAAACTTGTTTTTACGAGCAATTCTGTACTGGAGTTCAGCACTCCATAACAGTGAGAATGTGTGGAGTCCCAGTATAGGCTCAGTCTAAATACGACAAACTGTAAGTACAAAGTATACTCCTTTTCAGTACACTGGTATTCTGACTAACAGTATACAATATCATTAGAAGATTTTCGAATAACTAGGGTGGAATTGAAGTGGGGGGGGGGGGGGGGGGGGGGAAGGATATATTTCGCGGCTACCCAGATATTTTGTTTTTAATTCTGAAAATACATTAGGTAAAGAATTGATTTTGGAAGTGTGGAAGTCATTAATATTGTTGTGAAATAATATATATATATATATATATATATATATATATACATATCATATATATAATGCTGAAAATGTCTGTGCGTTGTACCGCTATAACTCACGAACGGCTTGATGCATTTGATTAATTTTTTTTTTAATTTGTTCGTCATCGTCTGTGGAAGGTTATAGGCGTATTAGTACCACAATATCTGGTCCATTCCAGCATCCCCCCACGCAATCTTTGTAACTCAAAAACCACTGCAATGATTAATGAGGAATCTTTTTGAATAGATAAGTTTTATCTACCGGACGGTTAAGGTCTATTTTTTAATCAACCCCTGGTCCATCCCAGCATCCACTCACGCAATCTTTGTAACTCGAAAACCATTGCAATGATTAATGAGAAATCTTTTTGAATAAATTAGTTTTAGCTCCAAAGCAGCGATACTACAGTTGAAGGACTATAAGCCTTATTCCGTATGAATAATTGAAAATTATAACATCATGAATGTACTGTCGAGGAACTGAATAGCCTTATAGGAGATATTGGGAGAAAAGTCAAAGTTCCCCGGGCAACGTCGGGTATAACTGCGCTAGTATATTTATATTATTTCACAACAATATTAATGACTTCCAAAATCAATTCTTAACCTAATATATTTTCAGAATTAAAAACAAAGTATCTGGGTAGCCGCGAAATATATCCCCCCCCCCTTCAATTCCACCCTAGTTATTCGAAATTCTTATATATATATATATATATATATATATATATATATATATATATATATATATAGAAGAGATATAAATATATATATATATTTATATATTTATTTAAATATAGTTATTTAATCGGTCAGAAATTCGATGTTGAGAATCAAAATTTTATTAAAAAAAACTACCTGTGTGTACGATACCTGCCGATAGAATGAATGTATCGTCGGTTGAGAAGCAGAAGTGGTTATCTCCAGCTGATCATTTTACTTTTAGTCATTTCTGCTTGCCGGCTTCCTTGAGGAATAATTGCAGGCAGAACTTGTAGTCACACTTTTCCTTTATTTTACCTTATTTTCATAAATTTGTTCATTACTTTACCATTATAAATGGGTTTAGAAAATGATAAAGTATAATATGCATAAAAAAACTCATTTTGGCAAAAAAATGGAGTTAACCACCACTTCTTCTCAACCAACGGTGTATATATATATATTTTTTTTTTTTTAAATTTACAAATAGATATTTACACCTGTATAAAAATAAATACAAGCAAATGTGCTAATAGAGAGATAATGGCAATGTCAAAATGTGAAGAGGGGAGAAATCACCCAGTAGTGACACTCCCTAGTCACTGATTTACTCTCATTTGTAACTAATCACTGTCACTGCTAAAGATGTCTCTAGGCCATTGACGCTTAAGACGTCATTGGGGAGGTGTGGCAGAATGGGAGGGCACGGACTAGAGGATTATTGTGGGAACTGAGAAGGGAAAATAATTTTTTATACTTGGATTTAGCTACTTCGGTGACAAAAGATACGTTAAGGTCAGTGTGTAGAGTTTTGGATTGAAAGGATGGAAGCCTTGGCAGAACCCTAGAGTTCAAGTCCGTAAGTCCACATAGTTTTGAGTACTGCTTTGTATATAAGTCGTTTTGTTTTCAAAGTTAATTTGGATCTTTTGTCTAATAGTCTCAGTAAAAGTTTATAACGTCTGTTCATTTCTTGTCTTTTCAGTTTCGTGTGAAGATTCCAAGTTAGTCGTAGAATGAATGAATGTGTATCCAGGCTCCCATAAGGACAACAATTATTGGTTTTTCAGCTAAATCGGCCGAATGGGAGAAGGGATTAGAGGAGGGTAGCGCTTATGACAAAAAAGTTATGACAAATAGACGTTAAATATTGATTTTTAGCACAAAGCGGAGTTCGGAATACATGAAATTCTGGTGAAAACTCTAAATTTTTGACCGATTACATAACTTGTTCTATTCTTAGTTTTGCTGAAATGTAACACAACCCTACAAACTTTCAGCTTCATTAATATTTATATTAATTATTTATAAATAATTAATAATCCCTTTCTAGGAAGTTTCAGTTGTCAACAAAAGTTTCTATCTTATAATAAGAAATATGCCAAAGTTGGTCGAACCAATTTTCAAAAGAAAATGTTTATTTAGATAATGGTATCGGAAAAGTGTAAAAGGCTAAGTGCCTCTCTGAAAGAAGAAAAATAATCCAATGAACGGAAGAAAGCCAGTTAGAAAAACTTTTGGAGGGCTTAATGTCCAAGGGGCCAAATCCCGAATGCAAGTTGGTCTCTCCAGATCCTACTAGCTGAGGTGCCTGGTGTTGAACGAGAAATTCAATAACTTATAAGTAAAGATCGGATTTATATGCACTGATGATTTCGCTTGCTCCCTCTTTTCAATGACCAGCCACTCCTTGGCTACAACAGAAGTCAGACTTTTCTCTTTAACCCTAGAATACTAACTACATGTCTCGGAGACGTATTCAAGATTTAAAACGTCAGCTGCTTCGCTTGACTTTGAAGTGTTTCCCCCTCCTTCCAGCTATGCTTCGTTTGAGTAGCTTTGGGTTGATTTAGTTGGGTTCTAGCCGCCGGTCTTCATATTTCAGGTAAGTACTGAATTTGTTTCATAACATAGTGCGTCTGAGAGACGTAGAGTTAGTATTCAACGTAAATTATTCTACGTCTCTTTTTTTATTTGCTTTATTTTTCTTTTTATGTTTAAGTGCGTTTTTTTAAGGGTCCACACAGAAAATATATTTTGATTGTGATTTTTTGGCTTTAACTAAAGTTATAAAAGTAGCAAAAAAGTCGGTAAAAATAAATTTTTGAAGAATGTGTTGGTCACATCCCTACTACTTATTGGTTCTACTTACTCTGATTTATTCGAATTCGACTCCTATTTTTTAGTTTAAGTGTTTTTTTTATAGGTTCTGAACAGAATATACCTATCAATTGTGTTTTTTTGCTTAAAAATAAGGAAAGAGTTTTAAAAGTTGTCAAGGAGTTATTAAAAATATTTTTAATGAATGTGTTGGTCATTTAAAATACCTTTTAGCATAATAATTGAACACAATAATACGCATAACTTCAATACAAATCATTTCTGATAGCAAAAATGGATTTTTAATGCCATGTACGTCTGAGAGACGTATAGTTAGTAACAAATATATCAAAGTTTATGTTAGTATTCCAGGGTTAAAGTTACTTCCGACCGCAGACGGTCAACTTATGAGCCTCAGATAATACAAAGATAATATTTATTTATGTTAAACCATAACATAATACAGTAGAGTCCCGGTAATCCGGACATCCGGTTAATCAGGATGGGATTTAAAAAAAAACTAATTAAGATTTAGTAAACTAAAAATTTAATTTAGCGGGCGGTAAGAGAGGGTTTGACTACCGACCTTGAGGCGACTACAAGATCGTACGGAAAAACTATGTCTGTCTTCTTTAAAGCAAAAAAGCATTACGGACTTTTTTCAGTGAGTCTAAAAATATTATTCTTGTTACGTACTGATTTACTTTATAGTCCTGTTCAGAATAAAGTTTTAATCACAAAGATGTTTTGTTTTGTTAACCCTATCTTAGATCTACTTATACATTATGTAGTATTGAAAATAAAATTAAGGTGAAGAAAAAGGTGTATTTATGAGAAAAAAAGAAGTTTCTAAAATATTTATCATGTGCATTTTACTGCAAATTCCGTTTAATCGGGACTTTCGGTGATCCAGTTGGGGTCCGGTCCCATCTAGTCCGGATTAGCGGGACTCTACTGTAATAGGATACGTTTGTAACGTACTTGTTTAATGACGCTGTCCAAGAGCTGGGTACAAGGGCGGATCACAAGGCGGGGGGGGGGGGGGGGGGGGGGGGGCTAAAATCTTGTTGCTTCAAGATTTGGATGTTGTACCCTATTCACAAGATTTGGAAGGATGAAAGACAAAGGGGCAATTATTTTGGCTAGTTTGACGAAGAGCATGAATTAATAATCAAAACTGAAAAGACAAAAGAAGTTTCACTTCAACAGTGCGCTTATGTGGGTGAGGTCTTTTTTTTTTTTAATAATTACTTTTCACAACAACAAAAAAATTAAAAGTCTCAAAATCTCAGGGTCTAAGTTTCCCTGGTCCCGAAATTTTCGGGATTAAAATAGATCCGGGATTGCAAACTCTAGTGAGGGAGGCAGTTGAGATCTAGATGATCTACCTCTAATAGCCCGCCTTCCTTCGACAATCTTAATAGGATCTACACAAGTTGTTTCGCTCAAACTCTCCCCATTCTCTTATAGTTGTTTCACTAAATCCAAGCGGCCAAGGAAATTGTAAGAGAGAATTTCATTTTATATTATCTTCATATCCAGGACTTCCTCTTCAGTAATTCAGTCATTCAGAAAATAAACGGATACACCGCTGCAAATGGAATCGCAGCGACTGAGGAGGTGACGATGCACCCAAGCGACAGAAGTATGGCGTTCACAGGTCGCTCAAAGTGACGTTATAAGCGCGATGTACCCAAGCGTCAGAAGTATGGCGTTCACAGGTCGCTCAAAGTGACGTTACAGGCGCGATGCACCCAAGGTCAGAAGTATGGCGTTCACAGGTCGCTCAAAGTGACGTTATAGGCGCGATGCACCCAAGCGGCAGAAGTATGGCGTTCACAGGTCGCTCCAAGTGACGTTATAGGCGCGATGCACCCAAGCGTCAGAAGTATGGCGTTCACAGGTCGCTCAAAGTGACGTTATAGGCGCGATGCACCCAAGCATCAGAAGTATGGCGTTCACAGGTCGCTGAAGATGACGTCATAGGCGCGATGCACCCAAGCTTCAGAAGTATGGCGTTCACAGGTCGCTGAATGTGACGTCATAGGCGCGATGCACCCAAGCATCAGAAGTATGGTGTTCACAGGTCGCTGAAAGTGACGTTATAGGCGCGATGCACCCAAGCATCAGAAGTATGGCGTTCACAGGTCGCTGAAAGTGACGTTATAGGCGCAATGCACCCAAGCATCAGAAGTATGGCTTTCACAGGTAGCTCCAAGTGACGTTATAGGCGCGATGCACCCAAGCATCAGAAGTATAGCGTTCACAGGTCGCTCAAAGTAACGCGCCTCTCTCGCCTCCTCCGTTTTGTTTGGATTTTTTTTTCCAGAGTTCATCAAAAGAACGCCTCCTATTTGCCCCTTCTTCAGCTCCCCCCCCCTCAAAAAAAAAGTTGTCGGTGAATCACCAGCTATGTACTTCCCAGAACGAATTAATCAATTAACTTTGCGCTGGCCAGTCGACAGTTGGCACTAATATTCAATAGTTGACTTATATAGGAGCTCCTAAATCCTCATACTAAATTTTGTTTCAATAAATTCATTACATCGGCAGTTATTAGGGTTTTTGAATTAAGACCAGTTAGGCCGATATCGCTAAAATTTCACAGGTTATGTCCTCCGTGAGTTTTGATTTTAATGTCGATACATTCAAGTTATTGGGTTTTTTTGAGTTGAGCCCCTCCTCCCTAATTCCCCCTTTCCCTTCGGTCAATTTGGCTGAAAATCAATAGGTATCGTTGTTAGAGGGTTTTGGATTTACATATAAAATTTCGTGTCGATACGTTCATTCTATCGGGAGTTATCGTTTTCACAGATACACAGATAGATTTTTTTAAATATTTGGAATCTGGACGATGGAAAACATAAAATTCCGTTGAAAACACATCGTTTTACAGGACTTACATAGACCGTGAGATATCAGAAATTTCAATTCCTAAATTTCGAGGCGGTGGGACGGGATTAGTAAATAAACCATCGCCTCAAAATCATTTCAAAATATTTCTAAAATCATGTAATATAAAGTTACTAACTGAGCAGATAACGTCACTAATCTGCTCAAAGTTACTAACTAACCTGTTCAAAGTTACTAACCTGTTTAGAGTTACTAACCGGTATAAAGTTACTCTAGGCGAAGCCGGGTAACCTGCTTGTATTTTATATTATTGGAATCTTTTATGATGACGTGTCACTCAATATTCATTAGTATTTTTTTTGTGGGACCCCAAATTAAATTTTTTGCTCCCTTATAGCGTATACTTTGTCAATTTTTTTATTTTTTTCTAAACCAAGCTTCTAGAGAGTTATTAAATCACTACAAAAGGGTTCCTTTAATTTTGTTCAAATTTTTATTCATTCGAATTTTAAATAGGACAACAAACATAGATAGTGAATACCCAAGTTGTTAAGCGATTTTTTCGACTAATAACCAATTGTCGTGTTTTTTTTTTTCTGTTTCGTATCTGACCCCCTTTATCCTTCAAATGGTAAATGATAATTAAATTCTGCCAAGTTCCAATTAAGTTCGCAGAGGAGTTAATATCCATACGCTTTGAGAGTATTAAGCCCTGACAACACATCTCTGTTATATATTCCCTCAGCTATGCGAAGTATAGGGGACGTTATGTAATCGGTCAGAAATTCATTGTTGAGTTTTCAACGAAATTTCATGTTTTTTGACTCCTTGATGCCAAAAATGAAAACAAAAAAAGTGTCTCTATATTTATCTGTGAATGCGATTGCTCCCGCGTTAGAATGAATATATCAACACGAAATTTTATATGAGTATCCAGAACCTTATAATAATAATAATTTTTATTTCCGTTAAACTAATCATGCTAATTTAAACTAATAACATTAATAACTATTAATATTTATGATTAGTAATAAGTTGTTTTGACTTTTCCTGAGCTCAGCTGTTTTTGTAGATTCTTTACAACCTACTTTGTTGTGAAGTAACAGATGTTTAAGCTATTTTGTGATCTTTTGTCAAATGAATCAAAAAGAAGATCAACGCGTTTGTGTCAAGTTTTTTGTGAAGTTGGGTAAAACAATTACAGAAACTTTTCAGATGTTGCAAGAGGCTTTTGGGGATGAATGTCTGAGTCGATTACGGTGTCATGAGTGGTACTAGAGGTTCAAAGAAGGCCGGTGTTGTCTACTACGAATTTCCTCCAGGAGGTGAAACAATTAATCGTTTTCGTTACCCTGAGGCATTTGCGCGAGGCTGAGAGGAGGAAGAGAGTGGTGAAGTGGGGAGTGGGTGCTGCACCATGACAACGCGCCTGTTCATTCTGCGTTGCTCATTCGCGATTATTGCACAAAAAACGCCATCTCCCAGCCCTCGTACTCACCAAACCTGGCCCCTGCGGACTTTTTCCTGTTTCCGAAACTCAAGAGACCCTTAAAAGGGCAGAGACTTCACTCAACTGACGAAATTAAAGAAAAATCGCTGGAGGAGCTGAACAGCATTCCAGAAGATTAGTTCTCAGGGTCATTCCAGCAGTGGAAACGGCGGTGGGAAAAATGTATAGCTTCCCAAGGGGAGTACTTTGAAGGGGACAATGTCCAATAATTTTAAGTAAATGTTTAAAAAATCAGTCCTGGAACTTTTTGATCCCTCTTGGTATTTGGGACGTTCTTACGTCCCTTTAAGAAGGATATCTACATAAAGACAACAACTGCAATAACAGCGGAAGTAATGTACCGACATGAAATTATATATGTGAATCCAAAACGCAATAAGGACGATCCCTATCAATTTCCAACCAATTCTGCCAAAGATGAGATGAAACTAACTCAAACCCTAATAACAATAGATGAGCCTCAAAATAAAACAATGATTGTCATCAACTATAACATTGAAGAACATCATCGATAGTCTGAAAATATCGACCTTGCTTCCTCGATGAAAAAATATCGATTGTCAAATTGCAATATCCAACAAATATTTATTTTATAAATGTCTTTATTGCCTTTATAAAACTGATAGAGAAAGAGAAAGTAAAGGATAAAAAGAACAAGAATTACAACTTTGCATTTTGATATCTAACTTAACCTAACTTAAACACAATTTATTTATTTTTATTTCTTTAACTTAGAAAGACTTAAATTCTTGAGGAAGTGAATTAAAAAAGTAATTTGAAAGCAAACTTTCCCTCCAACTTATTTCTAGTCTTGGTTATTAATGGATTGTTTTAGAAAACAAGCAAAGATGTCAAATAGATACTGGTTATCTCTGAAAGATGAGGAGCCATTTGGTTATCTACTATTCACTCAGTTATAGTATGGGGCTACAGCTATAACTCCCAAAAATCCCTGTCTTTCCACGATACTAAAGGCTCTAAATCTGGGTAATTTGTTCACACGACGCACCCAATATTTGAAACTGCTCAATGGACTCATATTTCAAACCGAAAATAATAGGTATATTAGTATGAACTAATCGAAAATAAACGGAAAATAATATCTATATTAGTATGAACTAAACGAAAATAAACGGAAAATAATAGGTATATTAGTATTAACTAAAGGTAATCAAACGGAAAATAATAGGTATATTAGTATGAACTAAACGAAGATAAACGGAAAATAATAGGTATATTAGTATTAACTAAAGGTAATCAAACGGAAAATAATAGGTATATTAGTATGAACTAAACGAAAATAATTATTACGTTAATAATTATTAATTCGTATCTATAATTTCATCAAAAATTCAACAAAATTTCAAACGAATAATCATTGCCTCAAGATCATCGATGACAGGGAAACATCGATACAGAACTTACAACCTGCTCATACCTACTAATAACTGTTAGTTATTGTGACTCATGCCCGGGCTTTAACGACGAGGTCATATCGCCTAATACCAGAGCGCTCTTTCGTCGTTCTGGTGGACATGAGCCTAACTCTACTGTGGGAGTCCTAAAGTCCTGCCTACGTTTATTCTAGGGTCAGGGGTCTTTAACCATATTCAACGGCCTACAAGGATGACATCTATGAATTTTCAGCGGAATCCGGGGGATAGTATAAGGATTCAGAAGCCCATAATTTTTATAGTTACATTGTTTTCATTTTCTTTTCCATATCTCGCACATTGGGATCTGATGAAGGGACGTATGAACATCGTTGGGATAAAGACACTTCCGAAGAGTTTTTTGAAAAATAGTTATCTTAATTTTTATTAGACTGAAAAATGTGTCTACTTATTTTAAATGTATCCATGTAATAATTTTTTTTATACTCATATATTTTTAAGTATAACTTATATTATAGAAATATGTACTCTTTTGGTTCTGTGAGCTGCCATGTGTTATTTAATTGCCATATCAATAAAATTAGAGCAATAGGTCAGTTACGATTAGCTTCTAAACACAGTTTATATACTTATAAATAAAGAAAAAATTATTTTTGAAAAGGATCAATGTAGATGCTGTTCTAGAGAACTCAAAGAAGATATTGTTCAACTGTCCTTTGTATAATAATATTAGAGAAAGATATTTATCTAAATATATTAAAAACTCTGATGAAGATGAAAGTAATATTATTAGAATATTAGAGATTGTTTCTATAGAGCAAATTAATTATGTATATTACTGTATTCTGAATTCTATTAATTTTAAAAAGCAAATATTAAAAAATCTAACTTACAATAAAAAAAAAAAATAATAAAGATGATGAAAAATGAATTAAAGTTGAGATTTTCATATTAAGTTTTTGTTAAATACTTGTTATTTACAGTTCAAGTACAAAGTGGTTTGACTTAATGTTTATTACTTTGGTTTTATTTAGTCATTATAATATGTATTTGTGTATGTATGTATATTAAAGTATATATTTTCTTTGTTTTGCACTTCTCTTGGCTGTATGTATACAAGTAAATGTGCGCATTCATTATAATATTTAGATATACAGAAATTTATTAAGCTGTAATATTCTTACTTTATTATTATATATCGGATGTATATTCAAATTGTACCCAAACTCTCTACAATAAGCCTCAAAAGGCTTCAATGTAGTAATAAATAAATAATAAAATAATATATATTTTTAAGTATTTATTTATTCAGTTTTTATCAATTTCATTTTACTTTTTTAAATAGTTTTGTTATTACTACTAATCATAGGTGTGTTAGACTCAAGTAGTTATAAATCTATATCTTAATGTAAAAATTCTTTTGACGTATCCTATTACCATGTATTGGTCTAACGGAAATAAATGTATTATTATTATTATTATGTAAGTTATTTTAATAATTCATTCTGGGGAAGTACGAGAACATCTCCGGCATCTTTTTGGTTATATTTAGTAAAGTTCACTTTGCACTAGACCTGCAGAAATAATAATACCTCCCCAAAAGCAGGTTTCACAGAAACCTCTCATTAAAAATGCTTAAGTACCTCCCCACTCCCCAGGTACTTGAGTCTTCATTACAAAAACTAAGACCAACAAACCAACAGCTAAACCTTGTATAAAGGAAGACATAGAAGGGGACTTGAGCACATTCCCCTGAAAATTTTAAAGGTAAATTATTATTTTTATTTTAAAAAGCTGAATCACCGGTAGATACTTCCCCAGAACAAATTAATCAATTATATTTTCGCGACTTACACAGTGGCTTCTGAATCCTCATACTAAATGTTGAATCGATATATTAATTTAATTATTAGGGTGTTTGAAAAAAGTACCTGGTAGAAGCACTAGGAGCCCGCAATCTCACAAGACCCTTTTCAACATTACCAACAACCAAAACCTCAATAATATCATACTGTACATAGTAAGGGCGCTAAAAATTAGAGGAAATTGAAGTATTTAAATAAAATACCATTTCACTAGAAGTTTTTTCACTATTTTTTTTCATTGGTTAATTAACAGTTAGGTTATATTACTTTGTATTTTATTATTATTATTATTATTTTCTATTTTCATTTATTTGTACTTTTTTTAACTAAATAATGTATAGCCCTTCCCCACTTCTTGAAGTCAATAGATACAATAAAAAAATTTAAATTTCAACTAAAAATGTTCATGTTAGAGGAAACCCTTTACACGGAAACGGAATTTTATTCTCACTGTTCAAAAATAATAATATAATCACAATAAAGAATCGTGTTTCATATCCAAAATCATTATTTGATACAAAGCTTTCATTTTTATATTTTGGGCAGAGTTCCTCCACACCTTAAAGGTCAGTCCAATGTACGTTATTGTTTTATTTATTCATTTATATTTTTTTTTATTTAGACATTTTTATACATTCATTTATAATTGACTAATATATATGTATATATTATTTTTCATATATTGTTACAGTTACACTGTTTTCTTTCTTTTCTATATCTCGACACATTGGGACCTGATGATGGGACGTAAGAACGTCCCCAAACATCGTTGGGGGATAAAGACACTTCCGGAGTTTTTTTTTGAAAAATAATTATCTTAATTTTTATTAAATTGAAAAATGTGTCTACTTATTATGAACGTATCTTGTATTATTATTTTTTTTTTTTATATATACTCATATATTTTTAAGTATTTATTTGTACAGTTTTTATTAATTTAATTTTACTTTTTTTAATGTTTTTTTTGTTACTACTAATCATAGATGTGTTAGACTCAAGTAGTTATATATCTAATATATAAGCTATCTTAATGTATAAATTCATTTGACGTATCCTATTACCATGTATTGGTTTAACGGAAATAAATTATTAAATTATTATATATCAGGCCGAACCCTGAGCGTAAAAGATGTATTTCCTAAAGGCTAATAAAGAATTGAATTGAATAAGGGTGTTTGATTTGAGTCCCTTCTCTCTGGTCCCCCCTTCCCTTCAATTGATTTTCCGGAAAATTATTAGTTGTGTTTCTTAAGGGGTTTTCACTTTAAATAAAAAAATTCATTTCGGTACATTCATTTCATCAGAAGTTATTAGGATTTTTGAGTTGATCCCTCCCTCAGCCCCCGACTTATTGTTATTATTAATAATAATAATAATTAATAATAAACGTCTTTATTACTTTCTCTTTTTACAGATGTACAATAATAATAATAATATTGACAGACAATACTCATGGTCAAATTGACCGTCTGAGGGGTTATCTCTTCTATTTCTACTCGATAATATACATATATAAAAGTGACAAAATAAAAATAAAATAATTTAAATATAAATGCAGTAATTTACAAAATAAACTTAAATGATCCTTTAAAAAAACTAACAAAAAATAAGAATAAAAAACATCTTCCTGTTTATATATTATTAATAATTACATTCTGAAATTAGCTCAAATCTATAATTCCAGGCGGCTTTGCAATAGTTAATTAAAGTTTTGTAATTTCGTCCATTTACATATTCAATAAACTGAAAATAGCTTAACTCTGCTTTACTAAAATAAATAAAACGAAATTCTTTTAAGATGGGGCATACGGCAATAAAGTAAAACACATCTTCATGTTGCTTGTTATTGCACATGGAGCAAAGCTTGACCTCCTTAGTGTAAGAATACTTATTTAAATAAAGAAGTTCACCTCGTACCTTCAGCACCCAGCTTATCGAATTCGCATCCATCTCTGAGAAAATAACTTTATTATCTGTAACTAACTGTTTATATAAAGTATGCTTGGTACTATTTATTGATTTTAATTTATATTCATTAATAAAATTTTTTACTTTATTTACAATAGCATTCCCTTTTATTTTGCCATCCAAAAACTCAGTTGTATTAACGTTACAGTTATTACAAACTGATTGCACTTCGTTATACCAAAATACCTTTTTATCAATGACATTCCTCGTAACAATGTTTGTATATCTATAAGATGGGAAATTTAAAGATAACTTTATAAAATGTAAATGTAATTTCAATGTAAACAAGAAAACAGGCATATACAGACTTATTAATACTGCCCATAGAAAAAGAAGAACTTGAGAAACTAAACACTTTTTTCATATATATGGATGATATAATAAATAAATACGTTCGCCGAAAAAAGAAAAAAAAAGTACCTATTTAACCACTAAAATATTTTTTTAGAGTTACTTTTCTTTATAAGTATTGTTTCTGTTATTTTCAAATATACTTTGTTTATGCGAGTGTTTTATGTTTATTTTCCGAAAAAGAGACCCCAAGAAATTTTGATACATGGGATTTTGATATACTGGTTTTCATATTATCGGGAATTATCTTGTTCATAGACATGAAAAATATATTTTTTTTTAAATTTTTTTATTGAATGGGAGAGGGGGGGGGACATGAAAACCCGATGAAAATTCAACATTGAACAAAAATTGACGTTCCTTTGATTGGGATATTGATATGAGTCTAATGAATATGTCATCCACCCATCATCCTTTTTTCATTCAATACAATGTTCTTTTTATTCGCAGGGAAACGTTCAATACTGTCATTTCAATATTCAAGTTTAAAAATCCGTTTTACTTCCCCAGCTTTAAAAAGTATAGGGGAAGTTATGTAATAAAATTCGATGCAGAGTTTTCAACGGAATTTCAAGTTGTCCGACATCCAGATTGCAAATATGAAAAACAAAAACTCTAATAACTGTCGTTGTAATAAATGTATCGACACAAAGTTTCATATGTGAATTCACAACCACATAAGGATGACCCTTATCAATTCCAAAAACCCAAATAACTGCCGATGTAATGAATGTTTCGATATGAAATTTCATATTTAATGTTAAAACCCAATGAGGACATACCAGTCAAATTTCAGTGATATTGGCAGAAGGGACGAGGGTTTAGGAGAGGGGGCTCAATTCCAAAAACCCAAATAACTGCCGATGTAATGAATGTTTCGATATGAAATTTCATATTTAATGTTAAAACCCAATGAGGACATACCAGTCAAATTTCAGTGATATTGGCAGAAGGGACGAGGGTTTAGGAGAGGGGGCTCAATTCCAAAAACCCAAATAACTGCCGATGTAATGAATGTTTCGATATGAAATTTCATATTTAAAGTCAAAACCCAATGAGGACATACCAGTCAAATTTCAGTGATATTGGCAGAAGGTACGAGAGTTTAGGGGAGGGAGCTCAATTTCAAGAGCCCAAGTAACTGTCGATGTAATGAATTTATCGACACAAAATTTAGTTTGAGGATTTAGGAGGCCCTTTGAAAGTCAACTGTTGAATATTAGCGCAAAGGGTCGACTGGTTTTGGAGGGGGAGCGAAAAGTTAATTGATGAATTTGTTGTGGGGAAGTACATTGCCGGTGATTCACCGGCAACTTTTTCTTCTCTCTTTCAATCAATTGTTCTTTTGAAAAATCCGTCAAAAAAAGGTACTTTTTCTCGTTTCATATAATATGGTTTTTTGACTTTATTTTAAAATGTTTTAATTTACAACAGAATGTTCAGATAAAGCAGGGTCTGTATTTTGTTGTTTGGGAGAGAATTTCCAAAGGCAGTTAACTAACGGAGCGGAATTGAACAAGATGGGGAGTACCTTTATTTCTAGTTGAATTACTGCAAAAACCTTTATGTACCTTTTTGTCTCACATTCTATCTCGTTTTTACCTTTTCTCTACATTGACCTTTGTAGAGAAGCCTATATCCGTCAATATTCTCCACAAGAACAGAGTGCGACCGTAGACGGATTTTCCATATCTTTATAACTTTAGAATAAGAAAGGATATATATATATATATATATATAATTTTTTTAGACATATATATATATATATATGTCTAAAAAAATGAGTTTCAAAATGACATTTGAAGACGGTTTTCGGTACCTGCTGATAATCTAACAAGAATGTACACTATTTTTCTGTGCCGATGAGAAATTGGCAAATGAGTTCCTTGCGCGATATCTTATTTGTTACTCTGACAAAAAATAAATTGGAGAAGTTGTTTTTCGAGAAAAAAAAATATATCAAATATTCTTCTTTTAAAATATCAATGTATATTGTAAATGAAATGGTTGTTTTTTATTTTATTTTATTTTTTTTATTATAAAACTTTTTTATGAAAATAAATCTGGAAAAAAAAGCCATTACTGATGAAAAACAAACAAAAAATTGGTAAGGCGTCAAGGTTGTTGAGACAGGGAAAGATGTGTTCGGGAAAAATCACATAAAGCATCTTTGTTTGTGCTCTGTTCTCTGTTTGACACACAAAGATTTCAAAAACAAAATTTGGAATCTGATTTTGGCTGATATCGAACGAAATTTGGAACCACTTAACTTTGGGGCCTAAGTACATTTTACAAGGTACTGCTTATATTTATGACCTAATCAGAAAATCTCCAAATGAAAGTTGATGAAAAACTTAAAAGCACATTTTATACGAAATACAATTTTTCGTAGGTTGCCCGGTTTGCGAGATATTTGCCGAATACCGTCATTAAATTACATCTCGAAAGCCATTGTTTGAGACGTTTGCTTGATTTACGCAAGAATAGTTAATGCTATCAAAAAAATGGTTCCTACTAAAAATGTTCCTTATTAAATTTCCAACATTAATACTTCCTAAAATTTGAGATAGGACCAATACGAAAAAAGTTATAGCACCCCTAAGAATGTACAATAAAATTCTGTAGGTTTTCAAAATAATGTTTGAAATGAAACGCATAGCAAGAAATTTTAGTATTTTTATTATTAATAGTAGAGTGTTCAACTCAAAATAAAATTCTCCACAACGACTATTGATTTTCAGTCAAATTGACTATTCGAGCAGATGAGAAATTTTGAGACACTACAAAAGTCAGAAATATCCGAACACGTGCATTGGAGTCGAATTCGAGGTCACCAGAGCTTTTTAGTCGATAATGGCCAATCGATCGATACCGAGGTAGACAACCTTTCGAAGGAAAATTACAGTCAACATTGTATCACCGGCAACTCTAGCGTGAATTAATCAACTAAGTTTTCAATCTGCCTCTGACCGCCATCTTAGCTGCTGCTGACCTTCACATACACGCCTCATTTACACTACAACACCATCTCACACAAATTGAAAACTGGTGCAACACATGGAAAATCAAACTAAATACAGAAAAATCACAGCACATCACATTTACACTTCGACGAGAAACATGCCCCCCCGTTTTCATCTACGACAAGCCCCTCCCTCAAACTAATACTGTACGATACCTAGGACTGACATTGGATCGAAGACTGACATGGAATCCTCACACACGTCTCACACGAAACACGCTGAACCGTCGACTCAAAATACTCTACGGACTTCTAAATAGACGATCAAAATTAGACATGACACAAAAACGGAACTGTTATACTTACTTACTTAGACCATTATGGACATACGGATCACAGATATACGGTTCAGCAAAACCATCCAACATCAAACGAATTCAGGCATTTCAGTCAAAAACCCTCAGACTGATAACACAATGCCCCCCATACATAAACAACAGAACACTTCATAACGATCTTATGATACACACAGTACCCGACACAATACAAACTATTTACATACGTTTTTTTAGAAAACTTTACACACATACAAATCCAGAAATACGTACTTTATCTTCACAACACTTACCACAAAACCCCCCACGAAGGTTGAAGAGGAGGTGGAACCGCGACTTACTGCCACCTTAATTCCTATTCGTTCTTAATATTTTTATTTTTTTTTTTATTCTTTTACATTATTTTCCTTCAGTTTTACCATCTCTCTTACCCATTCCATCAAAGTTGTCTTTCACTTCCTTTTTATTTATTTATTTTTTTTTTAAATTATTATTATTTATTTATTTTTTTATTTTTCCCTTGTCCTTATAATTAATATAAATTTTCGTCCCGAGGACCTACCACTGGGTGGCCTTCCTCTCACATGCCATTCACGCCAACGTCTCCATACCTACCAACATAGATGCTGGTTGTTGCCCCCTAGCAACAGTTGCATCTTTATGAATAAAAGCCAAAAAAAAAAAAAAAAAAAAAAATCTGCCTCTGAAATTAATCGATCGATTTGGCTGAAAATCAGTAGATGTTATAAACAGAGGCTTCTGAATCCTCATATAAAATTAATCAACTAAGTTTTCACTCTCCCTCTGAGATTAATCGATCGATTTGGCTGAAAATCAGTAGATGTTATAAACAGAGGCTTCTGAATCCTCATATAAAATTAATCAACTAAGTTTTCACTCTCCCTCTGAGATTAATCGATCGATTCAGCTGAAAATCAGTAGATGTTATAAACAGAGGCTTCTGAATCCTCATATAAAATTAATCAACTAAGTTTTCACTCTCCCTCTGAGATTAATCGATCGATTCAGCTGAAAATCAGTAGATGTTATAAACAGAGGCTTCTGAATCCTCATATAAAATTAATCAACTAAGTTTTCACTCTCCCTCTGAGATTAATCGATCGATTCAGCTGAAAATCAGTAGATGTTATAAACAGAGGCTTCTGAATCCTCATATAAAATTAATCAACTAAGTTTTCACTCTCCCTCTGAGATTAATCGATCGATTCAGCTGAAAATCAGTAGATGTTATAAACAGAGGCTTCTGAATCCTCATATAAAATTAATCAACTAAGTTTTCACTCTCCCTCTGAGATTAATCAATTGATTTGGCTGAAAATCAGTAGATGTTATAAACAGAGGCTTCTGAATCCTCATATAAAATTAATCAACTAAGTTTTCACTCTCCCTCTGAGATTAATCAATTGATTTGGCTGAAAATCAGTAGATGTTATAAACAGAGGCTTCTGAATCCTCATATAAAATTAATCAACTAAGTTTTCACTCTCCCTCTGAGATTAATCGATCGATTTGGCTGAAAATCAGTAGATGTTATAAACAGAGGCTTCTGAATCCTCATATAAAATTAATCAACTAAGTTTTCACTCTCCCTCTGAGATTAATCAATTGATTTGGCTGAAAATCAGAAGATGTTATAAACAGAGGCTTCTGAATCCTCATATAAAATTAATCAACTAAGTTTTCACTCTCCCTCTGAGATGAATCGATCGATTTGGCTGAAAATCAGTAGATGTTATAAACAGAAGCTTCTGAATCCTCATATAAAATTCTGTGTCGATACTACACATTAGCAGTTATTAGGGTTTTTTAATTGAACCCCCACCCCTTTCATTTGACCGATTCGGCTATAAATTGATAGGTGTCATCCTTATGGAGTTTTCATTTTACATACAAATTTTCTTGTTAATACATTAATGTATTCATTACATCGGCAGTCAATACGATTGTTGAGTTAAGCCCATCTCTAATACCTCCCTCCCCTTTGGCCAATTTGTCATAAAATCAATAAGTGGGCGTCCTTATACCTTTCTGGTTGTACATATTTAATATTTGAGAGCTATCGTATTCACAGACAGACAGGAATCAAATATGTCACCAAGAGTTATCAGTCCAATAATATATTTTATTTACTCCACAAATAATTTCTGCAATCAACAGCCATATAATCAGGTGGTGAATCTGCACATATACGAATGGTGATCTAAAAGTTCCAGGACTGATTTTTTAAACATTTATTTAAAATTATTAGACATTGTCCCTTTCAAAGTACTCTCCTTGGGAAGCTGTACATTTTTCCCACCGCCGTTTCCACTGCTGGAAGGACCCTGAGAACTGACCTGAAATGGTGTTCAACTCCTCCAGCGATTTTTTCTGTTATTTCGTCAGTTGAGTGAGATCTTTGCCGTTTTAAGGGTCCCTTGAGTTTTGGAAACTGGAAAAAGTCCTCAAGGGCCATGGAGATGAGGGCCATGGCGTTTTTTGTACAATGAAAAAATGAAAAGAAAATTAAAAGAAATTTTTTTATTCTGGGACCGAGGTCCCCTAAGAATAAATACGTATAGAGTAAAGAACAGGAACAATGAAATATGGTATCAGCACAAAGCAACAAAAAGATAGGTAAATAAAGTTAGTGCTACATTGGAGAAAAACTATACAATTTAAAAAAGTGGATAAACAAAAGATTAACAGGAAAAAACATAAAATTAACAACTTCATTATGATGAAAAAAAAAATAATAAAATTATCTATATAAATAAAAGAGAATAAGTAAAAAGATAATCTATATAACTAAGAAAGTAAAATAAATTTGATAATATAAATCGACCGAGCATAATACTATGATGGTTTGAAATGAAAATAAATTTTATTTGAAATGAAATAAATTTTATTCTGGGACCGAGGTCTCCTAAGAATAAAAACATGACAGTCACTGGACAGAGTGACAAATAAAATAATAATAGTAGTAAACAATAAATAAAAGTAAACAATAAAGATGAGAACAGTAATCAAAAAGAACTTATAAGAGATACCTAAGGAATAAATGGAAATAAATTTGTAAAAGAGGGAAACTGAGGGAAACCAAAAATTGGTGCATGCAGAGAAATAATTGATAATAAGCAGAAGTGAAAAGACAAGTATAATAGAATAGCAAAAATTAAAGGAAAAGAGAAAAAACAGTATGAAATGAGTAAATATAGACAGGTAACAAGGAGAATAATCAAAATGGGGGTAAGAGTAGAGATCCATTGAGTGCAATAAAAATAACAATATAGAAGACAAAAAAAAGAAAATAACAGATCCCAGCAAAA
This sequence comes from Aradus depressus, assembly GCA_963662175.1. Taxonomy (NCBI): domain Eukaryota; kingdom Metazoa; phylum Arthropoda; class Insecta; order Hemiptera; family Aradidae; genus Aradus; species Aradus depressus. The sequence goes on from OY759218.1 coordinate 36,225,384, forward strand.
AAATAATAATATAATATAAATTATGATAGAGATACGATAAAACAAAACATAACATATAAAATAAACAGAAACCGAATGAAGGGCGGAGGCCAGGAAAAATTGTACAGGATAGAGTGACATCGTAGCGTGGGTGAATAGAGGCGAATGATAATTGCGAATGAGCAACACAGAATGAACAGGCGCGTTGTCATGGTGCAGCACCCACTGCCCACTTCGCCACAGCTCAGGTCTCTTCCTCCTCATAGCCTCGCGCAAATGCACTCAGGGTAACGAAAACGATTAATTGTCTCACCTCATGGAAGAAATTCGTAGTATTTGACTTGACGAGCTTCTTTGAACCACTTGTACCACTCATGACACCGTGATCGATTCAGATATTCAACCCCAAAAGCCTGTTGCAACATCTGAAAAAGTTTCTGTAAAAGTTTTATCCGACTTCACACAAAACTTGACACAAAATAGCCAAACACGAAAAACTTTTTTCACAAAAAAGCCTGTTACTTCACAACAATGTAGGTTGTAGAGAATATATAATAACAGTACGGTACCTCTCTCTGACGCTTCGTTGGCGCGCAATCCAAAAAGTCTTGGAACGCCCCTCGTATAAACCAAAAATATTACAATAAAAAAGTAAAAAATATGGTAATTATAGGACTTTTTTGTCGAAAACCACCTTTGTACAGATCATCCCCTCTCCCCCTTTTCAAGTTCATTTCATACTGGCATTAGTGAATATAAATGTAATGTGTTGACGTGAACTCTTTGTTTCTTTGTACTGCGTACTTTTTGAGAGTGACTTTCTTATACCCAATAATGCCAGTATGAAATGAATTTGAGTATGTGGATGGGGAGGAAGAGAGAAATACACAGAAGTGATTGGCCATAGAACATATATTTTATTATAGTTGTCATGGTGCAGCACCCACTGCCCACTTCACCACAGCTCAGGTCTCTTTCTCCTCATAGCCTCGTGCAAATGCCTCAGGGTAATGAAAACTATTAATTGTTTCACCTCGTGGAGGAAATTCGTAGTAGACAACACCGGCCTTCTTTGAACCTCTAGTACCACTCATGACACCGTGATCGACTCAGATATTCATCCCCAAAAGCCTCTTGCAACATCTGAAAAGTTTCTGTAATTGTTTTACCCAACTTTACACAAAATAGACAAACTTGTTTCACAAAAAAGCCAGTTACTTCACAACAATGTAGGTTGTAGAGAATCTATAATAACAGCTGAGGTCAGGAAGAGTGACAACTAATGCTGCCAACGGTACCTCTCTCTGATGCTTCGTTGGCCTCGCAATCCAAAAAGTCCTGGAACTTTTTGAATCCCCTCGTATAAACCAAAAATATTACAATAAAAAAGTAAAAAATATGGTAATTATAGGACTTTTTTTTACAAAACCACCTTTGTATAGATCATTTCCTCTCCCTGAAAAAAATTATAACATATAATATGTGCCTTTTGGTTTTATGTACAACATTTATTTGAAGATATTTTCAACTCAATAACTGACTGTTTAATTATGTATCGACGAGAAATATGTATGTAGATCCAGGACCCAATAAGGAAGACTCCAGGCGATTTTTAGTAAAATCGGTCGAACGGACGGGAGGGATCAGAGATGGGGGGGGGGGGGGGGGGGGGGGAGGGTCAACTCAATAACTGACTGTGTAAGAATGTATCGATATAACTGAATAACTGATAACTTTTAATATAATGAATGCATCGACTCCAAATGGAATATCCAATGATTCACCGGCAACATTTTTTCAATACATTTAGTGAGACCATTATTTCCAAACGCTTGAACTATTTTATCATTCCGTTCGAAGAAAGTTTCTGGTATGCTTTCGATCCAACTGCGCTCAGCAGCTTGGAGTTCAGTATCCGGAAAGGCTGACCCCCCCCACCCACCCAAAAACAAATATGATCTTACGCCCCTGCTAGTAAACACACTCACAAGAATGTACACTAATTTTCTGTGCCGATGAAAAATAGGCTGATTAGTTCTTTGCGCGACATCTTAATTGTTACTCTCACAAAAAATAAATTGAGTTGTTTTTCGGCAAAAAAAAAAAATATATATACATCAAATATTCTTCATGTATGAATCTTCTTTTAAAAGAGCAATTTGTAAAGAAAAAGGTTTTTTTTTTATTATTTTTTTTTTTTTTCAATATAAAACTCTTTTATGAAAATAATTCTGGCAAAAAAGAGCCTTTATTGATCAAAAAATTGGTGAGGCGTCAAGGTTGTTGAGACAAGGAGAGATGTGTTCAAAAAAGATCATAAAAACCATCTTTGTTGTGCTCTTGTATTGTATGAAACAAAGTTTTCAAAAACAAAATTTGGAATGAAGAAGTCACATGTGCTAACATTAGATCTGATTAGATTTTGGCCGAAATCGAACGAAAATTGAAACCATTTTAAGTTACAGCTTATATTTATGACCTAATCAGAAAATCTTTTCAAATAAAAGTTGTTGAAAAAACTGAAGAGCACATTTTAGGTTAGGTTTTATGACTCATGCCCGGGCTTTAACTACGAGGTCAAATCGCCTACTACCAGAGCGCTCTTTCATCACTCTGGTGGACATGAGCCCGACTCTACTGTGGGAGTCCTAAATTTTGCCTACCCTAAATTTTTATTCACCTAGGGTAGGGGTCTTTAACGAGTACCTGAAATCGTTCCATCCGAAGGACTGCGTGCTTAAGTTTATTTTAACTCTCAGATAAAATAAACTAAGGGCCTCAGTCGGGTTCCGAACCCGTGTTCTTGAGCTCAGAAGACAAGCACGCATACCACTGAGCTTCCGGCGCCCTCAAAAAAAGCAGTTGCCCAATACTTTCTTATACTATACGAGTTTTCAACAGGATTATTTTTTTAGGCTGTTTGTTTGCAAGTGAATACCGAAAACCGCCCACCAATGTCATTTTTTTAGATGATAACTAGATTTACGCGACAAGGGTTAGTCCAATCGAAGTATATATATATATCTTATTAAATTTTCAATGAATCCTCAAATTTGAAATTGGAAGATGTAACTTTGATCTGATTAGGTTTTGACCAAAATCGAACGAACATTGAGACCAGTTTTTGTCACAATAAGTACATTGTTCAAAATACTTCTTATTTTTATGACCTAATCAAAAAATCTCTTCAAAACAAAGTTGTTGAAAAAACTGAAAGACACATTTTTGCCATTTTTCACAGGTTGCCCGGTTTGCTATCAAAACATTGGTCTTTACCAAAAATGTTCCTTATTAAATTTCGATTAATACTTCCTAAAATTTGAGATAGGACCAATACGAATAAAGTTATAGCGCCTCAACAAATTTACAATACATTTTCGTAGCTTTTCAAAATAATGTTTTAAATGTAAGGCATAGCAAGGAATGTAAAGTGTATTTTTATTATTAAAAGTAGAAGGGTTCAAAATCAAAATTCTCTTCATATAAAAGTTATAGAAACTGAAAGGGACGTTTTACATGAAAACCGTCTTCAAATTACACCTCAAAGACCATATTTTTATAGGTTTACTTGATTTAAAAACGGTTAGTCTTAATGAAAAATTTGTTCATTCTGAAAATAAATAAATAAAATAGCTTTATTGACATTCTTTTAGAACAAAAGCCTCTCCTTTTGGAGGTATTAAGTCTACTGCTCTTTCGACACAAGAAATCAGAAAAAAAGCCCGAAAGGAAATCACAAAAGAAATTTTTAAAAAAATGTTAAATTGAATGGAAAAAAAAAGGAAAATGATAACTACTTAGTTGATATTGAATTTTAACGATTGTTTCTAAATTAATTATTTCTTAATTAAAACTGTTACTTCTCAAATATAAATAAAATAAAAATAAAAGAAGATAAAATAAAAACAAAAGTATAAATGGAAGTTATGTCCTAAATAATACTGTTACACATGTGTTCCATCTTTCTCTGTTGCTGCCCACTGTGCACCATCCATCCCCTATTCTCTCCACTATCTCGTCCCTCCACCGCAGTCCTCGTCTTCCTTTTCCTCTTCTTCTGACTCTAGGAATCCACTCCGTGCAGACTGAAAATAATTGCAGTTAAATTTCCAGTCTGTTGTTTGTCCTTGGATTTGAGAAAGGAACAATGCGATCAATGTATATAACGCCTCAAAGAATGGAAAATAAATACTATCTCTATAGTAAAAAAAACTATATTTTTTTATAGGTATTCTTTCAATAAAAATTTAAAAAATTTATATGTGATGTTATTACAGGACTTTCTTATACCAATCACGTTTACAGATCACGCTCACGTTCCTTATACCCACTAATGAGGGTTGGGATTAATGTAAATTTCCAAATGGAATTAGTGACCGATTACTTAATATAGCTGGTGAAGTAAATGATTGAGCTTTGTTTTTGTTAGTTGTACAAACCAAACTGAAAGGTTACAAATGGACAATCGATTACAAGCTGTTTAAACAGACTCTATTAATGGACATTGGTGAAAATCTGCTTTACAGCTTAAAGCTTAATCAAGCACTGTGTTCAAGCCTCAGAATTTTTGGCTTAATTGAAGTTTGTAAATACTTAATAGTCAACAAAGCTTCACCGCACCAAAAGCTAAGTAATTAAAATTCGTTTACTTATTCACTCATTCATTATTGTTTTCAAGTTTGTTTCTTTTTGATTTGTTTAAATGAATTATTAAAATAATGTTTTAATAACAGTCGTTTAGAGAAATTTGAAGTTTTTATTAATTAACGATGCTCACACTTTTTAAAACTAAAATTATAGGAAATGCCGAATGAATTTACGTTATTGTTTTAAGTCAAATTTACCTTCAGTTTCTGTAGCCTATTGTAAATCTATATAAATTAAGTTGTGGCTTTGTTTTTTTGCCCGGGCATCTCGCGAAAACGGCAGAATCTATATTGACGAAATGTCAAGGGAATTTCCAAGGATGATGTAACTTAGGCTATGTGGCTTCCAAAAATGTAAAAATGGGGGGCACAATTATCTTTTTATAACTATATCGAGTGACATATCATTTTAAGGGATAAATGTATCGACACAGACTTTACTACGAGGATTCAGAAGCCATTATATAAGTCAAATATTGAGTTTTAGCCCAAACCGTCAATTGGTTTTGGAGGGAGAGCGAAAACATAAATGATTAATTCTTGCTGGGGAAGTATATAGCCGGTGATCCTCCGGCCACATTTTTCCTTCACATTTTCAATAACCGTTTTGACGTCCGCCCCTGTTTTTTTTTTAAATTACAATAATTTAATTGGTTATTTTGTATAAAACGATTAAAACAATGTGATTGCTTTGATGCTTGAAGGTATTGCCTTCTATGAACCATATTTCACAATAACATACAATAAAAACAAATAAATTGTTTAAAAAAATTCATATATTTTTGAACTCGTCAAATCCCTTAAAATGATATGTTACTCGATATATTTTAAAATTCTGGGGGTATTGAGGGTCAGTCAATGAAGAAAACACTATTCAAATGCCAACGTTTCGATATATTTCATATCATCATCAGGGCCTAACAAACATGGGGGTATCAAGATTAGAAAAATATAATGATTGATCGATTAAAATTATATATAGGTACATAAATATACATTCACTCATACAACTCCACATAAATTTTAATCGATCACCCATTATATTTTTCTAATCTTGATACCCCCATGTTTGTTAGGCCCTGATGATGATATGAAATATATCGAAACGTTGGCATTTGACTAGTGTTTTCTTCATTGACTGACCCTCAATACCCCCAGAATTTTGAAATCTACAGTCGCTAGCAAACATCTCGATATAGTTATAAAAAAACTAATGCCATCCTCATGGGGGTTTGAATTTAAACATAAAATTTCATGTTGATACATTTATTAAAACGGCAGTTATTCCTCTGTTATGCCTCCCCTTTTACCTTTAGTTGATTTGGCTGAAAATAAATAGAAGTCCTTTGTGGGTTCTGGCTGCACGTATACAATTTCGTGTCGATACATTTTATCTATCGGGAGTTACGTTCAAGGAACACACACAGAATATTTTATAATTTCTTTATGTGTTTTCAGAATTGGGGTATAAGAGATCGACGATTGCAAGTTCTGTTTCGAACCGCTCTATGTAATATTCCCATTCCTCAACACTCAGATCGAAATTGGAAAAATTTTAAATTGTAATTTGTTCTGGTCCTTTTTGCCTGGCATTCTTGAAATGTGTAAACTAAATACGGTATTGTTAAATTGAATTTACCTTGTTAAATGAAGCTGCTTTATCCTCGTTCGCCAAATATTGTATATGTAAGCATTATAAGATAAGTAACCATTGCAAGTCATTTATTTAACATCAACTGAACATTTTATAATAAAACATGTGTTTTGGATATCTATATTATATTTAATAGAATAACTGAAACCTAATATATTACAATTTCTCTTCCATTAATACAACTACAATCCTTTTTACTTCATTTGTCCGCTCTCTCCTTGAGTCTGCTTCCTCTATATGGTCTCCTTATAAGGTTACCTATTTTATTTTTATTTTTTGGCTTTATGTACTGTGCATGTTGGCCATGTCAAGGTGTTATATATAGTTATTTACGACATCCATGGCCCCGGGGGGGGAGTTCTATCTACGAAATAAAACTCACTCCCGTAGTAATATTTAAGTGTTTGTTAATTAGGGTAAATTTGAAATAAAATGAATAAATGACTAGTATATTGTTGAGAGGGAAAATATTTATTTATTTATTTTTTTTTTTATTTTTTTTTTTTAAATTATTGTAAACTTTATTATTCTATACATGAATATTATAGTTGGGCTGTCTATAACAATAATACCTAGGCCAATGGCCTAATTAACATGAGATATGAACTCAGGTACAATTCAATAATTGCCCTAAACAAGTAACTTCAAAGTAGATAAAATGAACATAATATAGGAAAGAAAAAAAAAATATTGTCTTTTGATCAATTGATGGGAAGAAGATCATGCGGTCGCTTCTTTTTAAGTCTGCGTTCCAGTGGTAAAGGTGGTGGGTGTTCAGCAATTTCCTGGACCAGTGGATTTGGGTGGTTGGCCATTGTTGTCTGCATTCGGATGTAGGATTCTTTGAGGACCTCCGCTACTTCCGGTATTTCAAGATCAGCATGTAGAACTGTGTTGCGAACATACCACGGTGCATCGGTGATGAGTCTCATGACGCGATTTTGAGTGGTTTGTATCCTGGTTATGTGGCTTTTAGCAGCTGAACCCCATAGGCCACAAGCGTACTGCCAGATCGGACGTATCAGCACCAAATATAGCAGTCTTTTTACTGATAAAGCAAGGGGTGAGCGGTGGTCGAGGAGACACTTCAAGTTTGTTATTCGTCCGCGAGTCTTCGCTACTAGGTGCTGGACATGATGGGACCATGTTAGCTTCGCGTCAAATATTAGTCCTAGGTATCTTACTCGTTCTGCACAAGGGATTTGCATGTCATTAAGAAAGATGGTTGGATTTGGTATATTTTTTTTATATGTGAAAGTTACCACTGTTGACTAAGTGGAGTTCATTTTTATGCGCCATTTGCAACACCATAAGTTGACTGCGTTCAGGAATTGTTGTAGATAATGTTTGGCATCTTCATAAGTCTCTGCTGAGGGCAGCAACATCATCTGCGAATTGTGCTACAGTCACATTTTCTGAGGTAGGAAAGTCACTTGCATAAATTAGATAAAGAAAGGGCCCCAGAACACTACCCTGCGGCACTCCTGCTGATATCGCTTTAGATGTTGAGCTTGTGTTACCATATTTTACGGAAAATGTACGGCAATACAAGTATGATTTTATAATTCTGTAGTAGGTGTCCGGTAGATGGGGTTTTAGCTTGCAGAGTAGTCCAGGGTGCCAAACCTTGTCAAAGGCTTTTTCCGTATCCAGGAAGAGCCCAAAGCATACTTGTTTTTCCTCGTATGTGTTTAATATTTCATTTACTATTCGATGAAGTTGCTGCGGACATGAGTGCGACTGTCTAAATCCTAGCTGTGTATCAGGCACGAAAAATATTTATATTTTTTCTAACGACCATTAATATTTCAAATATAAACAGCGCAGGTAATGGCAAGATTTTAAGTTTATTAAATATCTCTCTGCATCTTGTTCTTTGATTAATTTTATTTATTATTCGTAATGCTATCTTTTGAAGTCTGAAAATATTAGCATTAAAGCTAGAAGTTCACTTAGTTGTCGGAATAATATTATTTATAATAACTTCGAAAGTTTCCGATTTTATTAGCGGAAAGACAGACGGTCTGACAGGCATCATAGGCTCGTTATAAGAGTTTCGAATCTTATCTTCGATCTGTATAACACTTAAAAACGCTATTTCAGTAAGTTTTCATAAGTGTGTGGGGGAGTTCCAGAATGCATGTACCACAGGCGGATAGGAGCATTATCGTTAAAAGCTTTTCAATGTGCATTTCTAATGCATTTTATCCTCTCCCCAACGAATACTAAGAGGTACAAATATTTTCGAATGAATCATACATACATCGAATGAAGAAAAAAAGCTCCGATTACCATTGTAAAAATTGAATTTTATCTGAGATCATTTTTCTCCAGGAGAGAATGGAGAAATAATATAGTAAAAATTAAGAATAAAACATTTAAAAAATTGTTGTTGATTTCATTTACAATTTTCCTGCGTCCTTCGACTTGCCGAATCTACGACCTAAGGAACTAGGCGATCCGCCCAATTTTGATTAAAATAATATCGATTAAGGAAGGATTGTAATAAGAAGGAAAGATCGATAAAAACAAACTTAAAAATTTCTGCCAATCTTTCGGTACTGAGTGTGCTTTCTTCAGGGCCTTTATTGACAGTATAGTTATATTAGCTTCAATTACGTAAAGATATAACCATAAAACAACGGTTATATCTTTACATAATTGTATATACGTATGTCAATACAGGCCCTGAAGAAGGCACACTCAGTGCCGAAAGCTTGGCGGAAAGTTTGTTTTTATCGGCTGATCTCACATCCTGCCTATTATAATAATAGAAACTGAAGACGGTGACCAGAAACATTATTTAATAAAAATAAGTTTTTAATAAATTGAGAGACAAAGAGCTATAACCAAAAAATAAAATTTTGACAAGTACCTCCTTGAGGAGATACATGTCAAAATTTTATTCTGTTTGAACAACGGAAATTAAAATACAGTAGACTCTCCCTTATCCGGCGCTCGCAAAATAATATCAAATTTATTAAACTAAAATTAACATTCAATTGTTAGATTATCAATTATATGAGCCACGTGTATTTACGAGCTCGTAATAATTCCGAAACTCACGAATCTTTTATGTATTTTTATTGTACATACATACATATGTAGGTACATTGTAATTATAATGAATGGAACGCTAATACAATATTTTATTACTTCACTAATATCCTATAAATAAATTATAATAAATGCATAGTTGAAAATGAAACATTTATAAAAAATGTTTCCTAGAATAGAAAAACAAATGTACTATCCCGTCCATGGCACAACATCGTCTTACGAGGGCGCCGGTAGCTTAGTGGTATGCGTGCTTGACTTCTGAGCCCAAGATCGTGGGTTCGTAGCCCGACCGAGGCCCTTAGTTTATTTTATCTGGGAGGTAAAATAAACTTAAGCACACCGTCCTTCGGATGGGACGTTAAGCGATGGTCCCGAGCCTGTACAATGTCAGGTACTCGTTAAAGACCCCTACCCTAGGTGAATAAAAAATTTAGGGTAGGCAAAATTTAGAATTCCCACAGTAGAGTCGGGCTCATGTCCACTAGAGTGACAAAAGAGCGCTCTGGTAGTAGGCGATATGACCTCGTAGTTAAAGCCCGGGCATGAGTCATAAAACCTAACCTAACATCGTCTTATCGTGAAATGAACACTTAACTAGTAAAGTCAAAGTTTAATTTTTTTCCACAGAAATAATTAATATAATAATATTAATGCTTGGATAAATATACATATGTACGTACATATAATAAATCAATGTTCAGTATGTACATATTTGTCAATTTAATAAATGTTAACAACAAAATACTTAAGTGTTTTATTCCTTAGCTCACCTAGAAACACTTTTTTTTTATGCTTTAATTGATATATTTTTTCTCATTAATTGATGATTTCCGTTATCCGGCGTTTTCTGTTATCCGACGTCATGTCGGTCCCGGCAACACCGGATAAGGGAGAGTCTACTGTATATGCATTTTTTCAAGGCGGAAGGGGGTTCATAAACGTTGTCTATTTAGGTAAACTTAAAAATGCCTCAACTTGAAAGATGACTCCAAATTGTTATACAGAAAAAAAAAAAGACATTTTCAGCATAAGGGAAACTTGTTATTAACGTATGTTATTGTGAAATATGGTTCATTCAAGGCAATACATAGAAGCATCAAAGCAACCACTCATTGTTTTAATTGTTTTATGCAAAATAACCAATTAAATTATGGTAATTAAAAAAAAAAAAAAAGGGGAGGACGTCAAAAAGCTTATTGAAAATGAGAATAAAAAATGTCGCAGGAGAATCACCGGCTATGTACTTCGCCAGAATGAATAAACAATTGATTTTTCGCTCTGCCTCCAAAGCCAATCGACCGTTTGGGCTAAAATTCAAATATTGAATCCTCAAACTGAATTTGTATTTATGTCGAGCCCCCCTTTTCCCACTCCCTTCTCTTCAACCAATTTCGCGGAAAATTTATAGCTGCCATCTTAGGGGTCATTCATAAATTACGTAAGGCATTTATGGGGGGGGGGGGGGGGGGGGGGGGGGGGTAAGTTCAATATTTCAATATTACTAATTCTTACTATAGGGGAGGGGGGTAAAGAATTTGATCTTATTTGAGTTTTTGAATTTAAAATCTACTACTTTCGCGCTATTGGATAGCGCCATCTGTACTTAGTTCTCAAATTCAGTATTGAATCCTACAGAAATCATATGGTCTCAGTACTTCTAGACATTTTTTTATTCTATTGTCTCGCTGACTAGGGATTTCCCTATTCCTTCAATTTTGAAAAATAGTTGTCATTTTAGTATCATTTATTTATTATACCTGACATGTCTGGATATTTACATCCACTATTATTCAAGGTTTCTTTTATTTTATCAACACGATCATTTTTTACGAAAATTTCTTATCAAGGGGTAGGGGTGGGGGGGGGGGGGGGGGGGTCAAATTAGCTTTAAAAAAGCCTTACGTAATTTATGAATGGCCCTTTATCGGGTTTTGAATTTGAATATATAATTTCATGTCGATACATTCATTAACGCGGCTCTTATAAGATCTTTTTTGTGTCACTCCTCTAATCCCAGCCTCTCCTTCGGCCGATTTGACTGAGATTGATAGGTGTCATCCTCAGGTACTCATATCAAATTTCGTGTTGATACATTCATTCTATCGAAAGTTGTGTTCACACGAAGTAAATATTTCTGCCTATGTAAATATCTTTGAACACCATAACTTCCAATAGAATAAATGTATCAACACGAAATTATATATGTGAATCCAGAACCTCACAAGGACGACATCTATTAATTTTCAGACAAAAACGCATTCCTTACTCTTTGTCAACATGTGGATTCCCATATACTATTTCGTGTCGATACGGAACTTATCGTGTTCACAGACACACAAACACTTTTTTAGAATCTAAAGGTCGGAAAATATGAAATTCCGTTGAAACAGCATCCAATTTCTGACCGATTACGTAACTTTTGCTGTTCTTTATGTAGCTGGTTGTGTGTCTGTGAACACGATAACTCCCCATAGAATGAATGTATCGACACGATAAGTCGAAGGGAATGGGAGGCTTAACAGAAAAACTCAAATATAGCCGTTGTAATGAATGTATGAACACTAAATTTCTTACGTAAATTCAAAACCCCATAAAATAGCTAAGAATTTTCAGTAGAATCAGCAGAACGGAAAGGGAGGACCTGAGGGGCTCAACGCAAAAGACTAATACAGTGGAATCCCGATATTTCGTATCCCGATTATTCGTATTTCCGGCAAATTTGTACGAATTTCCCCCAGAGAAAATCCCGATAAGTGATATAAAAACAATGCATTTCGGACCCCTCGGTAATTCGTATTATTTTTATGCTCGGAGGTCACTTAAAACGTCTTATAACTCGTATTTCCAGCTTAAAAACCTCGTTAATTCGTACTGTCTTCAAGAGGGGGAGAGAGGACAGTGGGAGACGAGAGAGCAGAATGAGTGCGAGATAAATGTTTTCTAGGAAATCACTTGATTCCTACAGAACCAAAGGGGAGAGCGAGTGAGAGAGACAAGTTTTCTATGAAATCTCATATTATCTCATGTAATTCCTACTCTTTTCACTCAAAGGAAATGAGGAGAGGAGAGGGGGAAAGTTTTCGAAATTTTATTGATTTTTTCTAACATTTTTTCGAACAAATGTTTGATTGGTGTTTATTTAATCTAGAACATATCGTCGATACAAAGAGAGTTCGCTACAACATTCATCCGTCCTAAAGCTATCGCTTTAGACCGAAAACGAAAAATGCGTTTTTTCACATTCGATACTTTGCATTTGTATCGACGATATGTACATATTTTTTATTGCAAGTATTGTTTATTGTATAGTTTAGTATAAAACAGTATTTATAGCATAGTTTTTATCCTTACCACATTGTACATACTTAATACATACAAATTTGCATTATTATGTATTTTAATTTTTTTTTATTTTGTACTCCGATAATTGGTTATCCCGATTATACGTACCAAACCGTCCCTTGACCATACGAATTAGCGGGATTCTACTGTAACTGCCGATGTAATAACAGTATCGACATACAATTTCATATTTAAATTTAAAACCCCATAAGGAACACTCCAATCAATTACCTGCGACATCGGTCGAAGGGGAAGGGGTGATCAGAGGAGAGGGGCTCCACACAAAACCCGCAATTTAGTGTGACGATTCAAAAGCCAACTATTAATAATTAGGACAAATGGTTTTGGAGGGAGAGCATAAACTTAGTTCATTAATTCGTGCTGGGGAAGTACATTGCCGGTAATTCACCAACAACGAATTATATATATATATATATATATATATATATATATATATATATATATATATATATACATATACAGTAGAACCTAATAAGTCGAACCTCGATAAGTCGAAAACCTCCAACTCGAAAAAAGTTTTGTTCCTTTCCCTTCAAGCCCCAAAACCTCCATTACTCGAAATCTCAACCCTCTATTAGTCGAAATAATTAGTGAGTCCCTACAAGCCATTTTGGTACATATTTTCCCTCTATAACTCGAAAAAATAAATTGGACCTCTGAATCTCGAACATAGCAATGTTTTATTTTACAACCTTTACAACTCGATTATTTGAAACTTATTACCTCTATAGCTCGAAGAAAAATAAGTTACCGACTTTAAGAATTTGCCGACAATGTACACCATTGTTTCTTAGAAAACAATTTAGGAGTATACAATAAATGGGATTACCAATTATCAGTCGAAAACTCTATAACTCGAATTTTTTGGCGTCTCCCTTGAGGTTCGACTTATAGAGGTTCTACTGTATATATATATATGTGACTTCACGTCAACTTGGACGTTTATTGATCAAAACAAAATAGAAACTTCAATTTCATTATTGAAAAATAATTAATGAATAAGTTTCATTCATTATCATTATCTTGTTGGCACTTTTACTTATTTTGTTATAATTACTTTTTTTTGTTCGGATATTTGATAGTCCGGATAACTGAGGCTCGGAGGTGTATTCCTTACTAACCAAGTAAATTTAGGGACCACCAAGGAGCTTGGATCAATATTACTCACTGGTCCAGATGAATTATTTACTTGTGGACAAAGACCGCACTTTAAAGTTAAAAGATCCTCTAGTTTGGGGCAGTAAGACGCATTTGACAAATTTTGGATTTGTTATGACGTTTCGTCGGACTCGCAAATACAATACATGTTAAATAAATACTCACGAAACCGGGCGAAAGTATCTTTCGTATATTGAAAATGTTAAAAAAATCCGTTTTCACGTCATCGCTGGAGGATAAGCAGGTACTGGAGTATTCGTGCTCAAGTGTAAGGAGACGGGTAAGTGATCTCAAGAGTTTTCTGAGTTGAAAATGGAACCTGCCCGGACAATTACTGTCCCTGCTTGCGGCCAGAGTAGGGCGTATTCGAATCAATTTTTATTCGGATAACGAATAAAAGATAATTTTTCATTCGTTATCTGCTACTTTAATAACCACGGATGATTATCTGTTATCCGAAATAAGTTTGAATTATCCGTTATTCGTTATTTAACTATCCGTTATTTTTTTTATTCGTTATTCGCCCCAAAAAATATTTTTTATTTGTAGTACACTTTTCCAGGTTGTTTCAAGAGGGGGAGGGGGGGGACAGTGCCATAATGCTATGTCGTCACTATCGAAGGCCTTATAATAACCTCATTTATCAGTTATCCGTTATCTCAAATAATGTTGCCCAACTCTGCTTGCGGCCCCTCAGCCGTCTAGCTTCCTAACACTTGGTCACGAATACTGCATGCAATACCTGCTTATCCTCCAGCGATGGTGTAAAGACTTTTTTTAACCATTTCAGTATATAAATATACTTGCACCCGCATTCGTCAGTTTTTATTTTTCAATAATTTTAACCGTAATTACTGTAGTAGTAATACATACCTATGCTATTTCCACACTGTTTCAACTCTAAAATGTAATTTTATCAAAATACGTCACCGTAGGAACCCCCGATCTTGGGTTGAGTGCCCTCAACCAAAAGTTAGTGTTCGACTTAATGGATCACGTGGACGCATCAAGAAGTGTATTTGCGACCAGCACTCTCGTGTATTAACTGTTATACAACTATCGTTGAGTAGAATTAATTTAAAGATTTCATGTTCATTCCCTTTTGAATTTGTATTTAACGGTTTTCTTATTTTTTTTATTTACTTTTTAATATACAAAGAGATATTTACAACTGTATAAAGAATGTTTACAACAAGCAAATGTGCTAAGAGAGAGAAAATGTCAAGAGGGGAGAAATCACACTGTGGTGACACTCCCTATGCACTGAGTTGCCCAATTTATGACTAATCACTGTCACTGTCTGACCTGTCTCTACGCCATTGGCGCTTGATGTTACGGTACAGTGGATGCGAGTTCTGACGGAAATGGATCTGACGAATTTGTCAGAAAAATAAAAATTAACAATTAAAAATTTTATGGATGAGGACAGATATGTTAATCCTGTTCCCCATCTGAGTAACAACAGAATAGTTATATAGATTTATTTATATTTAGTAGTATACTGCCGTCCTAAGCAAGAAGGACTCATCTCCAGTTTCATGAACTTTCGGGAAAATGAAGAAAACTAAGAATGTCTCTAGCGGTTGCTTTTTTGCAAAACTATTTTGGGTAAAGCCAATTCTAGTTTACTTTTGTCGTATTTAAGCTCCCAATATATGAAAAAACCGAAATTAATTATTATAAGTAGTTTAAAATGGACATAAGTCTTTTGGCACTATGACATGCCTAAGCAAGAAGGACTCATGTCCACAATCAGGGATTTGAGTCCTTTTTAACTAGTTTTCTGCAGTTCATCGCAGCTACCTATACTAGGTAAAAAGGACTCAAGTCGCACTCTGCGCTTTTAGCTAGCAGCACCCCCCCCCCCCCCCCCTTTTCTAAAATTATTTGGGTTTGAAATAAATATATCATTATAATAAAATTTGTTTTTATTTACTTTATATATATATATATATTAGTCAAGAGAATAGACTTCTAACTTACGCACCATCTTCTGAGGCAATAATACAGACTGGTTAATATAATGTAAAAGGTACGTTGCCATATACAAAGCAAAAAAGACTTAACTCCAATAAAAAAAGAACTCAACTCCAATGCAAGGCGGAGTTGAGTCCTTTTTGTAAAGAATAATTGACCTAGTACAAGGCAAAAAGGACTCATCTCCAAATTAGGTGGAGTTGAGTCCTTTTTGCTAAGTATGAGTGACTTGAGTCTTTTTTGCTTAGGTGAATAGCCCTTTTTGGACATAAGTCCTTTTTTCAAATGAAAATTAATAATATTTCCCGAATCTTCCGAACATTTTCAATTACACCATTAGACGCGCAATGTTAAGAACTATAAGATTATGAAAAAAAACAAAAATTGAGTTTTTTGGAGTTAAGTCCTTCTTGCTTAGGACGGCAGTATAGTTATATTATTTATTGGAGAAGTTTATCATATTTATTCACTTTAAAAAAATGTAAACTATTTTTTAAAATTGTTTCACTAGACTGCCTGATGATGAGGGCAACCTCGAAAGCCAGCTAGCACAAAATAATATAATCAGTGAGAGGTCAGACTATATTTTACTTCGCCCGCTACACGAAGTATAGGGGAAGTTATGTAATCGGTCAGAAATTCGATGCAGAGTTTTCAACGGAATTTCATGTTTTCCAACATCCTGATTCCAAAAATGAAAAAAAAAAAATTCAAGCATAGTCAAGGTCCACGCCGTAGATTTTCCGTGAAAACGTCGAGATAAAATCATTTTTCATTTTCTTTTCGATGCTGCCGTAGCTCTTGCATTTGCTCGGCACTAGACTATTTAGGTTTTTTAAATTCCTTTTGATGCGAGCTTTCCTCTGATTTGCGTTTTCTATAATTCCGCGCATATTTACGATTCATATGAGACGACATCTTTAATTTGTTTGCAATTTTCAATTTAATACCGATTTTTACATATATTTCGGCGGATATTTTTATTGTTTCACTTTGAGTCCTAGTAGTGCTCCTCAAGCTCTTTACAATGACACCCGAATCAACGTCCTATCTAAACGCGTTATCACGCTACACTAAATTCTAATTTTACACAACGCTAATTCGCAACAATCATCCGCCAGCGCCCACACTAGCCCGATAACGTCACAACAAACACGTACAGACATGAACTTGAAAGAAATAAAACTTGTTTATTAATGGTATTGTCTAATTTCACCAACTATATTTACATGGGAGTACTTTCGTTATTTCTACCATCCTCAGCCAAAAGCATAAGAGATAAGATGCTTTTGGCTGAGGATGGTAGAAATACTGAAAGTATTCCCATGTAAATATAGTTGGTGAAATTAGACAATACCATAAATAAACAAGTTTTATTTCTTTCAAGTTCATTTTAATTATTTCACAATATCTCTGCAATAATGTCAGTTTTTACGTACAGACATGCTCTAACCATTGTGACCCCAACCGTTGTTATCGCATTATTAGTCTCGTAGTTATTATCGATTGATATCTGACAGTATTTTGTAAAACAAGAAAGTTTGACCGGCTATCACTGTGCTTAACGAGCGAATAGACGTTTTCACGTCAAAATTCTGTCTGTCTGTGAACACGATAACTCAAATACCCTAATAACTGCCGATGTAATGAATGTATCGACACGAACAGTATGAGATTTCAGAATATTGGCTTTGGAGAGAGAGCGAAAACTTAATTGGTTATTTGGAGCTGGGGAAGTATATAGCTTGTGACTCCTCTTTTTGCAACCTGTGTCTCCTGTACTTCGTAAAGCAGAGTAAGTGACAACCACTTGTATGCTCTTTATTTAAACCGAAAAGGACCAAAACCAAATATTTTCTTGTAAAACACTCAACACCTTTTTACAGCTTTATATATAAAGATTTAAAATGAAACATTTTCTCCAACAAGCCAGTCAAAATTTTTTCCTGAAAAGCTCTTTCAGGTTTATCGTACAGTAAATTTAAATAACTTCATTTTGCTTCATCCCCGGAGCTGATATTGAATTTAAGAGAGAGTGGAGCCAGATGGATTTTTTTGAATTTAAAATTAAACGATAATCTAAATTAAAAAGTGATTAAAGTTTGCAATGTACATAATTATATTTGAAATCCGTTTTCTTTTTTAAACTCTCCCTTTCAGGAATAAATTCCATCCCTGTTGTAAAATTCAAAATTAACATTAAAAGGAGATGAAGGCCTAATACAGTACTTCCTCAATTAACCGGAACTGTTTTTTTTTTTTTTTATAAATCTAGTTGGAATTAATTATTCAAAGGACGAAAGTGAATAAATGAAAGAATATGTTTCAAAACGTCATTTCGGGACGGTTTTCAGCATGTATCTCGAATAATTGACAACCTGCGAAAAATTTTATTTCATATACAATGTGCGTTTTAGTTTTTTCTACAACTCTTATTTGAAAAATTTTTTGATTAGGTCAAAAATATAAGTGGTAGCTTGTAAAATGTACTTAGGCCTTGCACGATTACAACTTTATATACTAAAGACAAAAAAGAATCACCGATTTTGTACTTCCCCAAGACGAATTAAAGAATAGCTGTCCCTCCAAAGTCAATTGATCGTTTGGGCTAAAACTCAATATTTGATTTACATAGTGGCTTCTGAATTCTCATACTAAATTTTGCGTCGATAAATTCATTACATCGGCAGTTATTAGTGTTTTTATGTAAAACTTCTTCCCTTTCTCCGATGTGGCTGAAAATCAGTAGGTGTCGACCTTAGAAGGTTCTAGGCACACATCTAAGATTTCGTGTCGATACATTCATTCTATCGAGAGTCATCGTGTTCACACAAACACACATTTTTTTATTTATTTTTGGAGTCACTTGGTCAGAAAATATGAAATTCCGTTGAAAACTACCCATCGAATTTCTTACCGATTACATAACTTTTCCATGCAATATATAACTACTTCAAATAGCTCAAGTAAAATTTAAAAACCTGAGAATTCTGTTTATGTATGTAAACTAAACCATTTATCAAACTAAAATAGGATCATGTCTGTGTCTTTGAGAAGGGACATCTCGCAAACTTGGTGTCTTTAGCATTATTGTTTTGGACTGAAAAAAAAACAGTGTATGTGTGCAGTTAGTACACGTAACTTCCGTACTTAACTCTTCTAGTTTCAGTTTCTCTTTGAGCTAATAGATTTTTATTTTTGACTATTTTTATTAACACTGGTTCAGGATAGGAAATAATTTAATTCAGAAAATGGTTTTAATCATATATGTTGGTAACACTTATTATTTACAATTAAGGTTACATTAATTTATTAACTTATAGATATTGCCTTAAAGATATTATTATAAATATAATATACATAGCTTAACTTATTGATAAATTAATGAATTAAGTGTTTTGTACATTTGATTCTTATGATGGAACATAATTTTCGCGTGAAACGCGTGACACGATGGGCTTATAACTAAAATAAAAAATATAAGGCAGTGTTTGCACGTTATCTAAATATCTTGTGAATATAGCGTCTATGGTTGTACAGTAAGTGGTCGTCGACTGTGTAGGATTATTAGAAATTTTTGAATGTAATTTTTGCCGTAAACAGTGTATAAGTGGTTCAGCGTCTTCTCAAAATTAATATTAAAATCCCCTGCTAAAATCGTAGAGTATTTATAATAATTTTCCTCAAGATCAGCTCAACCTACAGGCGTTTAAGAGAGAAATATTTTAAACAGAAATCTTATTATTTGGGCACCTGAAAGATTACATCTAATACAGGCCACAGCAATTAATATTTTTTTCTTAAATTTTAGCTCGATCGTAAAATTGTTTTCGGAATTGTAGAATATAGAAACAAAAATCAACTACCTACCATTTTCACTTTTTTTTTTGTTTTTGTTTTCATTGTAGGTATTGTGTACAATTTATGCGGTACACAATAAATTTAACGAAATAAGTACACTTATGCGATGCACAATATATGCATTTAAAGCGTTGTAGACTCAAAAAAAACTGCATTAATTCAAACCCAAACGGATAAGAAATACACGTGTTCTATTAAAGCATCAAAAGCGCAGTCTGCTACTTGGGTCACTAAGTAACGGAGTTACACTTCAAAAATCGGATAATAGATATTTCGGATAATCGACGCTATACTTTACCACTGGTATAAATAGTGCAGAGAAAAAAATTATAATAAAAAAGTTGAGTTTATTTGAGAAATTTCCAGGTGGCTTGGCACAAGTTGTCCGCCAGTAAGAAAACATTTTTTGATAAATGACCAAAATAAAATATATAATTGAAGAAGGGAAGAACAAGAATTATAACTATCGTTAAAAACCGATTTAGGGACCTCGGTGGTGGGGTGGTTAGCATCGCTGCTTGCCTACCTACCAGAAGTTGGAGGGTTCAAGTCTTTAATAGTAATTATAATATTTATTTCTGATAAACCATAATACTTTTGTACTTCAATATAGTTTATATATCATAAATATATAAAACCGATATTAAATCTTGGAATATTAACAGAAGATATGAGATGAATAGTAATAATAATTTAAAAAACAAATAAATAATAAAACTGACATTATTGCAGAGATATTGTGAAATAATTCAAATGAACTTGAATGAAATAAAACTTGTTTATTTATGGTATTGTCTAATTTCACCAACTATATTCACATGGGAGTTCTTTCGGTATTTCTACCATCCTCAGCCAAAAGCATAAGAGATCAATCTTATCGGTTACCGAAAGTACTCCCATGTAAATATAGTTGGTGAAATTAGACAATACCATAAATAAACAAGTTTTTATTTCTTTCAAGTTCAAATAAATAATAGAAGGTAAATGAATATAAAATTCCTAATATTAATAAATTATACAAATTTCTTTATTATACATAAATATTTTACTTCCACCATCTATATGAAGTATAGGGTGAATTATGTAATCGGTCACAAATCCGATGCGGAATTTTCAATGGAATTTCATGTTTTCCAAATATGAAAAAAAAATCTGTCTGTCTGTGTGCCTGTGAACACGATAACTCCCGATAGAATGGATGAATCAACAAAATTTTTTATGTGAATCCAGAATCCTCTTATGATCTACAGATTTTTAGAAAAATCGACCAAAGGGAAGGGGAGATGCTTAACTCAAAAACTCTAAAAATTAGAAACAAAATTTCATATTTGAAGTCAAAACCTCCAAAGTTCAGAAATATCGGTCGAATTGAAGAGGCTGTTCGAACCGTGTATCGCCTTAGACAACCCAAAAGTGATATCTAAGTCTGGCCTTCCCCGAATAATATAATAGGACAATTAAGATTATTTTTTTGGTGCAGACTTCGTTCAGGGTCATATAGGATAAAGACTATTCAATGCCTTAAGCAGTCTGAGCTTATGGTGCACCCGCCTCACTATTGATATCATTAACGTCTTATGATGGCAAGTTCAATACTTAAGCTCCATTGAACAAAACTAATTAAAAAAAGAGGCGAGAAAATAAGAAAATCAATTTTTTCAAAATTAATTTATTAAAATACTAAAATCTTTCGTTCAAATACGCCATTCGTTCATCATAAACGTGCACTTCTTCGTCAGATATTTCTTCTTCCTCAGTATCATCACAATCAGGATTTGATATTTGGTCTTTAATTCCAAGTTTACGACAGGGTATGAAAAAATTTTTTCTATCTATAAATGTATTTATATTTAACATATTAGTTCCATTTTTAATAAAAAATGATAGCAGATTTACAAAAAAAATTTAAAAAAAACTTGAGAAATAATTAACAATTTAAATAAATAGCTATTTCAAAAATAGCATAGCGGACTTGGTGCCCCCGAGACGTGATGCCCTAAACAACTGCTTAGTTTGCTTATAGGTACCCCTACAAAATATATAACAAGATATTTGAGGACGCCGGTAGCTCAGAGATAGCGTGCTAGTTCAAGATCGCGGGTTCAAAAACCAGCCAAGACCCTCAGGTTTTTTATGTGGGAAGGGAAAAAAATCCAAGCACGTGATGGTCCCGAGCCTGTGCGATGTCAGGTACACGTTAAATAGTGAATAAACCTAGGTTCACAAAATTTAGGACTCCCACAGTGGAGTCGGCATCATGTCCACCAGAGCGCTCTAGTAGTAGGCGATATGACCTCGTCAGTCACAATAACTATCTAAAATAAGATTTGACTGATAATGTCGAAACATAAAAGGTCAATGTGGGGATGTAATAAGTCTAAATTCCAAAATCAAACACCTAGGATTTTTCTATTTTCCTTGATTTCCGCATGCCCTAGAAGTGTTTTAAAGTAATAATCTTTTAGAAAACTCAATTTTTTTGGTTTTTATTTGGTTTTTTCATATTTTAATAAAAATGTATATTATTTATACATTTTTTTTTCTTAAATATTTGTATATGGATGGGTACTTATGTTACTACAAATTATTAATTGAGAATGTGTTTTTCCAAAAAATCAAGACTAACAAGCTTTTTTTTGCCTTAGCTTTTCGTCATAGCCAATCTATTCAATATTAAATGTATACCTTTTCATTCCCCGACCCTAAAAACTGCACAATACTACCATATATGTCAGTGTTGTTTGATGCCAATAATGTGATGTAGCAAAAAGGCTATGTTACCAATTTCTTTACAGTGGATAACATTGTTAATCTTTCTATTTGGTACTTGCTACAACTCATAATCATGTGCTCCAGAGTCTCGACCTCGTCACAATGCCTACACTTGGAGGTTTCGGTCAGACCTATTCTGTGCAGATACCATCTACAAAAATCGTGATTAGCTCTCAGTCGGCAAATTGATCTACAAAAGTCCTTTGTTAGATTTTTCCCATGAAACCATGATTTGAGCTGAACTTGTGGATTAATTCTCTTATAAAATGATCCTTTCTCCGAAGAAGCGTACTCCTGCTGCCAATCGAACCACAATCTTTAATATTAGAAAAAATAGACTTATAACAGTTATACAGGGAGAAGTCTTTTTTTTTTCTTATTTCTTTTTTTTCGAGGCATTATGATCCTTGCCTACCCTAAATTTCCATTTCACCTAGGGTCGGGATCTTGATCTTTAACGAGTACCTGACATCGTACAGGCTTGGGACCATCGCTTAACGCGATTGGGAGCGCTTAAGTTTATTTAACTCCCAGATAAAGGGAAAAGTCTTATTGTTAGTATAATATTATGCAGATTAATAAATTCCGTACTTATTTTGGCACAGGTACTGAGAACTTTTTATTGCAAAAAATTCATACAAAAATAATATAAAAAATGTATTGGTTTGCAATGTTAAACATGAAAGCGATGGCGCCGGTAGCTCAGAACTAAAGTGCTTGCCTACGAAGCTCAAGATCGAGGGTTCGATACCCGGCTAAGGATGGGACGTTAAGCGATGGTTCCAAACCTGTGCGATGTCAGGTACTCGTTAAAAAACCCGTGCCCTTGGTGAATAAAATTGGGTAGGCCAAATTGAAGACTCCCACTGCAGAATCGGGTTCCACGCGGCCTTCCGTCGCTCTCGCAGTAGGCGATACTACCTCATAGTTAGAGCCCGGGCATGAGTCACAATAACTATTTAACTAATTAACATATTTGTAAAATGTAAATACTATCTGTGGTACTAGGCGTTGTCGGGGAAAATACCTATTTTTCATGCGATTTCGAGAAGGTTGCCAGCAAATACTTCTTAAATAAATGTATTTATAACTAATTATTGCCCTCAAGGTCCTGTTATTGTGCCAATGAGAGAACTGAAAAATTATTTTTCTGAAGCGAAAAAGGCGAAATTTGTATAAAATGTAGTGTATGCATGCAGTCTGGCCGAGCCAAGAATTGCAACAGACTTGCTCGCAATTACATATATAACCTGATACTCATTCTACTTATATATTTTATTTTGATATGCGGCACGTGCTTGAAAACATAATGTGTTATACGGCCTTAGATGCAAAAAAAAGTGGCAATAAATTGTAAATGCATATTGGAAAAAATGTGGAAATGATGAAACTGCATTTTCCGGGCAACGCCGGTAACACAGCTAGTGAAACAATACTACAAGAAACAATAAATAAAAATTTAATAAAAATAATAATAATAACAATTCTATGATAAAATTTACTATATGAAATTTAAAACATTGGTGACAGAAATACATACATTATTTAAATATTTTAAAAATAAATAAAAAATCTAATTATACAAAATTAATAATTAGCATACATAAAACATAAAAAATTAAATATGAATAAATAATCACAAGTAAAAATATTAAATAAATACAAATAAAATCTTGTTACCAGATACGAAAATGACGAAAGCAAGGGTGAGAGGGAAGAGGGACGCCATCCTGCCTGGGCGGCAGCGGTAGGGTGACTGAACGAACACTGAACAGAGAACAGTGAACCCTACCTAACCCCCGCGGCACCCCCTCCAGGGGTAGGAATCAGGTATCCCCTCTCTCTGATTAGGCTAGTTCGATAACATTCCTAACACTCATGTTCTCCCCATAAGCTAAGGGTTTGGGGGGAAAGAAAGCTTACCTCTAAGGAGCATGAAGGTTGGACGTATAGTGTTGTCATCAATCGAATATCGTGTGTTCAGCGCCTTTAACGTTGGAAGCATGAAGGTTGGACGTATAGTGTTGTCATCAATCGAATATAGTGTGTTCAGTGCCTTTTAACGTTGGGAGCATGAAGGTTGGACGTATAGTGTTGTCATCAATCGAATATCGTGTGTTCAGTGCCTTTTAACGTTGGGAGCATGAAGGTTGGACGTATAGTGTTGTCATCAATCGAATATCGTGTGTTCAGTGCCTTTTAACGTTGGGAGCATGAAGGTTGGACATATTATGTGACCGTAAAACGCATATCGTGTGTTCAGTGCCTTTTAACGTTGGGAGCATGAAGCTGGGACAGTGTCGTCGTGAAATGAATGACCGTGTGTTCCAACGTAGGCCTATGGATACTGTCAGTAATCGGTATGTCGGCCCCACGTCCGAAGGGCCCTCCAACTTCGGAACTCCTGCTACCATTTTGAAAGTACCTATCTACAAAAGTACGTCTGCAACTCCAGAGCTGTTGGAATATGGGGCCATAGAAATGGTAAATCAGTTTTTCGTTCAAAGTGCTCTCATCAAATTAAAGAGCAAAACATTCTCACATTGACAATTTTTCAGCCAAATCAGACAAAGGAAAATAAGAGTTAGGAAAATGGAAAGACTACTTAGCATAGCTAATGTTTCAGGAGGAGGCTGTATAAAGGAGACACCAAAAAAACGGCGAGCTAAGAAATATTTCGTCAATTTGTACGGTTCAACTACAATTTTAACAAGTTCACATTCCGAATTGTCCCTTCTGCAGCCCCGCACTGGGTTTATCCCCTGTCCCTTTCTCTGTACAGTAAAGTCTTAAAAACATGGAAAACATTAAAAAATAGAATTTTATCTATAATTGAAATCTTAATAATAAAAGAAAAATGTTGAAGTAGGTACCTTTGTGCTGATTAAAATAGAAATATATATTTATTTGTCAAATAAATCAAAGATGACAATAAGAATAGAATAGAATTGTTTTCATTGAAAATAAGAAGAATACAAAATCATACCAAGAAATTTTACAAATATAAAATGAAAAAGAAAAAAACACTTAGACTATGGTCAGTCGGAGTTGGCACCACAAATACATATTTGGTAACGACACACAGAACAGTTTAGCTTATAAAAGTAAGTATGCATAAATTATAATAATACAAATAATAATAAAATAAACATATAACTAAAACACCTACATGTGTTAAAGCTAAAAATCAAATAAAAGTAAATATGCATAAATTATAATAATACAAATAATAATAAAATAAACATATAGCTAAAACACCTACATGTGTGTACACAAAAATCAAACACACCATCGCAAACAATCAGCGCCAACCAATGAGGCAGGCGGAGAATGCACCGAAATACGCTGTAGGGGGGTCTCCTATAGCCCGCACACTAGCCGAGCAGGTGTTTGTCATTCACACAAACAGCCCAGTCATTGTTTGTCAATGTTTGCCAACTACTTGTTTGCGGCCTAAACAAAAGTATGTTTTCATATGTATAACCAAAATACTAGTTTTATTGATTTCTGTGTGCTCAAACTATTAATAATTTTTATTCAGATGGAGTGTGACGCAGATAAATTAATTGCTGCCATCGAGGTGAGACAAATTATTTTTCGTTTTACTAAAAAATAGCACAAAAATCGAAATGCTGCGGACAAAGCTTGGGAAGAAGTAGCTTCCGAAATAATTGTTTCTAAAAAATTAAAACCTTCCACTAACATTCTCGTGTAATTTTAGAACTTGTCACTATATTTTTTTAATTAATTAATAAAATTAAATAAAGAGGTGCTTTCGTTTCTTTGCATTAAGGAAGGGTGAACCCAATACGACCACGCTATCGATTTCCTCGTATGACGACATTTTAAAACATACTGGAAGCGAAGTGGGGTAGATATATGACTTTGTTATTATTCAGTTCCAAAAATTTCTAAAGGAATTAAAGGGCCCTTCGAAATAATGTTTGGAAGTGTTTGCCCGAGTGTCCAGTCGTAACTGGTTGGGTCGCACACATTCTGTGTTGCCCGCAAAACTTTTGTTTGCGATAGTGTGCGGCCGGCCTAAGGCAACTTGTTTGGGTACTTGAAATTGAATTGCTGAATTAACATGTTTCTATATTTGGATGCAGCCATTGCATAGTTATATTAAGTCTAGTATGAGGATTCAATGATATCTGGCAATAAAACTCTCGACTCAAAAACCCTAATAACAAAATTATTTAGTATGAGAATTCATGAAGATATTTTATTTTAGGTGTCGCTGGACACAAAAAAAAATTTACTACATTTTTAATTTTTTTAATATTTTTGTAACGTTACTTTCTTTACGTAGGAAGATACAGAATCCTCTAATTGTGTTCGTTGTTATCTTAAGAAAAGAATCAAGTATGTTTTGTACCTACATGAAAGGTTGGTTTGTGGTGTAAAAAAATGTACACACATTAAGATTATTAATACATTATAAAATCAATGATTATTATTTTTATAAAAACGGCCGTTAGGAGTGAAGTAAATTAATTAGTGAATAAATATACAAAGATGGACTAGTCGCATTTTGTTTTAAAACGGAGTGATGAATGAATGGAGTACAAAAGAGGACGATCAGCCATTCTAATAGAGAAACAGTACAAGTGAAAATGACAGTGAAGTAGATGCGCAAAGGTACTTTTATATGCCCAAAATAACATTGAATTAAAGAATGGCCACAATATTTAAAAAGAAAAGAGACTAAAGTAGATGTAGACATTAGTTTATAATATAAGATTTTTATTGTAAGTAATTTGATTTTTTATTTCATATTGATATTTTGATTTTATTTATAATGTAGGCTTAGGTAAATGAACCCAATATGTTTTCTCTTCTTTTATGTTATTCATTTCCCAGTGAACCCAGAAAGATAATTTATTCCTTTGGATTAGATTGAACATTTTTGCAAATTTAGGAGAACAATATAGCCTCTCATTATTATATTTAGAAGAAATCCAAATGAAATAATTATTAGTTTAAATTTTTTTTAAACACGGTCACTTTATTGTCTTGAACATTCGATATTTTTTTAGGGCCCTTTTCGGAAACTACTGTAGAAATAAAAATTTAGTAGAAGATCTAAGTATATACAATATATATATAGCTATAATGTTTACAGGAAATGTGGTAATTTTATTATTTAATTATATTTAATATTTATTATTTGTTTATTTATTATTAATTCAATTATTATCTTTATATTTATTTATTTTACATTTTTTTAAATTATCACAGGTTACTACACAAATTTGGAATATGGTTTTTCAGTTGAGCCCCCCTCTGAGTCGGCGGAATATTATGTATCGTCCTTACGGAGTTTTGAATTTACATATGAATGTTTTTGTCGTTACATTCATTACACCGGCAGTTATTAAAGTTTTGTTTTTGATTATTCTGAAAATCAATAGATGTCATCTTTATAGATTTCTGAATATACTAGGTGTATTTGCTTTATATAAGTTGACACTGCTTACAACAATCCTTTTGGTCGATCCTAAACGTTTAGTTACTCGATCAACAGAGGGCAGAGTGAGACAAGAGCTTGGAGCAATCGACTGGGCAACAAGGTTTTACTCTAATTAAGAAAAGATAATCAATCAAACAAAATCAATACAGCTTACGTCAGGACATTCAAAGGAACAAGCAAATGTTCCTTCCCATCGCTATAATGGTTGCTATTGATGGCAAACAAGTGAGGGCAAAAAGGAGTCGGTCGATCACCTGCAATGTACTTCCCCAAAACGAATTTATAGAGACAATAACAAAATTTAAACTTCAACTAAAAATGTTAATGTTGGAGGAAACGGAATATTATTCTCACTGTTCAAAAAGAATAATATAATTACAATAAAGAATCGTGTTTCATATCCAAAAACATTATTTGATACAAAGCTTTCATTTTTATTTTTTTGGACAGAGTTATTCCACACCTTAAAGGTCAGTCGAATGTACGTTATTAGGTTAGGTTTTATGATTCATGCCCGGGCTTTAACTACGAGGTCATATCGCCTACTACCAGAGCGCTCTTTCGACATGAGCCTGACTCTACTGTGGGAGTCCTAAATTTTGCCTACCCTAAATTTTTATTCACCTAGGGCAGGGGTCTTTAACGAGTACCTGACATCGTACAGGCTCGGGACCATCGCTTAACGTCCCATCCGAAGGACGGCGTGCTTAAGTTTATTTTACCTCCCAGATAAAATAAATTAAGGGCCTCAGACGGGTTTCGAACCCACGATCTTGAGCTCAGAAGACAAGCACGCATACCACTGAGCTACCGGGCTCAAATGTACGTTATTCTTTTATTTATTCGTTTATAATTTTTTATTTATTTATATATATCTATATTTTTTATTTATTTATTTATAATATAATGTATTCATTAATTTATAATTTACATATATATATATATATTTATTTTATTTCATTTTTTTATATATTTTTATAGTTCATTGTTTTCTTTTTCTTTTCTATTATGGGACGTAAGAAAATCCCGAAACATTGTTGGGATAAAGACATTTCCGAAGAGTTTTTTGAAAAATAGTTATCTTGATTTTTATTAAATTGAAAAATGTATCTACTTATTTTAAATGTATCTATGTATTTTTTTTTTTAATACTCATATATTTTTAAGTATTTATTTATTCAGTTTTTATGAATTTCATTTTACTTTTATTAATAGTTTTGTTATTACTATTAATCATACGTTTGTTAGACTCAAGTAATTATAAGTCTAATTTATAAGCTATCTTAATGTATAAATTCATTTGACGTATCTTTTTACCATGTATTGGTTTAACGGAAATAAATTTATTATTATTATTAATCGTTTAACTTTTCGCCCCTTCTCTAAAACCAGTCGACCGTTGCGCTAATATTCCATTGTTGACTTACATAGAGGCTCATAAATCCTCACATTAAATTTTGTGTCGATAAATCCATCATATCGGCAGTTTTTCGGATTTTTGTGTTAAGCCTTCCCTCTAATCCCCCCATTCCCTTTGGTCGATTTGGCTGAAAGTTAATAGGTGTCGCCGAGAGAAGAACAGGGTTCTGGATTCAAATAAAAAAATGTCGTGTTGATGCATCTATCGGGAGTTATCATGTTCACAGAGACTCATCGTTAATTAAAAAATAAATTGAACTGTGAATAAATAAATGATAAGAGAAACTGTTGACAAATGAGACATAAGGCAGTATGTGGTATTTAAATCTTAATATCATGTTTTCTAAATTGCAGTGATCCTTTCAAATAAATATGTCAAACAACAAATTTACGTAAGTAATTTATAAAATTTAATCATATGTACTTGAAAAAATAAAATAAAACTTGTTTATTTAAGATATTGTCTAATTTCACTAACTATATATACATGGGAGTACTTTCGGTATTTCTACTATACTATACTATAAGAGATAAGACTTGGCTTTTGGCTGAGGATTGTAGAAATACCGAAAGTACTCCCATGTATATATAGTTAGTGAAATTAGACAATATCTTAAATAAACAAGTTTTATTTTATTTTTTCAAGTCCATTTGAATTATTTCACAATATCTCTGCAATAATGTCAGTTTTCATTAATCATATGTATATTTGACTGAGACTATTGCTTATAGAAACATCAACAGCTTTTCCAACACAAAATAGAAAATTTTTATGGGCTAATTTATAATTACCTGAGAAAGAATAAATTTAAATTTAGGTAGAGCCGAGAGAGCAGCAATATTTAGCTAGGAACTGCCATTTCGCAGTCGGTTTGGGAGATACTGCGTTCAAATCCAATGCAGCTCCACCTGGAATATCAAATTATATATAAGATACATTTGTTTATATTTTAATAACCCTTACACAAATATCTTAATTCAAGGTTCAACTATTAATATTGTAATAATAACAGTTTTAACTAAGGTCAAAACATTGTGTTTAACAATTTTTATGATTGACTAGGAATTTGAAAAGCTCGCAGCATTCTGTGACACATTGATTTCTTGGTAATTGTCTTGAAAACAAATCATGGCAAAAATTAGCTGCTTTAGATGTCATTTTGTATAATAAAATAAAAAATAAAAATATATAACTCTGTCTCCTACCAACCTTCTCATAATTATACTACATCAGCCTAAATTATCTATTTTTAGGGTCTACTAGGCGCATTTTGTTTTAAAAAGAAATGTGAACAACCAATGAATGGAGAACAAAAGAGGACGATCAGTTTTTTTTAAATAGTAAGAAACAGTCTAAGGAGAGATGTGGAAGTGGACAGTCTGAGAGAGAGAGTTGTTTTTAAGGTTAAGGTGTGGTGAGTAAAAGGATAGGAGTAAAAATAACAGTGAAGTAGATGCGCAAAGGTACTTTCATTTATATATATAAAAATAAATAAAACGCATGTTTTTTAAAAAATATTGTCTATTTCACAAATAATATATAATATGGGAGTACTTTCGGTATTGGTACCATCTTCAGCCAAGATTTAACAAATACTAAATTGAAGTTCAACTAGGTAGTTTACACCAGGTAGTTTACAGCCCCTACGGGGTTTTCCTATCCTTTCTGTACAGTTAATATTTGAAATATGTAAAAACATAAAAAATGACACTTCGTCCCAAATTGGGATCTTAAAAAAAAAAAAATTACATATATGAAGTGAATTAAAGATAACAATTGTTAATATATGAATAAAAAAAAAAATAAAAAGTTTTATAAAATAAAATATACAGTTTTTTGAGAGAGTAAGTACGTATACACAGAGACTGGAGGATTATATTATTGGCGATAAAATGGGTGAGTATTTGAGATTGGTCTTCTGATCGTTCATACAATTTCCTTGCGAACTTCAAAAGTTATATTAGTTGAACTTCTATTTAGTATTTGTTAAGTCGTGGCTGAAGATGGTAGCAATACCGAAAGTACTCCCATATTATATATTATTGGTGAAATAAACAATATTTTTTTTTAAACATACGTTTTATTTATTTTTATCAAGTGTTTCACAATATCTCTGTACGATAATTTATACCTTTGGATTAGATT
This sequence comes from Aradus depressus, assembly GCA_963662175.1. Lineage (NCBI taxonomy): Eukaryota > Metazoa > Arthropoda > Insecta > Hemiptera > Aradidae > Aradus > Aradus depressus. Next base: position 36,256,892 of record OY759218.1, read on the forward strand.
TAACATTTTTACAAATTTAGATAAACAAGATGGCATTTCTTCAGTTTTAGAAGAAATCCAAATTAAATGATTATTAGTGTAAATTTTTTTTTTTAAATACGTGCACATTATTCAAAATTGCACGTCTTGAATTTTCGACATTTTTTCCGAAATTACTGTAAAAATCAAACTTTAGTAGAACACCAGCTATAATTTCTACAGGAAATGTGGTAATATTTATTATTTGTTTTCCTCTTTGTCTCGACTTTTTTGTTCACCACGGATGCATGGGTGTCCCGAAAAATGTACACGAAGGAGAGAAAATTAACTAAGGTAGCAAATGTTAAACCTTTACTAAGCAAAAACTTTCCCATACTTTTTGCTCCTCTTTTTAAAATTATAAAAACATTAAAAAATTAGTTCCTAATAATAAACCTCTGATACATTATCGATGATACTTAACATTTTTTGCAGAGATATTGTGAAACACTTAATAAAAACATGAAAAAAACGTACGTTTTTAAAAAAATATTGTCTATTTCACAAAATATATATAATATGGGAGTACTTTCGGTATTGCTACCATATCATATATATATTCTGTTAAATAGACAATAATTGTTTTTTAAACACGTTTTTTCTATATTTTTTAAATACATTATCATTTTATTCATCACCCTAATCACAATCTTCAGGTGTTCCGGATCGAGGTGATGAAAGTCTGATCAACTTATATAAGATCATAGTACATATATCGATAAATAATAATTAATAATTTTATAACAGTTTATAAGAAATATTATAAATCTTATAGGCAATATTCCACGAAGGTTGCACTTGAGAGGTGCTGCCATCTGTGAACTCATTTGTCAATTTCATCGATACTAGGGATTCTGAATTCCCGGGACTCACTTTCCAATAATTCCCAAGAATTACAGGAACGAGGCATTATAAAGTTTTATAATAAAATTATATAAAAATGTTATTACTCAATTTTAGAATTTAGAGACATTATAGTTTGTACAGGCATTATACATTATGTTCAACAACATATTATGTTGTTTTCACACCTTCCGTAAGTCATACAATTTTTTTTAATTAGAATAGCTTTTGAATTATATACATCAATTGAATCTTATAATATAAACACATGAGATGAATAATATTAATTCATAACAAGAAAAAAATCAATTCTATTTCTATTTCTTTATTAGCCCTTAAGAAATATATCTTTTAGGCAAGGGGCTCGACCTTATATTTACATTTTTAAACTTTAAAAATATAAAAATAGAATATTAAGAATATAATAATTATAAAATACAAAGAAATGAAACAAAGCTCTAGAAATAAATATTCCATGAAGGTTGTACGTATGAGAGATGCTGCCATCTGGGAACTCATACGTCAACTCATGCCACATCTTACTAACACATATAAAACAGCTCTCAATTAACAAATAAATATAATTCCTCTAGAAAAATTGTACTCTATTTAACGTCTTCTAATTTTCAACGCCATTACTATGTAGAGCATGATATTATTGAGTTTATTGTTGTTATTAATGTAGAGAAGGGTCTTGTGAGGCTGCGTGCTGAGATACCAGGTTTAGTTGATTTACTACACTCTAGCGGCACTGAGAGGAACTAATGCTACTAGTTGATACACTATCCATTTGGGTTGAATATTAAATGAAAATAATAATAATAAAATACACAGAAATAAAACAAAGCTCGTATAAATAAATATTCCACGAAGGTTGCACATGAGAGGTGCTGCCATCTGGGAACTCTTTCATCAACTCGTGCCACATCTTACTAACACATATAAAACATGACTCTTAATTAACAAATAAATATAATTCCTCTAGAAAAATTGTACTCTATTTAACGTCTTCTAATTTTCAATGACATTACTATGTAGAGCATGATATTATTGAGTTTATTATGGTTATTAATGTAGAAAAGGGTCTTGTGAGGAAGAAGTACAATGTCGGATTCTGTATTTATTTAATTTTTTTTATTTGTAATCGATATACAACAAATATAACATAATAAGCAAATATGTGATCTCAATAGCAAAAATATGACAATGTCACTTGATGGGAGAAGTCAACCATCTCTGATACTCTTCGAAAGTTAATTTTCATCATTCACTATCCACAAAGAGATGAGAGAAGTACTATCTTAACAGAACATTGATATTTGACTTTAAAAATGAACAAATATAAGAGTAAGAAATTTAAAAAACCTTTAAAAAAAACTAAAGAATGGGGTTTAAGTAGAATACGTGATATATAAGTAAAAAATATATTTAGTTCCAATACATTCTTCTCTGAAAAGTTAATGACACAAGTCATTGTGACACAAGATGAAATTGTCATCGGAGGAAGTAGAAACAGCTGAACATATTTTTTCATTTATACACAGAATAAAGCAACTTTTCGCTTATTCGTCCTTCTCTAGCAAGGGACTGAGGTGAATATTTATTGGATAAATAAATATTCGATTATAAATTTCTAATATTGTTAGTTTGGCTAATCAGAGACATATATAGGTGCCCTCCAGGGTCTTTTATTATCATCGGGCTACATGACAATTTGAAGTATAAGAAGAAAATAAAATTAGTACATACTCTTTATAATAAAAATACACAATATATTATATTAACGTAATGGCATTAACAGAGGTGAAAACTTGAAGTGAGTTTGTTCGTTCAAACAATTCCCATTTTTTCTACATTATATTTTTTTAAATATAGTATTTTATATAAATTCAAATTCTCCTTATATATATACATATATTTTTCAAAATATAGTATTTTATATAAATTCAGAATCTCCTTATATATATATATTTTTTTTTTTTTTAATATTTTGCCTTAATTCCTTCACATTTTCACTTTCTTCTAAAAAAAAAAAAAAGAGACCCGAAGTATATTTGCATGTTATTGGCTGTTTTCCATTTAGCTGACAACGTGACTGCATCTCATTAGGTCTGTCCAGTTCTAGTTCAATCATAAGTGTCGTGTTTTTTGAAATATCATGAGTACGGCCACAGAGACTTCTCAATACTCATTCTTAAATAATATAATAATCAATATAAATTATTAATAAAATAAAATAAGTATATAAAAAATAAAATAAATAAGACAAATTGTCATCTAATGAAGTGAAAATAAAAAAAACATAATTATAAATATATAAAAATAAATTAAATTTATCTCAAAATTTTACTCATATAATATACAATACAAAGATATAATGTGTCCCAGTTCTCCCCATTCAAAACTGCTATTCATTCAATGTAATTTAGAATTTTTTTTAAAGAATTTAATACGGAATTTCTTAATGGTTTATTCACCCAAGAAATGGGTTATGTTTTCGTCTTTATCAAGTTATAGTTTTGACTCCACGGTTGGTGATTAAGTTTTAAGATTTACATCAGGGTTTTAATATTATTATTTTTTCAATTTTGTTTCCATCCTGTATAGATAGGTGTCTTGACCGAAGGAGAGGGGTTTCAACACAGAAACCCTAATAACTGCCGATGTAATGAATGTATCGGCACAAAAGTTTATATTTGTAACCATGTAACCAGAACCCCATAAAGACGACATCAATTGTCAGCAAAGTCGGCCGAAGGGGAGGGGGTTTCAACTCAAAAAACCCTAATAACTGCCGATGTAATGAATGTATCGGCACAAAAGTTTATATTTGTAACCATGTAACCCAGTGGTTCCCAACCTGGGGGCGATCGCCCCCAAGGTTATCAGGGGGCAATAAATAAGTGGGGGGCGATGATTATTCAAAGGGGCCATTGAAAAGGTAAAATAAAACAATAACAACGTTTTCAAACTTTAATTTATTTTTTCAAATTTAAACTGTCAACTTTCTTAATTTTTCCAGATTCAAATTTAAAAATGAAAACATGTACTCCTGTTTTTTAAATGTATGTCAATGATCTTAGTTAATTATTTCACTTCTTCGTTCTTAAAAAAAATCTGTAAAAAACGTATATTTTAATTTTTTTTCTATTTTATTTAAGAGTGACCGGATGAAACTGCTTTGGTTGTTTTTATATACGGTAATAAAATTGTTTAAAATAATAAAACTGCTTTATTATTTACTTCAAATTAAAATTAGGCATACAATGAAAATGAAAAGGGGGCGATAGGTGTTAGTCAACCTCCAGAACGGGGAGATGGGCCACAAAAGGTTGGCAACCACTAATGTAACCAGAACCCCATAAAGACGACATGAATTGTCAACGAAGTCGGCCGAAGGGGAATGGTTTCAACTCAAAAACCCTATTAAATGCCGATGTAATGAATGTATCGACACGAAATTTAGTTCGAGGATTCAGAAGTCACTATGTAAATCAACTATTGATTAAAACCGATCGATAAAAGAGATAGTGGAAAATAAAATACGTTGCTGATTAATTCGTGCTGGGGAAGTGTATTGCCAGTGATTTACCGACTACATTTTTTTTATTTAATTTTTGCAATCAGGGGGTCGGAGAATATACATCATTATTGGAGGGCGCCGGTAGCTCAGTGGTATGCGTGCTTGGCTTCTGAGCACAAGAATGTGGGTTCGAAACCCGACCGAGGCCCTTAGTTTATTTTATATGGGAGGTAAAATAAACTTAAGCACGCCGTCCTTCGTTAAGAGATGGTCCCGAGCCTGTACAATGTCAGGTACTCGTTAAAGACCCCTGCCCTAGGTGAATAAAAATTTAGGGTAGGCAAAATTTACTGTAGAGTCGGGCTCATGTCCACAAGAGGGACGAAAGAGCTCTCTGGTAGTATGCGATATGATCATAGTTAAAGCCCGGGCATGAGTCATAAAACCTAACCTAACCTACTCCATTATTGAGTGATATGGAAGATTTACATCAAAAAATGTTCAAATCCATGAATATGTTTAGACTTTAGGCAGTCTTGAAATGAAAATGGGAGCAGTAAAACCATATCCGACCCGGTTAGTTTTCAAAGATTCCTATGTCCTATCACAGTTCAAAATAAAACTGTTACATTTCAAATTTCAAAGGTTCTATCTACCATCTTGAGCTCGACGCGTCCTGAGTCTTAAATCATTTACTTGAAAAGTGGGTTATATTGTACTCGTAGGTGAATCACCTGATACGTACTTCCCCAGCACGATTTACTTTTTGATTTTCTTCCAAAGCCAGTCGACCGTTTGGGTAACAACTCAATATTTGACGCACTTAGTGGCTTCTGAAGCCTCATACGTAATTTTTTACAAGTATTTGAATTGAACCCTTTCTTTGACCCACCTTATCTTCGACCCATTTCGCGGAAAATTAATAAGTGCTTTCGTTATGGGGTTTTGAATTTAAATATAAAATTTTAAGTCAATACATTAATTACATGAACATCATTATTGGAATCAGGAGGAAAACATGAAATTCCGTTGAAAAGTAGGCATCGAATTTCTGACTGATGACATAACTTTCTCTATACTTCGTATGCTGAGGAAGCAACTGAATACAATTATTGTACACTTATTGGTATCAGATACGGGTAAATCCACACCAACTCAACATGACGTTACACCCACCGATTTTTTAATGAAAAACTAATTCCATTTTTGGATTCCTCATCCAAAAATAAGCTAAAATACAAATTTTCAGCCTTTTTCCATCGATCTTTTTTTCTACAGAAGGAAAACATTTTGTTGTCTTTTTTCGAGTTTTTCATAATACGCTTTTTTATTTTTTGATTTTAACTACCAAAAAATATGTTTTGCAGATGATTTCAATCGGAAATTTTAGGTAGATTTCGACAATTTTATCGGAAAAAAAAATTGACCTTTTCACTGAAAATGGCAATTTATCATTTATTTCATGATTGTTTTTCGACATGCTAGTACACCTATTTTTCATCTGTAACACATAGATATTGTTGTTCGGGAGTTGAACTTTCATAAAAAAAATTTTTCGTTCTGGGTTAAACATGTTTATGAACTGTATAATAGCAATTAAAGTAATTATCGATTTTAAGCGTTTGGCCACTATTGTTGGCATATATTTTGTTATTTTTTTCGTGCTTTTTTCCCTACGAAGCACCGTTCTCGAGTTATCGCGATTTCAAACCTAGAAAATACGAATATGCACTCATATGTGGGCCAGTATGCATCATCGGGTCATCATAAAAATATTGGAATATTGTTTTTTGTGACTCATGCACTCAAATACTATACGTGGAAAATATACCATTCTGAGTGAGTCAACGTCCGTCCCTAATTCCATTAGTCGGTTGGCCTTGAGTAAGGGTACGTCCATAGTGCACCGCTTCCCGCTTTATCTTGGCGGGCCAGCGGGGGGAAAAAAGTAGTGAAAACTTATTGGGGCGGTCATAGTGCACCTGCTTACCTGCTTCAACCGGCTCAAACTGTTTCTACCCGCTTTAACTGGAATGAATTATTGTTTCTTTTACCTGCTTACCGCTTAGCACGCCCGGTCAGTTTGCTGTTATCTTTCGACTGTGTAGTTGTTAAAATAATAAATATGGACATGCTCTTCAATATAAATAGTCCAAGCAACTAGGAAACAAAAACAATACAAAATATAAAACAAAATATGATCTTTGGTAAGGGACAATAGTAAAATTGTAGTAAACATAACAAAAAAAAATAAAAACTGAACAAAAAAAAAAAATATATATATGTACATATATCTTATAAGCAATAAATTAAAATATATTTTTCTTAATTTTTAAGCCTTAGTAAAAAATAAATTGTTGATCTACATTATCAAAAAAGTGCACAATTGGTTCTGAGTCGAATTTTGGTCTATTAAAGAGATATTTGTGGAGAAATGTTTGCCTGCGGATACACAAAGAGGGATAATGGAACAAAAAGTGTATGAAGTCGTCTTTTTCGTCTAAGATACAAAGCCTGCAGGCACTTTCAACCCTCCAAGCATTATCCTAAAATTCCTGTTGCTATTGTGGAATCGTATTTGTGCTGGCAATCGGAGTTATTCGCTATGGCTGTTTATTGAAAGATAGTTTTTTTGATAGCCTAAAGCATTGACCAATCGATAGAGGGAATTATATTTTTAATTTCATATTGTATTTATATCCAGGCAGACCAGATGATTGCTCATGGCTGCTACCAAATCACCACGGAGAGACCGAACATCAGAAATAGAGGGTATTCCAGAAGAAATCCAGGTAACACCTGAGTCACATACTTAGTAACCCGAGCTTGAAATGATAAGTAAACGCATTACGTTTAACGAAAATAAATTTATTATTATTATAGAAATATGTGATGTGGCCATTACCGGACTTTCTTCTCTCTCTCCCCCCTTCCCTTCTCAAAATCATTTCATTTGGTCTCTTTGTACACCGTAATCCTCAGATTAGACATTCTTTTACCTAGTAATGCCGGCATGAAATAGTTTTGAGAAGGGAGGGGGGGGGGGGGGGAGAGAGAGAGAGAGGAGAAAGTCCTGTAATGGCCACATCACATATTTCTATAATAATAATAAATTTATTTTCGTTAAACGTAATGCGTTTACTTATCCCGCGAGCGGTGCTCTATAGCGCTGTTTGCAACTGCCGCGGTTTAACCCGTAACATCACAGGCTAGTCAACTATGAATGCGGTCACAGGTTGGTCCCCTAGACTGTGGTTTGCGCTATTTCAAGTTTATTACGTGTTTTTCTTAATGGTATTGTACCCATTGTAAGCAAAAGTTATACTGCCAAATTTGAATAACATTTCTCATTTGAATGCTCCTATTTTTAGGGAATGATAACAAAAAACAAGGTAAACAACATGGTTTATAAATTTATTTTGAGAACTAACTTTACAAAACGCATTCTTTTCATAATCATCAATCACTTCAACAATAACAACTAAAATCAAACTACAGTAAAAAATTTTCTTTTTTTTTTCTTTTTACAAAATCATCCGTGGCTCTTCTGAACTCCATACAGTCCCATCCTTACCAGTATAAAAAGGCGAAGGATCCAGGACTATTTCATCTTCTTGTTGTTCTCCGCCTTCTTCTGCATCACTACCTTCTCTGAGATCTTCATCGAAATGATTAGGGGCTGACATAGGGTTCACTGTTTCTCTTACTTCTTTGCTATCTTCATCCTCTTCATGATCAGAAGAGTCTTCTGCTAAAAAAAGTTGAATTTTTCTGAAAAGTCTGGGCCATTTATCCTGAGGAATGTCTTCTCTTTCCGACTAGACCCTAATGGTCCAGGACGAGCCATTCCGTCGTATATAAAAAAAAAAAAAAAGGAAACTGCTTCTGCAGCTATCACCAAAACCTTGATAGTCTATCACAGGATGGTCTAAGTGACCACTATAAACGTCACTCGTTTGTCACAGGATGGTCTATCAGACCACCATTCCGTACAGAAAAACTAAGCACTGTAGAACCGGGGAACTGAGAAGGTAATATCGCACTGTACACTTGTTATCATAGAACTGATTGAGGAATACAAGAAGGCCGCATCACTTATGGAGTCCCAGGGCGGCCAACATAAATACAAAAAAATTCCCTCCTGGTCTAGTAGACCAACCTGTGACGAAACGGGTTAAGCGGGAAGCGGTGCACTATGGACGTACCCTAACATCTGCCTGCGACATTCCATTGGTGCCCTCCACTTCCTGACAAGCCTCCATCTTCTTCCATCGACTATCTCCCAATAACCTAATAACCTACGTTATGGCTGACTTAGCCAACCCCGGTATAGAACTTAAACTGGGTTTGTCTTAGTCAGTTACCTCATTGTTGTAACTTGTTCAACTTCTATCCCCTTCCAGAGCCAAAACATCAATATTGTTTTAACAGAGGCGTCCAAACATCAAAATTAGATAGAGATTTAATTAATAACATGACAATTTTAGCAAAATAATAATAATAACATTTTCGATTTGCTTAATAAAAAAGCCGGAAATTATTCCATATTTAAGTTTTTTATTTTTTGCCAGCTTTTGACACTAGTAATAAGCACGAATAAATAGATGAATAACTTATTGTTTCTTAAATCTATACTAATATATCTGTGGTCACAGGGAATAAATTGGTAAATCTAAATTCGTAACTTTTCAGGGCAGCACTTTTTTACTTTTGCATTAATCGTGTAAATCGAGTTTTTGGAATAAATAAATTATGTTTACATCCTTATTAATCATAAACCTTCTAAATCTATAGGAGTCAATGACAATGAATATTGTTAATCCTTTCTTGAATTTTCCCTTAGTTACCTAATCATTCCACATCACTTATCTAGTTATCTCTAGTTAAATCCAGATCTAGTTAAATCCAGTTACCTCGTGAATGATTCCTCAAATAAGTAGATTAAGTTGATTTAACCGAGAACAAACACAATTTTACGAGATACCAAGAAACCCACATCTTTATAATTCCGAAAGTATTAGAGTCCTGAGCTCTCAAATTCTTCACAGTGATCACAGTAGACTTAACTCATTTGGCCATTTTACTATTTAACAACCCTGTGACCATAGATATAAAGAGAGAGTTTATTTGTTTGAGGTAATCTCAAGAAATTCCCAACCGATTTGGATAATTCTTTCACTGTTTAGAAGCTTAATTCTTTCCGGTAGATATAGGATATACATCCTCACGCTTTTTCAAAAGGGTGCTGAGCAGTGAAGCAACAGAGGAGGAACGGCCGTCTAGGCGCCATTTACAGTGTATACTCTGCCTAAACCGTTGAAGATATATCAAAATGATGTATAGAAGAATTGTTCGCAATAAAAAGTTCTACAAAAAAGTCTGCGACAGCATATACATATCTATAACAGATAGCCTTCAATAAGAGTTTTTAATTTAGGACTTACAGTGAATAGTTACGAACCGTTTTTTAAATTAATCACTGAATACTTTCAAACAAATATATATTTATTCACCACTAGTATCCAGAGCCGGCTTTTCCTATGGTGCAGGGTGTGCAGCGCACACGGGCGCAGGGTCTCAGGGGGCGCCGAGAGTCGCTCGCGACACCTCCAAAGATGCGTCGCTGTCGGCGCCGGCGCTCTCAAACTCCCTGCGCCCTTGTCGTAGCCTAAAGATTTTGCTAATGCAAAAGCACGAAAAGTAACTTTTTTGTAAATATAGGTATTTGTGTTGTATTACGAGCGTCCTGTAATGTAACTAGTTTTTAAATTAAATATTTTTGAAATATCTACAAAGTTGTGCTTTTTTATTTTTATAACCCCTTCCTTCCTAAATATATTTTTTACTCCTGTACCTATTGCTTCCCGACATCATTTAAAATTGCACCATTTGCACCCGAATTTCCGTTTGAAAATATAACTGTAAGTAATCCATTTTGACCGCGCGCCTACTAGAGGGCGCCAGGGTGTTGATTGCACACGGGCGCTACATGGGCTAGAGCCGCCTCTGCTAGTATCTATTGTCTAAGGTATATATTAAATTAAAATATAATATATACTTTATGAAAATTATTTATTGTGACTCATGCCCGGGCTTTAACTATGAGGTCATATCTCCCACCAGAGCGTTGTTTCGTCACTTTAGTGGAGGCGAGCCTGGCACAGCCAGGTGAATAATTATATAAGGTAATACATTATAATAATTGATTTTATAATAATCTTAATGTGTGTAAATTTTTTAAGTCATAGTGTAAAAGGCAGATTACAAATAATTCGAGCTGGGGAAATAAATAGCTGGTGATTCACCGACTCTTATTTTTTTTTTAAGAAACCTAAAATTCCTTAACCATTTTTATAAGAAATGATTGGGTGGTAAATTCTTAGAGTCAAAAAGGTTTTTCAGTTTTTCTGCGCTCCAGGAGATAAAATATTGCAAGACAAGCTTTCGTAAGTAAGATGGGAGTTTGTAAATTGACTTCATTAGCGCAAGCAGAGGCAAGCAAATTTCAACTTAATGCACTCTAAATGCTCCTAACTTTTAATGAACTAGTCTGATCTTAAAGCATGTTTCACCATTGTTATATGCTAGGAAAAATTATTATTACTGGCCCTCTTCATACTGTGATTTAAAAAATTTATACACATTAAGATTATTAATATATTACAGTGGAATCCCGATATTTCGTATCCCGATTATTCGTATTTCCGGCTAATTCGTACAAATTTGCCGGTACCCAGAGAAAATCCCGATAAGTGGTATAAAAACAATGCATTTCGGACCCCTCGGTAATTCGTATTATTTTTATGCTCGAGGTCACTTAAAACGTCTTATAATTCGTATTTCCAGCTAAAAAACCTCGTTAACTCGTACTGTTTTCAAGAGGGGGAGAGAGGACAGTGAGAGACGAGAGAGCAGAATGAGTGCGAGATAAATGTTTTCTAGGAAATCACTTGATTCCTACAGAACCAAAGGGGAGAGCGAGTGAGAGAGACAAGTTTTCTATGAAATCTCATATTATCTCATGTAATTCGTACTCTTTTCACTCAAAGGAAATGAGGAGAGGAGAGGGGGAAAGTTTTAGCAATTTTATTGATCTTTTCTAACATTTTTTCGAACAAATGTTTGATTGGTGTTTATTTAATCTAGAACATATGTACCTATTTTTTATTGCAGGTATTGTTTATTGTATAGTTTTTATTCTTACCACATTGTACATACTTCTTAATACATACATATTTGTATTAATACGTTTTTTAATTTTTTATATTTTGTACTCCCGATAATTGGTAATCCCGATAATTCTTACCAAACCGTCAGTCCCTTGACCATACGAATTATCGGGATTCTACTGTATTATTATTTTATTTTTTTTTTGTCTTTATAATGTTGGTCGCAACTGTTACCATGTCGCAACAACCAGCTACCAAGAGGACTTCATTGGATGTTTGATTAGGTTATAAATGAAAGCTGTATTTTGTAAAATATAGTTAAGACCCTGAGTAAAGTGGTCTCAATTTTTGTCCTATTTCGGGAAAAATCTAATCAGTTCATTGTTTTTGAGATGCACACATAAACATCACCACGAAAATGTACAAAAGGGGCCTCTTTCTAGGATTTTCGCACGATTACAATTCTTCCTTACTACATTACTATATATATAGGTATAAGCAAGTAAAAAATTTTGATGGTGAATTTTTAGCTAGATTACTTAGCAAAAAATAAAACGCCAAAAAATGTCAGCCCCAAAATGTTTTTTATTTTTTTTGGCGGGTGTTGGTAAATGCCGGACGGTGACAGGGTGGTCATGCGCCCTGTCGGAGACTGAAGTTCCAAGTTTCGGGTCACTTAGAGAGATGCCTTTCAACATGTTGCTTCTCTTTGCCATGATCTATCTCGTCTCCAACGGTACGTCACTCAATCACTCATCCATCACTATATTTCTTTTATTATTTTTTTTTATTATTTTAAATAAAATATTTATTTTTATTTTTATTTTAGATAAAAAATATGAACTCCATCCGACAATTTCAACCCCTGCCATACCAATTTAAAATTTTTCATAACTTATTTATTTTTCTAATTATAAACTCAATAGAAAAATAATAAAATGCATATAGAAGATTTTTGAATAAATAAATGGAGAAAATTTTTAATGTAGTGACAATCGGTTGAATATTTTCAAAATTTCAGCGTATCAAAACTGGAGAGAAATAAAATTTTGTCATTTATAAACGAATCAACCGATTCTCTCAGAATTGGCCTAAAATTTCCATCAGTCTATAAAAATCTACTGAAATTTTATTATTTTACTTCTTAGTTAAAAAAAAAAACTTTCTGAAGAATTCAAACCTTGAGCTCCAACTTGGCTGGGCTTATAATTATCTGATCGAATTAATATTTTCAATAACATAATTTTTCACACATTCAGAATCATTTGGTGGAAATCGGTTGAATAGTTTAAAGCGTGTCAAAATTTGAATTAAACTCAAAAAACAGTGGATAGTGAACACAAAAATTTATTCAAGGCGTTCATTGCAATGTCATATTTTTTAAATTATTCAACAGATTTCCCTTAAATTCAGTTTAAAATGTTTTTTTTTTAAATTATTAGAATATAACCATTTTACCTTTGTTTTATTTTCTATATAGTCTATAGCCCTCAAAAAAAAGTTGAAACTTTTTTCAAACAATGGTTAAAGAAATTTCCCTGATCAGTTCGGGGTTATAGAGGGCCCAAAATTACGTCATAAAAATGTATACTACAAATATATAATGTAAAATAAAAATAATAATAATAATAATAATAATAAATACAGTAGATACATCTTTAAATTTTAATTTAAACTATGGTAAATACATTTTATTATTCTTCTGAATGTCTTTTTCACGACGATATTTCCCTATCTCAGGTCACAATGTATAATGTATAATAAATGTATGATATAAAAAACGTCATCATGTACTTCATCAGTACGAACCAACCGACTAAGTTTTTTCTCTCCCTCTTACATTTTGTTTTGTCTAAAAAAAAAACAATAGTTAACTTACACATAGACTTTTGAATCCTCCACATATGAGATTTTGAGTCAACAATTACTTATGGGGTTTTTGAATTTAGATATACAATTTCGTGTCAATACATCACAGTTACTAGAGTTTTTTGTGCTAATCACCTCCCTAATCCTCTCTATAGTCGATTACTCCTTTATAAAAATTTCAATGTGGGTCATATTCAATCTATTTTTTCGTGCTGAATCGAATGGTGAAGTCCGTTTAGCGATAGGAATGATACGAAAGAAGCTAGAGCACATAAATAGAACAATGATCTTTTATTTTTACATAAATAGGTTTATGTTTACTTAAATAGGTAGGTACTTAAGAATTAATAAAAACGCTAATGGCCATAGTAGCCGATACGTTGAAAAAGAAAAAGAAATAAATATTTGATTTTCGATTTTATACTTTTGTTTAATTTTTTGTATGATTTTTTATTTAATTTTATATACCTATATAATATACAAAACAAAAGTGCAAATAGGAACATATAAAAAAAAAAACTTAAATAAAATCTGTAGGTTCTTAGCAACTGAAAAAACTTAAGCAATGAAATAAGTAAAATAAGGTACCTAACATCAGATCAGGGGGCTGAAGAAATCCCTCGGGATAGACAAAGGCTGTGTTGAGCCAACCTTCATTTTGTGAGATAAACAATTCTTTCCTATATCCACATTCCACCCACTTTTTTTAAAAATGTCCACAAAATATTTTTAGTTTATTTTCGAGGAGTAATATGTTACGCATAGAAACATTCGCAGGAGAGATGGTGCGTAAAATCTCCTCTCTTAAAATTACACAATTTTGTGAATCACCAGGATGTTCTAATAAGTTATATAACTCACGGTTTGTCGCGAACATGGTGGTGTGCCAGGACCGAGAACGGATATTGAACGATAAGAGCAGAATTAAGAATAAATAGACAACAAACACTGCGTTTTGCTGGACTTTGACCCTAGAAACCACTTGTTCAAACATGATTTCCGGGAAAAATGGGACGAAGTGGGATATGATTTTTGCGTATTTCTCTCACTAGATACCTAAGGTTAACACCTGTGGAGTCCGTTTTTCGGAACAACTCGGAACTTTTTTGTAATGTACGCTAAATGCCCACAACGTTACTAAACATCAAGTGTTATACATTGATACAGCCATTTTTTATTTCATTTATATTTTTCTCAGCTTGAATACACCTCATCAGTACGAAAAAATTATACAACATTACCAAAAGAACGAAACTCTTAGGAACAATTAAATAGAAAGATACGGTTTCATGCAAATTCAAGTCTAGAGCTCTCGATTTTAGATACATATGCCGGAAACAAGGCCTTATCACTGCATGTCTCTGGAATGTCCCCACATTTTCTTATTCCAGAAAGGCTAGAAAACGATCCTATAAGCTCGCTTACTGGAAAAAAAAATTTTGAATTTTTCATCCATGTCGGGGAATTTACCTGAGTCGTCCCACTGTGCGGCGGTTATTAGATTTATTGTTTTAACCCTCCCCCCCTTATCCCTTTTCTCTTTGGCCATTTTGGCTGAAAATTAATAGGTGTTTTCCTTAGAGGGTTTTGGATACACATTTAAAATTTCGTGTTGATACATTGACTCTATCGGGAGTTATCATGTTCACAGGCACACACATACAGATTTTTTTTTTTCATTTTTGGAATCAGGAGTTAAGAAAAAAAGGTCGTACACCTGGGGGAGATAGAATGAATGTATCGATACATTTTGTATGTGTATCCAGAGCCTGTTGATTTTCAGCCAAAAAGAAGAGAATTACAATAATTGCTTTTGCAATGAATGTATAGACACAAACTTTCATATGTATATTCAAAACTTTTTGAGGACGAAACATATCAATTTTCCGCGCATTCGGCCGAAGGGTCAGAAATCAGAGGGGTGGGTGGAAGGAGGTCAAAACAAAACCACTAATAACAACTGATGTAATGAAAGTATCTACACTTTAGTATGAGGATTCAGAAGCGACTACGTAAGTCAAATATTTAGTTTTCGCCCAAACGGTCGATTGGCTTTGAACGGAAAACAAAAACGTAATTGATTAATTGTGCTGGGGAAGTACATAGCTGGTGATTTACCTACGAATTTTTTTTACTTCAGAGAGTACAATATAACCCACTTTTCAAGTAAATGATTTAAGTCTCAGGATGCGTAGAGCTTAAGATGGAAGATAGAACCTTTGAAATTTGAGAAGTACCAGTTTTATTCTGAACTGTGGGACATCTTTGAAAACTAACCGGGTCGGATATGATTTGTTCTGTTCCTTTTTTTTGTTTTAAAACTGCCTAAAGTCTGAACAAATTCATGGATTTGAACATTTTTTGATGTAAAACTTCAATAATGAAGTATATTCTCTGACCCCCTGATTACAAAAATGAAATTAAAAAAAAAAATGTCGTCAGTGAATCACTGACATTACACTTCCCCAGCACGAATTAATGAACAAAATATTCGATTTTCCACTATCCCTTTTATCGACAGGTTTTAATCATTAGTTGACTAAGGCCTGGGGCACACTTGCAATTTTCAGTTGAGCAACTGTTTGATTGCATGTTTGTGTTATATGAAGTGCTATGGACCTGCGCACACATGCAACTACAACTGATTAACCAGTTGCAGCAACTAAACAGTTTGTGGTCTGGCTCAAATTTTTTAGTTGCATCTAGTTGCGCAATCGCCTTGTGTCACATTGGATTGAATGGTGGTGAGCTCACTTGCAATCAAACAGTTGCAACTTATTCCATAGTTCGTTTGAATTTTTGAGTATGCAGAAACTAATAGCTAAGGAATTTATTACAAATAGTTTTTTTACCTTAGTGTCACTGAAAGCCGCTCTTGCGGAGTAATACTCCTCCTCCATCTCGTGTCCCGTCGAGTAATACCAGGACGCTCAAGAAGCTCGTCAAAAGTTTTCAAGCTCATTCGGTAGTATTTAAAAAATTTCACTGGGTAACTTCTTAAATCTGCATACAATTTATGGAATTGCCCCTTCTCGCTACGCTGTGTCGTCAACGCCTTTTGCATTTTTTCCTTCTTATCTCAAGGGCACACAACGCAGCCAACTCTCTGAAGTCCATCTCGCAACTACTAATTCCATCCCCATACGTATCAACCAAACTTTTTAGTTGCAGTAGTGTGCCCAAAACCATGCAACTGCGACTAAACAGTTGCTCAACTGAAAAGTGCACGTGTTCCCCAGGCCTTACGCAGGGACTTCTAAATTCTCAAACTGAATTTTGGGTCGGCATTTATTAAGGTTTTTGAGTTGAAATCCCCTCTCCTTCGGCCGACTTAGATGACAATTGAAGAGCACGGGCAAAGAACCAGATTTGTCACCAGATGTTGAAATTGAGAAAACTGAAATTTAATGTTTGAAAGTCCATATCTATCAATTCCCCGCACGTCATATTTTCAGCTTCCACTTTCGTAGTGACAAACCGTCTTTTTGAAGCCCGTAACGATGGTGAATCGAGAAGTATGTTTAATATACTAATACTGTAGTGGCGATATCTCACATTCGAGAAAAAAGTGACAAACCTGGTTCTTTCCCCGTGCTCTTCAATTGGTGTCGTCTTTATGAGGTTCTGCTCCAAACAGTCGATTGGTTTTGGAGGTAAACCAAAAAATTAATTGATTGATTTGTTGAGAGAAAATACTGTTGATAATTCACTGATGACTTTTTCTATTTATTTTTTTTTTGCGTCGGAATAAATGAAATTCCGTTGAAAACCCGTAATCGATTTTTTGGCAAATTACTTACTTCCAGCTGCGGAAGTTAAATGCATTCTCTCCCGAAGATATTCTGTACATCTGTAGTCTATTGACTACTGACGTGCTCCCAGCGGTAGTGATATTAAGACTATTCAAACCAATTAGTTTTATACTTGGTGTGTATACTTTTTTTTTTAAATCTTGGAAAAGGGAGGGGGGTAATTGCTTCCATTAACGCTAAAATCCGTCGTTGATGATGATTAACGTTCTTTTAAAAACGCATTTTTCATGTTTCCTAGACTTTGTATTTTTTTATTTTTTTTTTTTGCAAACCTTAAAATTAGGTGCCCGCGTTTATTATCTGTAGAGCGGTAATTATTTTTTATCTATTCTTGTGCTAAAAACGGATGTACGTACATAAAGACAGATGTGTACTCTAAATTATACATTGACGAACAAAATGCTCAGTGTGAGATCGAACATGATTTATCTATTCTTGTGTTATAAACGGATGTACATACAAAAAGACAGTTGTGTACGCTAAATGATGCATTGACGAACACAGTGTTTTCAGTGTGAGATCGAACATGATTTATCCATGCTTGTGCTATAAACTGATGTACGTACATAAAGACAGATGTGTACGCTAAATTATACATTGACGAACAAAATGCTCAGTGTGAGATCGAACATGATTTATCTATTCTTGTGTTATAAACGGATGTACATACAAAAAGACAGTTGTGTACGCTAAATGATGCATTGACGAACACAGTGTTTTCAGTGTGAGATCGAACATGATTTATCCATTCTTGTGCTATAAACTGATGTACGTACATAAAGACAGTTGTGTACGCTAAATTATACATTGACGAACCCAGTGTTTTCAGTGTGGGATCGAACATGATTTATCCATTCTTGTGCTATAAACTGATGTACGTACATAAAGACAGATGTGTACGCTAAATTATACATTGACGAACCCAGTGTTTTCAGTGTGGGATCGAACATGATTTATCCATTCTTGTGCTATAAACTGATGTACGTACATAAAGACAGATGTGTACGCTAAATGATGCATTGACGAACACAGTGTTTTCAGTGTGAGATCGAACATGATTTATCCATGCTTGTGCTATAAACTGATGTACGTACATAAAGACAGATGTGTACGCTAAATTATACATTGACGAACAAAATGCTCAGTGTGAGATCGAACATGATTTATCTATTCTTGTGTTATAAACGGATGTACATACAAAAAGACAGTTGTGTACGCTAAATGATGCATTGACGAACACAGTGTTTTCAGTGTGAGATCGAACATGATTTATCCATTCTTGTGCTATAAACTGATGTACGTACATAAAGACAGTTGTGTACGCTAAATTATACATTGACGAACCCAGTGTTTTCAGTGTGGGATCGAACATGATTTATCCATTCTTGTGCTATAAACTGATGTACGTACATAAAGACAGATGTGTACGCTAAATTATACATTGACGAACCCAGTGTTTTCAGTGTGGGATCGAACATGATTTATCCATTCTTGTGCTATAAACTGATGTACGTACATAAAGACAGATGTGTACGCTAAATTATACATTGACGAACCCAGTGTTTTCAGTGTGGGATCGAACATGATTTATCCATTCTTGTGCTATAAACTGATGTACGTACATAAAGACAGATGTGTACGCTAAATTATACATTGACGAACCCAGTGTTTTCAGTGTGGGATCGAACATGATTTATCCATTCTTGTGCTATAAACTGATGTACGTACATAAAGACAGATGTGTACGCTAAATTATACATTGACGAACCCAGTGTTTTCAGTGTGGGATCGAACATGATTTATCCATTCTTGTGCTATAAACTGATGTACGTACATAAAGACAGATGTGTACGCTAAATTATGCATTGACGAACACAGTGTTTTCAGTGTGGGATCGAACATGATTTATCCATTCTTGTGCTATAAACTGATGTACGTACATAAAGACAGATGTGTACGCTAAATTATACATTGACGATCAAAGTGCCTTCAGTATGGAATCGAACTTAAGTTTACCAATTTTGAGTTCTAAACTTGACCTAGGTGCATAAAAACAAGTATGTACGATAAATTTTACATTTTAGGTAAACGTCATCAAATGTTTTGCTGCAATTTAAGCTAAAATTGAGACCACTTTACTCAAGGGCTTAAGTACATCCTACAAGATACCACTTATATTTTTGTCTTTATCGAAAATCTCTTCAAACAAAAGTTGTAGAGAGAACTAAAAGGCACATTTCATTTGAGAAACGATTTTTCGAAAGCCGCCCATTTAACGAGGTACATGTCGTAAACCCTCAAATCATCATAAGGACGAGGAGGACCTGTTCCGTTTTGTTGGGGTATGTCCCGTCCTTAGAGAGGCCAGACAGAGTTGGCTGGGCAAACCTACCCTAGGGAGGGGGGAACTCATCGCTTTTCTGAATGGGAAAAACTGGAATCTGATCTATAACTACGCAAGGGCTGCATCTAAATATAGAAATATGTTAATTCGGGAATTTAATTTCTAGGACCCTCCTTCCTTCATGTAATTTATGGTTATTACCATTTACCCGCCATGTTGTTTAGTTCATTTTATTTGGTTTCTTGTCTTTATTTTATTTTCTCATTATTCGCATTATTATTTTTGTATGTTTTATGTTTACAAATATTTTTTTTTTTTAAAGAATTTAACGATGATTATTTATTCTCTTCATTTATTTATATAAGGTAATGTGTTTTTCATTATCAAATATCTGTAATGCCAACTCCGACTGACGGCCTAAATGGCTATAGTCTAAGTGTTTTTTTTCTTTGTATATTTCTTGGAATGATGTTATTTTTCTTCTTTTAATAAAAACCATTCTATTCTTCTATTTTATTCATAAGGACGACAACTATTAATTTGCAGCATAAGAATAAGGAGAGGCAGCGAAACTTAATTGAATAATTCGTATTGGGAAAGTACATTTTCACAGTTTAATGGAGAAAGCAGATGAGTATAGGTGGATAAATGGCAAAAAGGAAAGAAGAAGTGACAATATGGATATCTAGGAGGCAGTATGCAATCAGGAGGAAGGTAACAGGGTGATTATCTGCCAGAGCTCCTCTTTCTATACTACTTTGATGAAACAATAATAACTTCGTTACAAAAGGTCAAAAAGGGTTAAATTAAACATAAGAATTAAAGACCGTTTGTGACAACTCTTTAAATGTACGTACCTACTTACTTTCATCTTTTATTGAATACAATTAAAAATGTAACCACAAAGAAGTTGAATACTACCGTATAAATATTAGAATTGTTGAATTTCAGGGTTCAGCTCAAAAACCAAAGACAAAACCCTTACAACGAGTTCGCATTCAAAATATAAAAGGTGTCGGTGAATCACCAAATTAATCAATCATGTTTTGGCTCTGTTTCCAAAACCATTGGGGTATAACTGAATACTTGACTTACACAGTTAGTTAGTTATTATGACTCATGCCCGGGCTTTAACTACGAGATCATATCGCCTACTACCAAAGCGCTCTTTCGTCACTCTGGTGGACATGAGTCCGACTCTACTGTGGGAGTCCTAAATTTGTATTCGCCTAGGGGTCTTTAACGAATACCTTAAATCGTACAGGCTACGAACCATCGCTTAACGTCCCCATCCGAAGGAAGCCTCTCCGGCCCTCAGAAGGCAAGCATGCATACCACTGAGCTACCGGCGCCCTCTACTTACAGGAATGAAGAGAACACATGTAGATGAAACACATAAAAATTTCGTCTTGATACATTATTTCTATCGGTTATCGTGTTCATAGGCATACAGAGAAACAGACATTTTTTTTTCATTTTTGGAATCAGGATAAACCTGAATTTCCATTGAAATCTCCACATTTATGACCGATAACAAAAATTCCCTTATACGTCGTATGGCTGGGAAAGCAAAAAAAATAATTAAAAAATCCGCCAAGACGTCTAAAGCGGGCATGGCAGAGGGACCTGCTCCAGGACTAGCCTGGACTCCTCTTCGGTCACGTACCTCAGCAGTACAGCGACACACTTGCCACAGCACATCATCACGATCACTAATGACAAATGTTGTCGTTGTGAATATGTAAATAAAAAAATAAAAAAAAATGAAGAAAGCAATTCAAAAATGACATTTAAACTGTTACTTACATTTATTTGTTAATTGACGGGGTTAGAATCAAAGTGGTCCAAGTGACATTTTTAAAACTTTCAAGAAACTGTGCATTAAGTTCTTAACTGATTTAAAAAATCTATAATTTATCGAAACCGGAAATATTTTGTCTTCAGCTTTTATGGTGAAAGTTGCTGTTAGCAAACCATAAAATTGAATAAAAATCTTAATTTCAAGGTCACTATTGATATGTTTAAGTTACTGGTTCATGTCACCAGAATGGAATAAGTGATTTGCCACTAGATCTCAGCACTGGCTAGGATTTCACTTGTACAATTTTTTTCTTGAACAGAACTATCATTTTTATACCCGATTATGCACTTAAAGAAACATTTTCAAAAATGTCACTTGAACCATTTTGATTCTAACCCCGTCGGTTGTATGTATATTTCAGTTAAAAATAAATTAATTGATGCCCAAGTATATGGTAGTCCTACATCCGTGCAACGTCAGGTAACCACCTAGTTATTAAATTATTTGATGTGAAAAAGATGTTAGTAGGGAGGTCATTAAGTTTGCATGGTCTAAGTTGAGTGTAGAAAATGTTGAAGCGACAAGTTTTTATTTCATTATTAAGTTATCCGTAGAATACATCAGTTCTCGTCCCGGTACCTACATAACTTTATCAAGCCCGTGAAGTTTAAGTAGCACCGCACAGTAAAACCCAATTATATTAACATTTCATACTTACATGCTCAGTGAAAATATCAAGTTTTTATGATTCTGCCTGAAGGACAAAAAAAAGTCGTTGGTCAATCACCGGCAATGTACTTCCCCAAAACAATAAAATCAATTGCAGATTTCGCTCCCCCTCCAAAACCACAAAGTTGACTATTTGCGCTAATATTCAACAGTTGTCTTACACAGGGGCTCCTAAATTCTACTACTAAATTTTGTGTCGATAAATTTATTACATCGGCAGTTATTAAGATTTTTGAATTTAGCCCCCCTTCCTTTCGCGTTTAAGCTGCATATTAGAGGGTCACACGCACAGCGGTCGCTTAGAGGGTCACGCATGGAGGTCGCTTAGAGGGTCGCGTGAGTTATTGTCACTCAATTTTTCAGCATTCCCTCGGCTAAGCAGGTGATTCCTAACACCTGAAGTTTCAATATGGAGTGAGGGAAGAACTAAATGAGATAATTAAGAAATTCCGAAAATTTTGAAATTCTTAGTTTTTTAACTAAAAAAACCCAAATAACAGGGCGAATTGGAGATTATTCTCAGTAATTGATTATTCCATGTAAATAACGATGAAAAAGATTTCGTCTTTTTGTTTGACATGGCAACAGAGGCCAAGAAAACATTTGTACTACAACAAAATTCGCAGATCGAAAATATTGAGAAGACATTAAATGAATTATCTAATTAAGTTTAGCTTAATGAGTTGAAGTAGACATATTGAGAACTTCTATAGTTCTGAACAAGAACTCAAATACAGAAATAATTTATCATTGTATTCAAGGAAGTTTTATGAGAGGCTACAAGAAAAATGTTTTCTGATGTCTGGCCATTATAATTGAAGCAGAAATATGGGCATACCTGTTCCATGTGAATAACTATGAAAAATATTTTGCATTTTTGTTCGACATACTAGATATGTATCACTCTCATACAGAAATATTTTATCATTGTATTCAAGCAGGTAGAGTGAGGCTCATGTCCACCAGAGCTTCAAAAGAGCGACCTCGAAGTCACAATAATTAACTATTAAATTTCGTGACAATACATTCATATTTCTGCAGTTATGGGTTTTCCGTGTTAAGTCCCCTCCCCCTTTATCTCTTTCTTCCATTTAGCCAATTTTTTTCAACACGAAATTTTTTTTCTCTAAATTTTGGAACCGTCGGAAAACATGAAATTCCGTTGAAAAATCAACGTCGAATTTTTTGATCGATTACTTTGGATATACATTGTATTAGTTGATAGAAGTAATGTTTTGGGAGAAATAAACTGAAGGAGCGACCGAAGGAGCGACACCAAACAAAACAAAGAATAGAGAAGTTTTTTTTTTTTTTTTTTTTTGGCCTTATGTACGATGCATATTAGCCATGTCACTGCGTAATTTACTAGTTACTTAAGACATCCATGGCCCCAGGAGGGAGTTCTATCTATGAAATAAAACTCACTCCCGGACGGGATTCGAACCCGCAAACCATGGTGAGACCATGCGACCAAAGCCCTACGCTCTAGCCCGCACGGCCACCATGGCTCCCTCATAGAGAAGTTGATTTAAACGAAAATACTATAATTTAATTATAGGTTAGGTTAGGTTAGGTTTTATGACTCATGCCCGGGCTTTAACAACGAGGTCATATCGCCTACTACCAAAGCGCTCTTTCGTCACTGTGGTGGACATGAGCCCGACTTTACTGTGGGAGTCCTAAATTGTGCCTACCCTAAATTTTTATTCACCTAGGGTAGGGGTCTTTAACGAGTACCTGACATTGTACAGGCTCGGGACCATCGCTTAACGTCCCATCCGAAGGACGGCGTGCTTAAGTTTATTTTACCTCCCAGATAAAATAAACTAAGGGCCTCGGTCGGGTTACGAACCCACGATAATTTAATTATATTTAGTTCGGAAGTCAGGCTGACCTTCGAATGAGAGCAGCACTGTGGACCCTCTAATCATCAGAAGCACAGAGGTCGCTTACAGATTCGTACACCCAGGGCCGTCGCATGGTTTATTGGCGCCCGGGGCGAGATTTTGTCAGCCCCCCCCCCCCCCCCCCCCCAAACACACAATGAGCGACGCTCGTTATACAAAGTATGTATTTGTTCAATAAATGCATACAACGTAATATTCAAAATTCAGTTATACATAACTTTCCAAAATACGTTATGTACATCTAACTTCATTTTTTCAAATTTTTTTCTTATTACTTTTCGCTTCCGCGGCGCCCAGGGCGGTCGCCCCACGACGGCCCTGCGTACACCCATACCTCAAATTTCGTCAAAATCCTTCATTTGACGTAAATATCATAAATTGGAAAAAAAATCGTTAGAAGGTCGTGTGTATGTCCCGATAAGGAACCCGCGACTTTCTAACACGCTCATATACGTGGCAGCGACCCTCCAAGGATGGATTTACAAGTTTACAAGCACCTACACATTTTTTTTCATTTTTGGATTCAGGGAACACATAAAATCCTGGTGAAAACTCAATTTCGAATTTTTATAAGAGAGGTTGAACTCTTGAAAAAATTAATTACTTTTTCCTTTGTGTATTTAAGGCACGATATTTCAATTTAGGCCGTGTCTTAATACATTATCTTTAAAATTATCTTGCGCTAAAATTGAAAAACAGAGAACATCATTCATTAGATGTAATATAGAATAAAATTATTAAAATATCATTAAATTTCAATAATTACTATACATTTTACTAAAATGTATTTCATATTGTCTAGGTAATTTCAATTTTAAACGGTAAAATAAATATTTAAATAAATACATTTTTATTCTTTTTGGAACGGAGGACTAATATTCCTTATTTGAGACTTGTTCTAATTTGAATATGTTGGTTTACAAAACACACTATTCGGCCTTTATGGTCTCCGGAGAGTTGTTTTATTAAACATTTGTTATAAGTGACGTTTCGTCCATTTCAGGCATTATTAAACTAAAACAATAACAAACAAAATTAGGAAACCATATTACATTAAAAAATTAATTTATAATATTTCAATTTGGCAAATACATATTATGTAGTAGGTATATATAAAGAAAAAGTTAAATAAACTATATATCATAACTAACTTTATAAAGAAATTTGTTGAATATATAATAAATTCAAATAGATATAATAAATAGAAAATCATCTATCGTTTTTCAGCCAAATCGACCAATGGGGATTAGGGGGAGGTTTAACTCAAAAACTCATAAAATGGGTAGAAGGGAACAGGAAATAAAAAAGTACAATTGATGAGAGAAGCCAGCCAGTGCTGACACTCCCTTAGACAGTCTCGTTATTTATTCATAGAAGATCGCGAGGCCAGCGTCGTCTTGAGCGGCGTGGAGGGTTGTCGAGATGGGACTGAGACTTGCAATGGAAGTTCTTGAAGCGGAGTTGGATTAGGACTTGGACATAAGGAATGTTGAGGTCTTTGTGTAGGACTTTGTTGGTGACATAAAAGGGAGCATTGACAATTTGTCGTAGGACTTTCTAGTCCATATGTCCATTTTGGTCGTATGATTGTTTTGTAAATTGTTAGTTTGTTCTCAACAGATAGTTTTGACTTTGATCCGAATAGTTGTCTTAAGAAACCATATCGTCTGTTGAGTTCTTGTCGTTTAAGTCTTGTGTGGGGATTCCACGTTAGTCTGCTGTCTAACAAAAAACCCAAGGTACCGTACGTAAAAATTCTAATAACCATTGTAATGAATGTATGGACATAAAATTTCTTTTGTAAATTCAAAATCCCATAAGAACGACACTTTCATCGGAATTGGCAGAAGTGAAGGGGGATCCTAATACCTGATTTAATGAATGAATCGATATGAAATTTCATAATTAAAGTCAAAACCCAATGAGGATATCTGAGGAGTTTTCTATGAATTTTCACGTTTCAAGGTCATCTGAAAACGTTTTTACCATTTCCGTGATGATGTCTGTTTGTGCTTGGGTGTATGTGATTGAAACTTTGTGCCGCTGTAACGCAGATACAATTGTAGCTATGAATTTAAAGTTTGTAATGAAGAAATCCTGATTAGTTTTTGAACAACTTTACTTAGGGGCTGAAGTATATTTTCCAAGATACAGCTTACATTTATGACCAAATCAAAGATTTTTTTCATATAACAGTTGTAGAGAGAAGTTAAAGTTTTTTTCAACTTTTTTCCCTCAAACTAAGTTCCATATTCAAAATTTCTGTAAATAATATGTAATTTATTTTTAATACCCCAAATATCAAGCATAAAGCTGTCATAACGCGTACATATTTTCTTGCCATGAAAATTGGTCGTTGAAAGTGCCCATACATGTATTTCCCCAGAGTATTGTTGAGAACCAATTCTAGAATAATATTCTAGAAATTCCCACTTTATTTTTTGCTTATAGCATGGTCTAATATTAGTTCAATAATGCCATAACTGCAAAAAAAAAAAAAACACTACGAATTTTTCGCTCTCCCTCTGAGACCGTTTGTAAATCAACAGGTGCTCTCTCATAGAGGGCACTGGTTGCTGAGTGGTATGCGTGCTTGCTTACTGGGCTCAAGTTCGAGGTTCGAAACCCGACTGAGTCCCTTAGTTTATTTTATCTGGGAGTTAAAATAAACTTAAGCATACCGTCCTTCGCATGGGACGTTAAGCGATGGTTCCGAACCTGTACGATGTCAAGTACTCGTTAGGTAGTAGGCGATATGACCTCGTAATTAAAGCCCGGGGAGTTATAATAACTAATTAACAAGTGCTCAACTCAGGGACTTCTCATTTCTCATTTAAATGTCGTGTTGATTCATTATAAAATAAATCGACTTATATACAACGCAGTGTTGAAGTCGATGTAGACTTACGTACTTGAACTCTGGGTTCTACCAAGGTTTCCAATCTGTAGCGTATCCAATCTCTTCAACCCAAAATCCTTCGTACAATAGCCAACAAAAGCTCCTTATTCCTTCTCTCAGTCTACAGCTGGACTGATGTTAATCTACAGTTTCATCATCCCAGTTGGATCACATGTTCTTTTTTAGTCACTATATATCAGTGGCGTATATATGGGGGTGGGGGGCCCAAGGGGCCCGGGCCCCCCCCCCCCCGAAATAAAAAAAATATTAATATAAAAGTAAAAAAAAAGTATATAGTAGTTTGATATTCGATGAAGACGTTCTGTATAAGTTTGCAGGTGTCCCAAGAAACCTGGACTTTGTTTTGTAAAGAGAACAAGCTAAAGGAAACCATTTTTTTAATTTGATATATTCACTTATTTTTTATAACTCAAAAATATTATACCTAATTCAAAATATTATAATTATATATTGACTTCTGTCTGTCGTAAAAACTTACTTTATTTCTTAACCCCCATAAAAACAGTTCTTTGGTCTTTATCAAATACTTACAAATAACTACATAACTGATATACTTAGCTAGTTTATTTTTTAAAAAAGCTTCAAATTAAATTTAAAAAGTTAAAAACAAAAACAATAAAATTTAATTTTTCTGGGAGAAGTCCCTATGGGACCGCCAATCCTGCTACCAATGTTACCTCTGGTAATACAAGGTGATACTTTTTTTTTCCTTATAAAATCGGCCTGGTGGGCCCCCCCCCGAAATTTTTTCCTATATACACCACTGCTATATATTTTTATTTTATAAGTATTCATTCCTTTCTTTTTCTTTCTATTTATTTCTTTCAGTTCCATGCCGAATACTGTAGGTGTGTGTTATTTTGGATATATAACTGTTAATAAATTGATACTTCCTGTCATATATATTTATTTTTCCTATTATTTTTTACTTTATAATTTTAACTTTGTTCCTCATTTATTTTAATATGATTTGTTTATCCTTATTTCTAACTGTTTTTGTTTCTTTAGTTGCTATAGGCCCTTATTTGTTATATTTTATTTTAACTTGGTTGCTACTTGTATCTCTTTTGTTTATTTCTTATGTTGTTATTCTTAGGGGACGTATGTCCCAGAATAAAAATTGTTTTTTCATTTCATTTTATTTCAATAAGACCCTCCATACTGACCTCAGCATTCCCTACGTCACTGAAGTATCTAAATCTAGCTACAAAAAAGTATTTCCCTCCCTGACTTCCCAAATGCTTTAGTCTGTGTTCTCCATTCTGCCAAGAGTCGCCAATGGCCCAGAGACCTCCTTAATAGCATCAGTGACAGTGAGTTATAAATAAGTGCAACTCGGCGACACGAAATAAGGCGGATGGATGGAAATGCGGCGTTGTCATTTCGTGCTTTACCACCACTGGGTTGGGTGCTAACTTCACATAGGTAGGTAAGGCTTGACAACGTGGCTCTCACAGCGTTGTCACATGTCACATGGGCCAGCCTCGCCTCCTTTCCTCGATCCCTGGTTACAGGGTATAGAGAGTGTCACCACTGGGTGGGAGAGGATCTCCTAATATTTTGACAATGCCATATTTTACTCAATAAAAAAATTGCTTGTATATATTATTTATACATTTGTGAATATCTATTTGTAAATAAAAGAGAAAAAATATTCATTATTCATCGAGTATCAGGGTTTTTGAGTTGTCCTCCCTTTTCTTCGGCCGATGTTGGAAATCAGAAGTCATTTGTATAGTATTTTGGATACTCTTATAAAATTGTGCGTGTATTTATTCATTCCATTGAGATTTATC
Source organism: Aradus depressus (assembly GCA_963662175.1). Classification (NCBI taxonomy): domain Eukaryota; kingdom Metazoa; phylum Arthropoda; class Insecta; order Hemiptera; family Aradidae; genus Aradus; species Aradus depressus. Next base: position 36,285,623 of record OY759218.1, read on the forward strand.
GTGTTCACGTGTTGACAAGCATAATTGTTCTTTTCATTTTAGGAATCAGAAATTTAGGAAAACAACGCAATTCGACTGAAAACAGCATAGAATTTCTGACCGATTAAGTAACTTCCCATAAGGGTTTTGTACTTATAGGTTAATTTTGGCACAAAAATCGTCGGTGAATGTACTTCCCCATCACGAATTAATCAATTAAGTTTTCACTTTTCCTCGAAAACCAATCGACCGTTTGGGCTAAAAATCAATAGTTGACTTACATTGGGGCTTCTGAATACTCATAGTAAATTTTGTGTCGATACATTAATTTCATCGGCAGTTATTACAGTTTTTGAGTCGAGCCGAAATTTTGGGTGGTGACGAAAACGGCTGAATATTTTTACTTTTAAAAAATGTATTTATTTTATTTTTTAAATAATTATATTTTGAAAATCTGTTCTTACTTTTTTTTTTTTGTTCAATCACACATTTTTGCTATACCTAGAAAAAGGTGAAAGTAGGGCAATTTGGGTGTTTGCCTATGGAGGCCGAAATGCACGGTCATGTATACGAGGACTGTGATGTCCCTGAGTGAGGCATCTATTGACTTTCAACCAAAATGGCCGAAGAGGACATAAGTTGAATAGAGCGAAAAATTAGTTGAATAGTTGGCGCTGGGGTAGTACATTGTGCTTCACCGACTACTACTATATTCCTTCAACTGAAATTATTATTTAAGCCCTCAGTCAAGACTTCTTATCGACCATATTTAAATATGCCAGTCTAGATTTAATGTTGATTTTCAGTTAATTTCTTCTGATTTCCACCTTTTTGCTGCCATCTCACGGTTTACATAACCAACATTGGATCCACACACTCATGCATATGATTTCATCTAATTAGTCATTCCGTAAGGTAGGATATGTTATTTTATGTTTTAGTTCCCCAGCTATACAAAGTTAGTTTTCAAGGTCATATCGCCTACTACCAGAGCGCTCTTTCGTCAATTTGGTGGACATGAGCCCGACTCTACTGTGAGAATCCTAAATTTCTCGTACCCTAAATTTTTATTCGCCTAAGGTAGGTTCTTTAACGAGTACCTGACATCGTACAGTCCCGAAACCATCGCTTAACGTCTCGTCCGAAGGACGGTGTGCTTATTTTTTTTTTTTACCTTCCAGATAAAATAAAGTAAGGGCCTCGGCCGGGTTTTGAACCTGCGATCTTGAGCTGAGTAAGCAAGCATGCATACCACTAACTACAAAGTGTAGGGAAATTGTATGTAATCGGTCAGAAATTCGTTGTATTTAATATTTGTACCCGAAACAGGAATGTCCCTAGAGATGCTCAAATCTCGCCCTGGTATTCCGAAATGACCTCTTAGGCTACTTCCTCTTCCAAATGTTTAAATCAAAAGAACCCTATCACCTTTATCAAATGTTTCAATTCCAGTTCTCCGTCCACCAAAGACCTACCACCCTTCGGACCTCTCCATCCCCTCCCTTCGCTCCTCTGCCTTCCACAACGTGTTCCTTGTCCAGGCCTCCTCTCTCTGGAACTCCCTGCCTCCCCCAACCCGTCACTCTTCTTCCGTGGCTCCTTCAAATCTTCACTATTCTAATTCCAGTCTTCTGCCCACCAAAGACCTACCAGCCTTCGGACCTCTTCATCCCCTCCCTTCGCTCCTCTGCCTTCCACAACGTGTTCCTTGTCCAGGCCTCCTCTCTCTGGAACTCCCTGCCTCCCCCAACCCGTCACTCTTCTTCCGTGGCTCCTTCAAATCTTCACTATTCCAATTCCAGTCCTTTGCCCACCAAAGACCTACCAGCCTTCGGACCTCTTCATCCCCTCCCTTCGCTCCTCTGCCTTCCACAACGTGTTCCTTGTCCAGGCCTCCTCTCTCTGGAACTCCCTGCCTCCCCCAACCCGTCACTCTTCTTCCGTGGCTCCTTCAAATCTTCACTATTCCAATTCCAGTCCTCTGCCCACCAAAGACCTACCAGCCTTCGGACCTCTTCATCCCCTCCCTTCGCTCCTCTGCCTTCCACAACTTGTTCCTTGTCCAGGCCTCCTCTCTCTGGAACTCCCTGCCTCCCCCAACCCGTCACTCTTCTTCCGTGGCTCCTTCAAATCTTCACTATTCCAATTCCAGTCCTCTGCCCACCAAAGACCTACCAGCCTTCGGACCTCTTCATCCCCTCCCTTCGCTCCTCTGCCTTCCACAACGTGTTCCTTGTCCAGGCCTCCTCTCTCTGGGACTCCCTGCCTCCCCCAGTCACTCTTCTTCCGTGGCTTCCTTCAAATCTTCACTATTCCAATTCCTCTTCGCTAAACAGTCCACTCCTCTCTTTAGTTCTTCATTCCCTCTTCTTCGTATCAACATCAAGTATTTTTAATTATTTCAGTTATTTACTTATTTCATTTTTATTTATTTTTAACATTTTTCCTAAATTTTTTATTTAGTAATTTGTTCTATCATAAATATTATACTTCTTCTGTTCATTTTATATATTTTTATTATTCATTCTTTCCCCTCTTATTCCCTTCTCACTCATTTCTGTTAAACCCCATTTTTCTAAAATTAATTTTGTTTCAAACCTTGACTGGGCATCCATTCTTCTCTTTTATAGTCAAACATTAATTTATTACAGTCAGTCGATTTGTAATAATTAATTTTATTATATAATAATATAACAACGTCTTATATAGGTCAATTCACAATAGCTTCCGGCAGGAGCATAGCCAGGATTTTGAGCAGGGGGAGGCCAAGTTAGGCTACGAGGGTTGGGGTATACACTCCCGGGGGCACAGCCCCGTTAGCGTTGCAGACTTGTTGTTATTAATTTGGGAGACTCGGACCTCTAGAAGCTCCCCCTGAGGAAACCACTGACTGTAATACTTAAGTTGACTTTACATGAGCAGCAAAAATGCAAAGCGCAGCAGCAACAAATGCACGCTGTGGTTTCTGTGCTTTTAGAATTAAATGACTCACATCCAATAGCATGCATTTGCTGCTGCTGCGCTTTGCATTTTTACTACGCATGTAAAATCAGCTTTAAGAGTATAAAGTATAACATAATTGACGATTTTGAGCGAGGAAATGAAATGATCGAATTGATATATATTTAAATAAATGTAATATGACTTGTTTTGTACATGTACATTTATGTAACAGCTGAGTGCTGATTTAGGAATCAGACGCACGGGAAATTTGAAGATCCAACGTGCACGTGCCCCCCCCCCCCCCCTGCCCCCCCTTGCTACGCCCTTGGCTTCCGGCGTGATTTCTTATTAGCAAAATCGTCGATAATATCATTATAACTCATAATTTATCATCTTAGATAATTTTTCACTCTTTTTAGATAAGAAAAGCTTCTTTGACCAGAAGATACGAATTGATTAACATACAGGAATAGATAATTAAAATACACAATTTCTTTGTCAAACTTCACTATATATTCTCAAATACTCAACTAGTTTCGCCGTGTTAAGGCATTATCAAGAGTCACTTACAAACTGACAGAATTGGTTGACAGGGTAGAAGGTACAGTTATGGAGGGGGTTTTTAGGTAATGACGGGGAATCCCTTGTTTTTGTTACTCTATACATTCCAATCAGGATCGGCAAGGAGGGGGTTTTAGTGGGTATGGTGAATCGGCTCGAGTCTCACACTATCCAGGGCTGGATGTGCGTCACAGCATTTCCCCCTCCAATGCAAAAAAAAAAAAAAAACATTCCAATAAACAGATATTTTTTTTTTCTTTCTTTTTTATTTTATATTTATTATTATCTTGTAAATATCTGTTTATTGGAATGTATAGAGTAACAAAAACAAGGGATTCCCCTTCATTACCTAAAAACCCCCTCCATATCTGTACCTTCTACCCTGTCAGCCAATTCTGTCAGTTTGTAAGTGACTCTTGATAATGCCTTAACACGGCGAAACTAGTTGAGTATTTGAGAATATATAGTGAAGTTTGACAAAGAAATTGTGTATTTTAATTATCTATTCCTAGAATGGAGCTTCACAAAGTAAATCTGGAAACCATAAATTATTTGATTAACATACAATTTACAAGTTAATAATTGATTTTTACAATTATTTTATGAAAATTTGAAAAATATAATCTTTTAAATTTACCGCCCTAGGCCAGGGCCTACTGGGCCTATTGCTAAATCCGGCACTAGGATACACCAGGATACTAATAATTGGAAGCTGGGTGTATAGACGGTATATCCATCTATGTTGGCTTGTCCTTAATACCTTTTATCGTTTCAGTCAACAGTCAATAACTTCATCAATTGAGTTGCTGTCTGCACTCATCACGTTTGTTGATCATACTGTTGATCTCAGTTTCATCTGATCCTTTCTTCAAATATTTCCGACTAGCTGTGTTACCTGAAGTTGCCCAGGAAAATGTTTGTCTTTAACTATAAACTTCATCTTGCAATAAGCTAACTACTTTACTTTCTTCAAAGAATAAAATCCCCAAATCTCTCTCTCAAAAAAAAAAATAATAATAATAAATAATAGGAATGAGAGTGATCTGTAAAAACGTGGTTGGTATAAGAAAGTCCTGTTATGACCACATATATATTTTATTTTTCTTACAGGAATGTTATGTATATTATTTGGGGCGCTATTACATTGTTCGTATTAGTCCTATCTCAAATTTAAGGGCATTTGAATGGTTGGAAATTTAATAAGGAATACTTTTGATGAGAAACAATTTTTCAATAGAACTAACCGTTTTCGCGTATATCGAGGAAAAAATACAGCGCTTTGCGCTTCGGTTGCCCTATGGAGATAGTAATTCTAATTTCTCACCCACTAAAGCCTCTCTAGGATAGTAACATTAACCACTCAACCACCAAAGCCCCTCTAGGGCCGGTCACACACATACAGTTTAACTGAGAAAAATAAAATTTCAATATTTTTAACTGAAAGGATTAACTGAACTGAGTGTGTGTGGGGGTTCAACTGTACAGTTCTCAGTGCAATTTGTGTCGAGCGAGAGTACGTATCATGTCGCGTAAACAGAACCAAGTGATGGTTGATTTCATTGCAATATATAGATCTGAACCTTGCCTGTGGCAAGTTAAACAAGTTAAATCTAGCGAGTATCATGACCGCGCCAAAAAAGATGCTGCCTACAACAAGTTAGCGAAGAAGTTACAAGAACTAGAACGTGGTGCGACAAAGAAATCTGTTGTGACAAAAATAAACAGCTTAAGATCTACTTTTCGCAAAGAAATAAATTTATGTGGGAAGAAAAATTTCGTTTTTGTAACCACTTCTTTGCACCAATGTTTACGCTTTTTTTTTTTATTTTTTGTAAAATTAGAAAAAGTAAACCGAGAGCGGCCAAATCGTCCGCTCGTTCGAATCCATGGAAAAAACTGAAGGATTGAACTGTGCGTGTGTGTACATCTCAGTTCACAGTTAAATCTGACAGTTAAAACTGTCAGTTAAAACCGTACGTGTGTGGCCGGCCTAGGATAGTAACTTCAACTACTCAACCATTAAAGTCACACTATGCGTTTGAGCATCAAATCAACAAAGTTCTCTACACCCCCCCCCCCCCCCCCTTCTCCCATCAGGATGATTACAATCTTGTAATATGTAAATGCATCTCGATGACTGCACTTCGAATTTCGTTCATTTTGATCAAAGAGTGTTGCACTGCAATCAGTCCGAATTCAATATGATCTGACCCCCCTCCCTCCCACACTCTCTCACTCTCTCTCTCTCCCAACATGCATTTGTCAAAATTCATCCATTTAAACCTTCATTCGACATTTCGCTGACAGAAATTGTACAACAAGTAGTGAGTGTCCCGTGTAAAGCCTGATACCGCAGCTAGTTTTTCAACTCGAGAATATAATGATTTTTTATTTTTTTTTTCTCCAGCTTTACTAAGTATAAGGGAAGTTATGTAATCGACCAGCAATTCAATGCAGAGTTTTCCGACCTCCTGATTCCAAAAATGATAAAAAAAACTGTCTGTATGTGTGTGTGTCTGTGAACACGATAACTCCCAATAGAATAAAATCACCAACACGAAATTTTATATTTGTATCAAGCACCCTATAAGGACTTCACCTATTGATTTTCAGCTAAATCAGCCAAATGGAAGGAGGGGGATTGGGGAGAGGCTCAACAGAAAAACTCTAATAACTGGCGTAGTAATGAATGCACCAACAAAAAAATTCATATGTAAATTCAATACCCCATAAGGACAACACTTATTAATTTACCGAGATATCGACCGAAGGGAAGGGGATGATCAGAGGAACAAAAAACCAAATAACCGTCAATGTAATGCATCGACACAAAATTTTGCATGAGGTTTCAGAAGCTCTTATGTAAGCCAAATATCGGTTTTAAGCCCGAACATTCGATTTTGAAAAGAGAGCGAAAGAGATAGATTAACTACTTTTTTTGGAATTTATTACCTAACTTATAAGTGAGGGATCCAATATCTAAAACTACTGATCTTATATTTTCATAAAGTTCACGGATCCCTTCAATGTGTTATTTGATCTTTCTTCTTTGTAATATTTGGTTTGGTTGACGTTTATTTATCAACACGAAATTTTATATGTGTACCCAGAACCCTATAAGGACTTCACCTATTGATTTTCAGCTAAATCGGCCAAAGGGAAAGGGTGGTTCAACCCAAGAACTTTAATAACTGCCGTTGTAATGAATTTATTGACATGTAATTTCCTATGTAAAGCCCTATAAAGACGACACCTACTGATTTTCAGCCACATCAGCTGAAGGAGAGGGGGGGACAGAGGTAGGCTCAACTCAAAAATCCCAATAACTGCCGATGTAATGAATGCACCGACATGAAATTTAGTATGAGGATTCAGAAGCCGCATTAAAAATATAAATGTGATTACAATTTTGTATAAAAAAAGTATGTACAGGTTGTATGATGTCAGGTACTCGATCAAACCTACATAGGCAAAATTTATGACTCCCACAGAAGAGTCGGGCTCATATCCACTTCAATACACTTATTTGTTTACCCCATAAAAATAACCTGTTAGTCTCACCTTCAATTTTCTTACAGTTTTTAATCATATATATCACATTAAAAAAATAGACATTATGTGTGCTTTGAGCAAAAAACAAGAACCTTTTGACTCGCCCTTTTAACCTAGAACAAGGTCAGCTAGATGGGATTGACCTATATATGCCAATTAAAAAAAATTATGTGTTATAAAGCAACGCAAATAAAAATAGTCGTCAGTGATTCAGCGGCAATGTTATTCCCCAAAACTAATTGATCAATTAACCGTTCGTTTCCCCTCCAAAACCAGTCGACAGGATGCGCTAATAATCAATAGTTGAGCCCCCTCTGATCCTGCCTTCCGTTAGGCCAATTCCGCTAATAATTATAAGTAAGGTCCTTATGGGGTTTTGAATTCACATATAAAATTTTGTGTTGATACATTCATTACTGCGGCAATTATTATAGTTTTTGAGTTAAGCCTTTCACCTGATCTACCCCTTCCCTTTGGCCGATTTAGCTGAAATTAACAGCTGTTGTCCTTATGGGCTTCTGGATACACATATAGTATTTCATATCGATACATTCATTCTGTAATTATTAGAGTTTTTTTGATAAGCTTCTCCCCTAATTCTCTCTTCCCTTAGATAGATTCGGTTGAAAATCAATAGGTGTCGTCCTCTAAACTTAGTATAGCTGGGGAAGTAAAATGGATGAGCGCTCTGGTAGTAGGCGATATGAACTCATAGTTAAAGCCCGGGCATTAGTCACTATAACTAACTAGTACTAACAGGCGTCTATCTCTCAACACTTGGGTTACTGTGAAACAGAGGTCTGCTGAAAGCGAAAACGTAATTGATTGATTCGTACTGGGGAAGGACATAGCCGATGATTCACTGACTTTTTTGAATTGCTCTTGCCAAGACCTTTCAAAGGATATGTGACACAATATATTTGTTATATGGTTGTAACACTTTTTCGTTGCATTGAGATTTTGTTTATAGGAATTTTCGTCAGTTGCTTTACAGGAGGAGACTAAGGAATTAACACATTCATTAGATCTAAGTGAGGTAAGGGAACTAACGATCAGCACCGTTGCAAAGTTGTTAAACTTTCCAATCGGTTTTCGTCGTCCTTTGTCGGAGAAGTGCTTTGATCATCTCACCTCTCTTTACCGATTAATTAATATACAGTAGGCAAAAAAAGTATTTGCACAGCATGAAAATTACAATGTCTTTCTTTTGAGGGCGCCTTCCTTTTATTCCCTCATTATGGAGAACGTTCCTTACTGTTTGTGACGTAACAGCATTCCGCGATGTTGTCGCCAAGTCATCAGCAATTTTTTGCGCGCTAGATTTTGGATTTTTAAGAGCATTTCGCACTATTTCACGTTTTTGTCGATGCGTGAGTTTGGATGGTCGTCCTTTCCGGGGTTTGTTTTCAACACTACCAGTCAATTCTTTTTTTTTATCAATATATCGAACTGTTGAAAACCCGATTTTTCCGATTTCACGGTAACTTTTGCCTAACTCACGAAAAAAAATGATTTTTTCACGATCAGAACGCGATATTTCGTTCTTCTTCGGCATGTTAATCAATTCAAACACAAAGTTCAACTGAATCATAGTGCGTATTAATCCTTATTTGTTTGTAAACAACGAAACAAACAACCGAACGAATTACCTCTACCGAACCAAACTAATAATTGTAATATGTATAATAATATGAGCGTGCAAATACTTTTTTTGCGTGAAATTCTGTTAATTGTGTTGATATAATTATTAAATTATTTTTTTTTTAGACAACTGCTATTATATTTTTGAATCTAAGCAATTATAGAATAAAACAAATTAATTTCATGTTATTCTTTGTTAGTAGTTAAAAATAAACCCAAATTTTTATGGTGTGCAAATACTTTTTTTGCCTACTGTATATCCAATAAATATATAGAACTAAATATATTGGCAACCTTGAAATAGAAGGATGAGGCGTCGCAGGATCTTGGAGAAAGGCCTTGGACGGCTTTCGGAGTTTTCTAAAATATAAGCCAGAAACTAGCAGCGCGGGATTCATGGCTAGACTATTGTAACGAATTCCTTTTCTATTATTTTGTCAAGTCTGGCCAATGTGGCGCCTCACTCTATGTTATTTGGCAATGGTGAGTGGATTGGACATTCTTTAGGCTCCCAGAGGATTGATAAGACATTCTTTAGGCCTTCAGTTGGTCGATGAGACATTGTTTAGTCTCCCAAGTGGTCAATGGGACATTCATTAGGCTCAAAAGTGGTTGGTGAGATATTGTTTAGCCTCCCAGGTGGTCGATGAGACATTTTATAGTCTCCTAGAGAGTCGATGAGACATTCTTTAGGCCTTCAGTTGGTCAATGAGACATTGTTTAGATTCGACGAAATTTAATTGGGTATCCCAAGTAAAAAGCATTTTAAATGAAATTGGGGAGGGAGAATTATTAAATATATTGGTTTCATCTTCTCTTCAACCTTCGTGGGGGGTTTTGTGGTAAGTGTTGTGAAGATAAAGTACGTATTTCTGGGTTTGTATGTGTGTAAAGTTTTCTAAAGAAACGTATGTAAGTAGTTTGTATTGTGTCGGGTACTGTGTGTATCATAACATCGTTATGAAGTGTTCTGTTGTTTATATATGGGGGGCACTGGGAAAATAAAAAAACATTGTATAATAGAATATTTCGCAATCACAAATAATCAATCACTTTTTTAAAATAATGAGTATACAGTATGATATAATCCCTATAGCTAACACTCAAATTTATCGTAATCTGGGTTTGATATGAAGATAGAGATGCAATTACAAGCCTAGGTAAAATAAGGCTAAATTAATAATTTTCTTGCAAAATGCTTGGTTTCATTGGTGAGCGTGGTGAGGGGGTTATATATATGAAGAGCTGAAATATATAACGGGCCAAGTGACAAAAATATACAATTTCCGTTTTTTCATTCAAAATGATCTGTGAAACAACGCCAATTGCAATGTATAATGAGCTATGTAACTTTCGCTCTTTGTGTAGTTTCATTGCGTTCCCACAGATAGGGTTACTGCCAAGCTACATGGATGTAGCCTATAATAAAACTCATTTTTCTCGAAAACTATTTTTTGTCACATGGCCCATTATATATTTCAGCTCTTCATATATATATATGTTGGGTTAGCGATGGAGCAGGTTATCATTCATCTCTGAGCACATATGCAGTGAGCGTTTTTATCGATGATTCCATGTCGAAACGCGTGGCTATGGTCTTGGTTTTATTACGCTTGGAGCTGTTAGCTTTTAGAATTACTATCCTATCTGGCCAGCTTATGTTTGGTTTGCAGCTTTATATACGGGGTTTCGTACAGTACAACCAGCCTTTCGTATTGCCCAAATTGTGCGTTACCAATTCAAAACGTTGCCATAACTGAGAAAAAAAAAAAAAAAATTCAAAACGTCGTCAGTGAATCATCGGCAATGTACTTCCCCAGAATAAATTAATCAATTAACTTTTCGCTCACCCTCCAAAACCAGTCAATCGTTGGCGCTAATATTCAACAGTTGACTTACATCGGGGCAACTAAATCCTCATAATAAATTTTGTGTCGATAAATTCATTATATCGGCAGTTATTAGGGTTTTTGAACTGAGCCCCGACATCCCTGAACCCCTCCTTTCCTTTGAAATTTCATGTAGATACATTCATTACATCGGTAGTTATTGGAAGTTTTGAGTTGATCCCCTCTGATCCCCCTCTTCTTCGCCTGTTTCCGCTGAAAATTAATAGGTGTGGTTGTTGGAGGGTTCTAGATACAAATATAAAATTCCATGTCGATACATTAATTCTATCGGTAGTTATCGTGTTAGGCACAACACCCGTCGAGCGCCTCCTCTTTGGTGCTCCCTTCCCTTCGACCGATTTCGGAGGAAAATTTATACGTGCCATCCTTAGGGGGTCTGGAATTTAAATATAAAATTTCATGTCGATACATTCATTACATCGGCAGTTATTGGGAGTTTTGAGTTCAGCCTCATCTGACCCACCCTTCTCTTCGGCTATAGTGACGGTGGCGCCGGCAGGTGGGCAATAACAGAACTGTTCGTATAATTTTGTTACTTTAGCGTTTACATTAATTTAATTTATGTACGTATATGAATATGATAATTAAACGTTTTCCTATAGGTGGTGGAGATGAAATTGTATTTATTGATGGAATAAAACAATTGTTAAACAGGTGAAATATTCATTACAAGAGCAGCCATGGAGGTGACCTCTCGGGTTGATTTTCAACAGTGTTAGATATACTCTTTTGACATCAGAATCTCTAAAACAACCCAGTACAGTGGGATAGCCGTAAAAGAGCTATCTCACTGTTTTGCTGGGTTACAAAAAATGAACTTATGAAACAAGGCAAGCATAGCTTAAGGTTCCTTCTTGGAGCCTAACCTTAATTTTAAAAAGGGTTGACTCTGTATTGCAGTCGACCCTACTTAGGTAGGGTATATCTTTAATATCTTTACATAGTATCGTTTACTATCAGACTGACTACACCTGTACAAGAAAATAGGGATGTCTAAAACAGTCAATATATTCGTTACAACGGCAGTTATTGGACTTTTTGAGTTCCCCCTCTCCTTTGACCGATTTGGCTCAACTGTGATAGGTGTTATCGTTATGAAGTGTTCTGTTGTTTATGTATGGTAGGCACTGTATTATCAGTCTGAGCGTTTTTGACTGAAACGTCTGAATTCGTTTGATGTTGGATGTTACCGTATATCTGCGATCCGTATGTCCATAATGATCTCAGTAAGTAAGTGTAACAGTTCCGTTTTTGTGTCATGTCTAATTTTGATCGTCTATTTAGAAGTCCGTAGAGTATTTTGAGTCGACGGTTTCGTGTGTGAGGGTTCCATGTCAGTCTTCGAACTTATGTAAGTTCTAGGTATCGTACAGTATTAGTTTGAGGGAGGGGCTTGTCGTAGATGAAAACGGGGGTGGGGGGCATGTTTCTCGTCGAAGTGTAAATGTGATTTGCTGTGATTTTTCTGTATTGTTTTATTTTCCATGTGTTGCACCAGGTTTCAATTTGTGTGAGATGGTATTGTAGTGTAAATGAGGCGTGTAGAATACTTAAATAAATAAATTCAATTCATAAAAAATAGAATAAATGGAAATTATTGTCACTCAGTCTCTCTCAAAACGAAAGAAGAAATTCCATTTTCTTAGTTCTAGTCCATATAAATCGCCACGAAAAAATTAATTTTGAATCTTCATCTCTCACATTTTCATGATTTTTACTTCCCTAGCTATACACGATAATTCCCGAAAGAATGAATGTATCGACATGAAATTTTATATTTACTTTCAAAACCCCATTACAACAGCACCTTTTCATTTTCCGCAAAATCTGCCGAAAAAAAATGGGAATTCGCGAGCAACGCATGACTCATAAATCCTAATTGACACAAAATTTAGTATGATGATTCAAAAGACACTATGTTAGTCAAATATTGATTTTTAGCACAAGCGGGTGATTGGTTTTAGAGGAAGCGGCAAAAATTAATAGATTAATCCGTGCTGGGGAAGTACATTGCCAGTGAATCACCGAATATTTTATTTTTTATATATTCTAATTACTTTTTATAAATTCTAAAAGTGGGGACAAACGCCATTTTGTTTACATAAACAGTTGTTAGACAGGAACCCTTTGTCCAAGAGAGATTGTATTTCAGGCCTCGACGACAAGCGACATATTACTTGCGGTATCGTATTGTCTCATCCCTCCCACCCCTTAGGTAATGTTACTTTACTGATTTATGACTAAATACGGAGGGAACTTCAATATATCTTCATATTACTTTTTTAATAAATACATTTAAAAAATAAATGTATTTTAAAGTAAAAAAAAATAATAAAGTCACACAGTACACACCCAGCTCGAATTGTTTGTAATTAACTGTAAACCATCCTTCTCATTTATATCATTAGATAGTTATTGTGACTCATGCTCGGACTTTAATTTCGAGGTCATATCACCTACTACCAGAGCACTCTTTTGTCGCTCTGGTGGACATAATCCCGACTCTACTATGGGAGTCCTAAATTTTACCTAACCTAAATTTTTATTCACCTTTGGTAGCGGTCTTTAAAGCAGGGTCCACACTTATTACAAAATCCCGAACTGAACATAGCAACGTTTACTTGTTGGTAACAAGGTTTGGTTCAGGGGAATTTTCGTCCCTGGTTTTGACCTTGCGCTCAAACATTTCCCCAAACTTTTTTGCGTTCCAGTAGTTGTTTGGTTCATACAAGTGAAAAGATGGATCTGACAGTGGCCGCGGCAGCTTATATCTACATTCAAAACGCTCTTAAAAAAAAAAAAAAAAAAGAAGAGATCGCGAAGGTGGTGGCGATTCGATGAGAGATAATGGTGGTGTGTCTTTATTGTCAAACTTGGAGTTCCAGTCAGTTTGTGGACCTGTATCTGTACTCCTTTTTATCTTCATGGTTTCTCTTCGAAAGGAAGATAATAGCCGCTCCATTTTTTTCTTACATTCATCCACTGTCCTTCCGACTTCTTTAGATATTTCCTCCCAAGCGTCATTTTTTTAAAATTTATTAAAATGCAAAGCATGTTTGGGATCCCAAATAAGTTGCTGTTTGTCCAATTCATATTGCACAACTGGTTACAGCAACTGGTCCACACTACAACCTCTCACAACAAACTAAACCCTTTGGAGCGGACCTTTTTACCGACAACTCGCCGGAACCCACGAACCAGGTAGCGGGGTCCGGTTTGAGGTAACAGGTCCCCGTCTACATCTGTAACCTCAACAGGTAACGCAGGTAGCAGGTCGTGGTTCGGTTCGGGGTTTTGTATCAAGTGTGGACCCGGCTTAACGAGTACCTGACTCGGAACCATCACTTAATCAATAGGTTTTTTAGAGAGAGATAGAAAAATACTGTGTTTAAGTTTTTAAATTTTTACGGAAATGTTGTCAATACATAAAATAAAACTGTAATATATAATAAACGATTGTTCTAAAAAAGAAAGAAAAACGTATTGTCTATTTATAAGTACATAATAAATTAGTAAAGGAACAATAACAAATTGGACAAAAGAGGCAAAAAAAAGTCGGTGAATCATAGACAATGTATTATTATTTTTTTTTTTTTATTGTAATAATAACTGATAATTCTTTATTTTGAAATGTGTCCACTATGTCAGTGTCCACATAGCCGACCTCTGGGCCCACAAGCTACCCCAGCTCATCAACTATCTCCAAGGTATAGTCCACGGTGACAAATTAAAATCTTGCCTTAAAATTCCCTAGAGTGCGTTGTCGTGGTGCTAGTAATTTTATTGTCCGTCTCAAAAACACTGTTTTTTTTTATGTCTGTCATTAGTAGGGATGTTGCCATTTTACACTATCTATTATTTGGATAGTTTATAATTAATAATATAAGTTTTTTTTTTTTCTATTTAAACATACATACTATTCATTATAAAATAAGTATAGTGTAATAGTTAAAATGAAACTTATTTCATTTATTTTAGCTAGGTAAGTAGGTGCATCGATTCAAAGACGTCTTTCTTTACAACGCTGTGGTCTATTTGCGTATACTAGATTTGTCGGTTACTACTTTTTTCGTACCTACTTTTTGTTCCTACGCAGTTTTTGTATCTTTTTGTATTTTTTTTAGCCTACCCTTTATTCATATAACTTTCACTGCCCCCCTTTTTCTGTTTCTTTTTATTTCGTTTTTTATTCTTTAATAAAGTATAGTATAATAGTTAAAATGAAATAAAAAGAAAAAAGAAAAAAAGAATGATAAATAAAATGTATATATAGTAAAAAAGATAATAATAGTAAAACAAAAATAAACTAAATAAGTTTAAAAAAAAAAATTAGGTAAATAAAAAAATAAATAAATGAAAAAAATTTCCAGCGCTAATTAATCAACGGAAAACTTGTTGGGAAAGTATATATTGTGAGATTCACCGACAACATTTTTTTATTTAGGTGAAATCAGGCTGAAGAATCGAAATAATAGGACCCGCTGCATTGTTTTACCTAATTGGATTGGAGTCCAGCACAAGACAGGATCTACGGAAAACATTTAAATTTCGGCCAATCCAAAAAAAATACGAGTAAATCTATTACAATTATTAGACCCAAGAGGCTGAAAAAAATTAAATATTTGTGACTTTAAAATAAAATTTCCATTATTATAAAATAAACTTGAATCACAATATCTTTATACAAACTGGGGGTAACCTGTTATAACTTAGCTGCAAAATACAGTGTAAACTCTATATAGCGAGCGACACTTAAGGGACTGCGCATTTTATGGCGTTATTGAGAGTTGTCGTTAAATGAAGTGAAGAAAAACCAATAGATATTACATTACATTTAATAGTATTTTACTATTATAATATGTATTTACTAATAAAGTATAAAATTTACAAACAACAAACATTAATATTGATACAAATAACAACGCTTATTGCGTATAGTCTGTTATCTTCGTGACGTTTTTTGCTGTTCCAGTATTTTAATTTTATTTTCTTATGTATTTTATTCATATCTTGGGATACTGTGGGATCAACTTGCCGTGCAAGGTAATCACAACAAACAAAAGAACGAATTTCTTAGAATCTTCGGTACGTATGATGCCGGCAGTGGAGGTAAATACGTGCTAGACAATAAAGCAACAAAATAACAGAGGGCGCCGGTAGCTTTCCCGAGGTCCTTAGTTTATTTTATCTGGGAAGTAACGGATGGGACGTTAAGCGATGGTCCCGAGCCTGTACAATGTCAGGTACTCGTTAGAGACCCCTACCCTAGATGAATAAAAATTTAGGGTAGGCAAAATTTAGGACTCCCACAGTAGAGTCGGGCTCATGTCCACCAGAGTGACGAAAGAGCACTCTGGTAGTAGGCGATATGACCCAGTAGTTAAAGCCCGGGCATGAGTCATAAAACCTAACCTAACAAAATAACAAACAAAAGACCGTACACAGCTGCAGTTCTTATTAATTTCGGCAACTTGAAAGTACTGTTTATTGCTTAGTAATGACGTATTGTTGTCGTTATTTAGAGTGGGTGTGATGCTACATAGAGTGTATCATTGTATGGACAACAAGGTAAACCAACCAGATTCAAGTAATTTCGATGTTTTAGGGAGTTTGTCGTTAAATCGAGGGGCGTTAAATGTAGTTTACACTGTACATGAAATGATGTACAAGAACTGATATGTATGTATAGTCTCTCTATGTAGGTACTGTTCGCAACAGAATCGCTCCTTCTCTCATAGAATAACAGGGGCGGATCTACAATTTTGGGGGCTGAGGCACTTAAAGGAGAAGAAATGTCGTCGATACAAATGCATAAGTATCCAATGTGAAAAAACGCATTTTTCGTTTTCGGTCTAAAGCGATAGCTTTAGGACGGATGAATGTTGTAGCGAACTCTCGAATCTGAATTCACGTTGTAAAGGGGAGGAATAACCCTGGCAAAGGGTCGTATATCCAAACTATGTAATGATGTCCAAAATCAAAGTGACTAATAAAAAATTCGTTATTCTGCATTCGTTATTGTGAACAAATTTGAACTGGGATGTTTCAAAGTCTCGAATGTACCACATTCGCGTTTTTGATCTAGTTCGAATAGGAACAAAATTCCCTGCATGGCAAAGTATTGAATATGTCATGTTTGTTTGCTGTTGCAATTTTTTGTAAAAACAATGAGCTGTTTTAAAACAGACTATCGATTGTGACATATTCAATAGTTTGCAATGTAAATATTATACAATGCAAACTAACGAAAATGCCACATTCGATAGTTTGCGTTGTAAATTACAGAAAAATAATCATCAATTATAGATAATCAAACTAACGAATGTGCATTTTGACTAATTAAGATACATAATTCGATAAAATTCTTATAGAGACGTCTATAAGGCATAACACCACGTATAATGACATAGGTAAAAAATGTTTGACAATAAGCACTGATTTTGAATGAATCATGAAACAGTTTATTCACTCTCCTGAGATGTGGTGTTTTTCACATTCGATATTTAGAATTTGTATCGACGATGTGTTGAGGAAAAACTATTGGATAAGGCAAAAAGTAAATATTAAAAAATATCTATTGGATGTTATTATCCCCTATCGTATTCCTCTCTTTATTTTTCGGATTTTGCTTCCTAATACCTTTAGTATAAGGAAGTATTGTATTCCTGTGAATTTCCGAAATTTTTCAATGGAATTTTACGTTTCAAGGTCCTCTGAACACCTGATTTCCGTGAAGATTTCAGTCTGTGTGTCTCACACTGGGGCAAGAGGCCTCAAAACCTGGTCAAAACACAACAAAAACTTTAAGGAGGGAGTGAAGGTGGGTTTACTTCCGTGCACCTGTATAAACATAAACAAGACCATTGCAGCCTTTCAATACCCTCTACATTGCCTCAGTCTATATTTATAACGTGTTAAAATCCAATAATTTTAATTCTTTTATTGTCTTAAATATGTAGATCTCTTCTCAAGGCAAGTGTGCTGCATTATAATTACTATCATTAGCGTCACTGCTTACCTACTGAAAAAACTCATTTTTTTGTTGTGGCCGGGCACTCGCTCTTTCACAACCTAAAGTATTTTCATCAGATAAAATGAAATCCGTTTTTGCGAAAATTTGCGAATTTGGGAGAAACTTAATTTTAATAAATTCGTTCGAAGAAGACGCAGACGTTTAATTTTAGCGAATTTTCTTAGAAAATGAAGCTATTGATATTTCTAATTTCAGTTACCTAATATGAATTGTATATTTCTCATAAGCTGTATGAGCTACAACACGTGTTCACGTCCTCTTGAGGAGCTGATGTATTTGTCAAAATACAGTACTCAATGAAGGGTCGAGGAATTTTTTTAATATTTTTTTTTTGTTCAGCACAACAAAAAACTTGAAGTATATAAGTTTCATATTTTTGGCCAGAAATTTGTTCATTTTGCCTCAATTTGACAGGAACTTTGTGACCACTTTAAAAACGATTGTAGCTATGAACTTGAAATTTGAAATTAACAGATCACAGGTGCTAACTTTAATCTAATTGGATTTTGACCAAAATCGGATTAAGAATGAGAGTACATTTTACAAGATACGGCTTATATTTATGACCCTATCAAAAATCTTTTCGAATAAATGTTGTAGAGAAAACTCAAAGACATATTTTATTTAGAATACACTTTTTGGCAGGACGCTCGGTTTGAGAGATATATACTGAAAACTATAAAAACTAGCGCCGGTGGCTCAGTGGTATGCGTGCTTGTCTTCTGAGCTCAAGAACGTGGGTTCGAAACCCGACCGAGACCCTTAGTTTATTTTATCTGGGAGGTAAAATAAACTTAAGCACGCCATCCTTCGGATGGGACGTTAAGCAATGGTCCCGAGCCTGTACGATGGCAAAGTTTAGGACTCCCATAGTAGAGTCGGGCTCATGTCCACCAGAGTGACGAAAGAGCGCTCTGGTAATAGGCGATATGACCACGTAGTTAAAGCCCGGCCTTGTCATAAAACCTAACCTAACCTATACTGAAAACCGACTCAAAATGCTTTGAAACCAATTGTTACTATAGATAAACTGGTCCCTACCAAAAACGTTCCTTTTGCCGTTCTAACGTCTCTTCATGAGGTCCCAACGTGCGAGGTTTTGAAAAGAAAAAGAAAACAATGTAACTATAACAATATATAAAAAAAAAATAATAAAATAAATATATATAATAATCAATTATAAATGAATAAATAAAAAATATATAAATGAATACATACAAAATATATAATGAATAAATAAAATAGTATAAATTAATAAATAAAACAATAACGTATATTCGACTTAATTTAACGTGTGGAGGAACCCTGCCCAAAAAATAAAAATTAAAGCTTTGTATCAAATAATGTTTTTGGATATGAAATACGATTCTTTATTGTGATTATATTATTCTTTTTGAACAGTGAGAATAAAAATCCGTTTCCGTGTGCAGGGAGGGGCAAAGTTAGACTACAGGAAGGGGGGGAGGGGGGTTAGGGACTGCCGGGGGCACAGCCCGCAGTTTCCATGGTTAGCTTGGCAGACTTTTTGTTATTAATTTGGGAGACTAGGACCCCTAGAAGCTCCCCCTGAGGTAACCACTGACTGTAATGCACGCTGTGGTTTCTGTGCTTTTAGAATTAAATGACTCACATCCAATAGCGTGCATTTGCTGCTGCTGCGCTTTGCATTTTTACTGCGCATGTAAAATCAGCTTTAAGAGTATAAAGTATAACATAAATGAAGATTTTGAGCGAGGAAATGAAATAATCGAATTCATATATATTTAAATAAATGTAATATGACTTGTTTTGTACATGTACATTTAAGCAAAACACAATTTTCGTTATCTTGGTTTTTTTCTTTTTTCTCTGCCCAGGGGGGGGGGGGGGGGGGGGGGGGGCTACGCCCCTGGTAAAGGGTTTATAAAACTGCGAAGGGACTTAACATCAACAATTTCAGTATTTTTGGGATCTTTCCCATGATTTATAAATATGAAAGGAACTTGACATGCAAATTTTAAGATTTATAGGCCATGTGAAAATGACTCAAAATTAGATCAGTGAGTCTGTAGATATTCTTTGTCCTTTATATATGTAAAGATAATGTGAAAGGTTATAAGAAAAATGTTGAAAATCCCTGACTGGTATGGTGTAGCTTATTAAATGAGAATGGCTCTCAAGGGATTATTTCATCATGAGAACAGAGGAAGTTAAACAACATTCTTTCATCTTTCTCTGTCTTCTTCCAGTCAGGAAATTGTTATAATGGGACTTGAAGATACCATCAAGGACGTAAGGCCTCCAACAAGGTTACTGTAATGAGTCTTTGAAGGGAGATCGTTGTAACGAGTATTTATCGTCCGCATACCTGCTTCTATGCATGGAAACTTAAGAAATATTTGTTAATGTATTATAGATCATTGTGACTCATGCCCGGGCTTTAACTACAAGGTCATATTGCCTACTACTGGAACGCTCTTTCGTCACTCTGGTGGACATGAGCCTGACTCTACTATCAAGGGTTCCTTAACGAGTGCCTGACATCGTACAGGCTCGGGACCATTGCTTAACGTCTCATCCGAAGGATGGCGTGCTGTTTTTTTCACCTCCCAGATAGAAAATCTGAGGGCCTTGGCCGGGTTTCGAATCCGCAATCTTGAGCTCAGTAAGCAAGCACGCTTACCATTGAGCTACCGGCGCCCTAGTAATATACAGTAAAACCTCTCTCCGAAGGACACCTCTCCTTACGGGCAATTTTGCGATATCCCGGGCCGAAGTACAGGAGAACAATGTACTTTTACCCCCCTCACAACGGACACCCCTCTAACAGACACGGACAACCAATTTTTCGTCATCAAGAGATAAATTTACCTCTCCTAAGCGGATCCTTACAGAAGAATTTATTTGAAAAATGTAATTTTGAATGCTTTTTATTATTCGTAGAATTCGCTGCTTGTGAAACAAGTATACATATCTACTGTTTGGTTTATAAACTTAAAATCCATAATAACTATTATTATTAGTGTTTTATCTAATTATCTATTGTTTTTAACCTATATATGTAGTACTCAACATAAAAACAGATTAAACGTTTTAATAGATGATCCGAAGGACGTCGTGCTCAAGTTTATTTCACCTCCTAGATGAAATAAACTAAGGGCCTCAGTCGGGTTTCGAATCCACGATCTTGAGCTCAGAAGGCCAGCACGCATACCACTGAGCTACCGGCGCCCCCTATGTTTGTTTGTGATTCTATGAACACGATAAGTCCCGATAGAATCCCATGAGGACAGCACCTATTAATTTTCCATGAAATCGGTCGAAAGGAAGGGGGGACCAGAGAAGGGGGCTTGACTCAAATACCCTAATAACTGCCGATGTAATGGATGTATCGACATAAAATTTTATATTTTAATCCAAAACCCAATACGGACATCTATTAATTTTCCGGGAAAGGGAGAGCAGAGAAGGGAGGCTCGTTAAATACTTTATTTTTTAAAGTAAAATTAATCAGCCGTTTTCGCCACCTCCCAAAATTTGGGCTCTACTCAAAAACTTTAGTAACTGTAGATGTAATGAATGTATCGACACAAAATATAGTAGGAGGATCGCCTTCTAAATAGGTATACGCAAATTTAAAATATAGCTAAGTATGTGTGTATATGTATGTGCTTGTATGTATATATATATATATATATATATATGGACAATGAGTGTGTATGTGGGTAGTGTGTGTGTATATATGTACGGATAAGATAATAAATATCATTTAAATGATGAAAATAGATAAAAAATATCAAATATAAATATAAAAAAAAAAAAAAAAAAATTCAAAACAACAAGGAAGAATGTATATAAAAAATAGGTAAAAAGAAAAATAATGGAAAAAAAAAATAAAATCAAAAAAAAAAAAATTGTTACAAATCAACAAGAAAGAATGTACCTATATAAAAAATGGGTGAAAAAAATAATAATAATGAAAAAAAAAAAAAAAAAATGGAAAAAAATGAAAAAAAAAAAAATGTAGATACCCATGTGTAATTTTATTATTTATTACCTACCATGCTTTGGCAGTTATTACATAGGACTATAAGATATGCTTTGCAGCTCTGTCGTAAAAATTCAAAAAGTTTAACTATACTGTAATAGCTGTTTGTTTGGCCTCCTTACGTAGACCTCACTGTGACTGCTCCCAGCTTAGCTGGGCCCCGGGATAGTCGGTCCGTCATCGTGTTGTCTCTCTGGTCCGCTCTGATCTGCCTCCAATCATATGTCTGCATATGACCACCTATTTTTCTTGGTTTTTATTATTATTTGCTTTTAAAAAATAAATAAATAAATAAAGTAAAATAAATAAAAATATATATAGCGATAGGTAATTTAAAATACGCTATGATTGGCGCTATGATCCTGGCTGTTGCGTGCCAAACAAAAAACCAAATACTACTACTAGTAGGAGAATCGAGAAGTCTCTATGTAAATTATTAATTTTTATCTCAATCAACCGATTTCTGATCGATTACATAACTTCCCCTATACTTTGAATAACTGGGGAAGTAACAAGATACAAATGATTCAACTAGCGAGGCATCAATGAAGTGTACTATCCCAACTTATTATGTTTTCATTACTGTTCCATCCCTACTCACACTGACTTAGGACATTGAGAACGTCCACCTGATCAATCCAACCCCACTCCAATATTTATTCCATGTATTGTACTTTTTGACAAGCAATAATCCCTGAAATTTTCTGAAATTGAATTTTTGGTTCTGACGGCACTTCGAACTCTCTCGATTTATCACCACGATTCCTCAATCAAATTAAACATTCATCACACTCTCCCCTATTCAAAGAGGAACAATAATCCCGAATTACTGATATTATCTGGAAGAATTCAAATTGGTTGTAAAATAAAAATATTCTGATCTCTCACAGATTTTATTATTTTATGATATCCGGCTTTCGAGGTTGTCTTCATCATCATGCAGTCTACAAAAAAAAAACACAATTTAGTAAGAAGCTACAAAATTTTAAGTGCATAAGGTACATGCGCCAAAATGAATAAATATAAATAAACAAATAATTCATTCAATAAAGTCAATAAATAAGGAACATAAAATAAAGTTAAAAAAAAACAAAGTTATTTTTAAAATATTGTCTATTCCACTAAAGATATTTATAAAAATAAAACTATCGGTTTCGGCCTCACACCATCGTCAGATCTAGTTATGAACTGACGATGGTGTAAGGCCGAAACTGGTAGTTTTATTTTTATAAATATCTTTAGTGGAATAGACAATATTTGAAAAATAACTTTGTTTTATTTAATTATTACAAGTTTCCACAATATCGCACCCTTGCTTCAAAAGTGCCACAACTCAAAAAACTCAGTTTTTCAGGAAATGCGAAAAACAGCTTCCAGCTGGGTAAGGTAAATTTTAGTTGATCTAGTGACGTCACCAAGCAAAACTATGCGTATCATTTACTTTAGATTGTGGTCCTGCAGATTTTCCAAGTTTTCAACTATAAATTTCGTTTTTATTAGTTGTGGCCCTTTTGTCGCCTAACAAAGACTAATGAGTGCAAACATAAAAACGACACAACTGTTACCTAGCGGCTGAATTTTCAGTGCATTATCTGGCGCTTTAGGTGATTGGTATAAACTTAAAAACCAAGTCGAATGGCAGTCTTAACTAAAAAACCCGAATTTTTGAGTTGTGGCACTTTTGAAGCAAGGGTGCGATATGTCCGCGTTCCTCAACTTAGAAGTTGATAAAATAAAGTGATATAAAGCTTCAAAAATAACATACCTGATAAAACATAAACATAACAATTAAAAATAAATAAATAAAATAAAACTCCAATAAATATAAAATACAATAATGGCAAAAAAATTAACAATTTAAAATTTCAAGGATGCATTATTCCTGTTCCACGACTGGTAGGACGGAGTGCGTGAGGGCAGACAAGCAAATCCCATCTCTAAAGTTGAGGTTGGAGAACTCTGCTTTCTTTTCCAATTTTATCTCTATACTTTCATATCTTTCCAAATGAAAGTTGTAGAGAAAACTGAAAGAAAAATTTTATATACATTGCTTTTTTTCGTTTTTGAAAACTTTTTTTTTAAACGTTAGCTTCATTCACGCAAAAACGGTTGGTCATATCGAAAACTTGGTTCTTACTTGTTTGTTTTTGTTTTTTAATCGCTAATATGTCCTGAGATTTGAGATGAAACCAATACGAAGTGTGCCCCAAAAATCTAAAATAAATTTCTGTCGGACATATCTCAAAGTAATGTTCAAAATGTAACACATAGCTGCAAATTTAAAAATATGTTTTTATTAGAGATATATTTTTTTTTTATTAAAAATATAAAAATAAAATATATGTGATGGTAACAGGATTTTCTTACAACAACCATTATTCTATAGAGAATAATTTCAAGGAACATATAGGGATTCTATACCTGCTAACGAAGAACGAACAAGGGATGGGGCTTCAACTGCCCTCGACAATGAGTGAAGACTGAACTTAAACTCATTTAATATAATTAGAAACATTTCTCAAATGTTCCAAAGCCCACGAACAACACTAACACTCAGGGAAAGTTCCCTGTTATTGTCCCATCTGCACCTTCTTTTTTTTTTGGTTCCTCAGTATAGACAAAGTATAGGGGAAGTTATGTAATCGATCAGAAATTCGATTTTGAGTTTTCACCAGAATTTCATGTTTTCCACCCCCTGATTCCAAAAATGAAAAAAAAAAAAAATTAAGGCGTATTCAAGGTCCACTCCGTAGATTTTCCGTAAAAACGTCGGGGATAAAATCTTAACAAGTGTTTCGTATTAATATGTAATTTAATTATCAATCTCTTTAATACAATGGTTATACAGAGTTTCCTTCGCATAGAATTTCAAATCGCGTTGAAACCATAAGCGATCGCACACACTGCACGCATAGCCAAACTCGTTTGGCGAAATGAGCACGTGCCGTTCTCCAACGATTATTCATTTGAGAATCTCTGGTGGGTTGCTAAATAACATCACAGTCTACCGTAGCACCCGCCATCGACGCACGCGTATTGATGCTCGGGCGTTGACAACACGACGATATTTGGTGACCGCAATACATACTCGTCCGGCGCTGTCAGGTTGCCCGTGATCTCTATATTACAACTGTTTTCTTTATTGCCTTTCAACGACGTCTGCACATGATCCGTGGACGTTTGGACTGTCGGTGGCCGCTGTACGCCTGATGGGCCAGCTACGTTATTGCTTTGAGCCATTTTTTCATTTTCTTTTCGATGCTGCCGTAGCTCTTGCGTTTGCTCGGCACTAGACTTTTAAGGTTTTTTAAATTCCTTTTGATGCGAGCTTTCCTCTAATTTGCGTTTCTATAATTCCGCGCATATTTACGATTCATATGAGACGAAATCTTTAATTTTTTTGCAATTTTCAATTTAATACCGATTTTAAGATATATTTCGTTGAATATTTTTATTGTTTCACTTTTATTCCTAGTAGTGCTCCTCAAGCTCTTTACAATGACACCCGAATCAACGTCCTATCTAAACGCGTTATTACGCTACACTAATTTCTAATTTTACCCAACGCTAATTTGCAACAATCATCCGCCGGCGCCCACACCAGCCCGATAACATCCCAGGCAAAACAAACACGTACATACATGCTCTATCCATTGTGACCTCAACCGTTGTTATCGCATTATTAGTCTCGTAGTTATTAGCGATTGAAATCTGACGGTATTTTGTAACACAAGAAAGTTTGACCGGCTATCACTGTGCTTAACGAGCAAATAGACGTTTTCACGTCAAAAGTCTGTCTGTGAAAACGATAATTCCCGATGGAATGAATGTATCGTCACGAAATTGTATATATGTATCCAGAACCCTCTAAGGACGACACCAATTGCTTTTCAGCCAAAAAGAAATGGATGATTAGGGGGAGGCTGCTCAAAAAACTCTGATGACTGCCGTTTTAATTAATTTATTGACACGAAATTTCATATGTAAATTCAAAACTGCATAAGGATGACACCTATTTATTTTTCGCCTCCCTTCTTATCCCTTCATTCCTTTAGTCGATTTGGCTGAAAAACTGAGAGTTCTGTATTCATATAGAATTTCGTGTCAATACAGGGAGTTATCGTGTTCAGACACACAGCATTTCTTTTTTCATTTTTGGAATCAGGAGGTCGGAGAAAATGAATTTCTCTTGAAAACTCCGCATCGAATTTTTGGCCGATTACATAATTTCCTCTTTCTTCTCTACTTCGAATAGCTGGGGAAGTTAAAATGATTTCTTTCTGTGAAAATTGATTCTTACCAGAAAGTTAGTTCATAGTGGCCGGAAGAAGGGACGAGTAAGTGTCCCGAAATATTGTCGAAAAAATTAAGAAGACACCTGTGGAAGAAATGCCGGAAACAACCAACAGTAGAACATCCCAGAGGAGTTTAAGAAACACATCTTATCAGAAATGTTCATTATAAAATTTCTAATCGCTAATAAGTCCTCAGATTTGAGGTAGGATCAATACGACAAAAGTTATAGCCCTCTGAAAAATGTAAAGTAAATGTCTATAAAGAATATATCTAATTGTAATTTTCCAATCTTAACTCATAGCAACGAACTTTAAAATATGGTTTATGTATTGATATTTTTTTGAAAAATTATAAAAAATAAGAAAAATATATGTGATATGGCCATTAAAGGACTTTCTTATACCAACAACCCTAAAGGGGCCCTCACACTGGCAAAAATCTCGCTCAAAATTTTGAGCACAAATATTGAGCTTATTTTTGTACAAAATATTGAATGGTCGTGGACCCCTCACACTACACAAAAATATTGCACAAAATTTGAGTGTCGACTAAACATTCGTGATGGAAGCAAGGCGCATCGCGTTATACTCAGCCATAGCCGCATACGTTTCTTTGCCCAGTGCAAACCCGGAGGTTGAAAGTAGCGTAGTTGTATTGAGTGCAGTGTTGAAGGAGTCTTTAAATAATAAGAAGAAAAGAGTGTGGGTCAGGAATTATTTGAAGAAGCGACCGACGCATGGTCATCGTAACCTACTTCGCGAACTGAGCTTGGAACCTACACTTTATCAAAATTTCCTCACACTGCGCTCTCATGCTACAAAATATTGACAGGTCCGCAAAAATTTTCTAAACTTTCAGAAAACTTTTGAACGCCCCACAAAATTTTGAATACCCCTTTTTTTGCACAATATTTGTCCTCACACTCTCAATATTTTTGCACAAAACCGACATCTTCAAATTTTTGAGCGAAATGTTTGCCAGTGTGTTACCTTTACACATCTCCCCCTCTCCTTCTCAAAATCATTTCATTTCGTCTCATTGTACAGCGTTATGAAATAATTTTGAGAAGGGAAAGAGATAGTGATCTGTAAGCGTGTTTGGTATAAGAAACTCCTGTAATGGACATCATCACATATATTTTTATTCGTAGTTATAAAAATAATTACTAATGTATTGAACATCTGTTGCCTAATTGAGTTCTTATGGAAACAATCTTGCCTCTACCTTGGATACTATTGTTCCCATAAAAATTTCCAACTTTTCGCCGCCTCTTTTGAAAAAAATTAATTTTAACAATACAGTAGACACTCCCTTATCTGGCGTTCTGTTAACCGGCGCGCTCCCTTATCCGGCACTCGCAAAATAATATCAAAGATTATCAATTACCTATATGAGCCACCTGTATTTACAAGCACATAATAATTCCGTAACTCACGAATCTTTTATGTATTTTTATTGTACATACATACATATGTACATTGTATTCATAATGAAGGGAACGCTGAAACAATATTTTATTACTTCACTAATATCCTATAAATAAATTATAATAAATACATAGTTGAAAATCAAACATTTATAAAAAATGTTTCCTAGAATAGAAAAACAAAGGCACAACAATATCGTCTTATCGGGAAATGAACACTTCTTTCTAGTAAAGTCAAAGTTTAATTTTTTTCCACAGAAACCCTCTCCTCCTATTTATTTTTCCTTTACACCAACCAGTTCTCTTTTTCCCAGTTATTTGATTCTCATAGTGAAAAGAATCGTTTCCGTTAGTGAAATTGAATGTTTAAAATTTTATTTTACTCAAGTGCGACGTTTTTATTTACATTGTTTACGGACGTTTCTTACGGCCGGTGCAGGATAGTGAACAGTCTTTTTTTTTTAAATCATCAAGTTATAAAGTGATAAAACAATGGCTTCCACTTCAAAAAGAAAGAAAATTGTTCTTTCCATCCAACAAAAATTGACGGCAATTGAAAGGATGGAAAAGGGAGAAACGGCTGCTAAAATAGCCAAAGAATTACCTACGTCTTAACACTAAAGAAGTGGTGGGACTATGCAGTACGGAACAGTGTTGTGTTAGCGAAACAAAAGAAAATTACCGATTTTTTTAAAAAATAATATTTTTATAATTTTAGATTTTGTTTTAAATATGTATGTAATTAAACGCAGATTTCAAAATATCTTTTTAATGCTTGGATAAATATACGTATGTACGTACATATAATAAATCAATGTTCAGTATGTACATATATGTCAATTTAATAAATGTTATCAACAAAATACATACGTGTTTTATTCCTTAGCTCACCTAAAAACACTTTTTTTTATGCCTTAATTGATATATTTTTTCTCATTAATTGATGATTTCCGTTATCCGGCGTTTTCTGT
This sequence comes from Aradus depressus, assembly GCA_963662175.1. Taxonomy (NCBI): domain Eukaryota; kingdom Metazoa; phylum Arthropoda; class Insecta; order Hemiptera; family Aradidae; genus Aradus; species Aradus depressus. Next base: position 36,313,962 of record OY759218.1, read on the forward strand.
TATCCGGCGTTTTCTGTTATCCGGCGTTTTCTGTTATCCGGCGTTACGTTGGTCCCGGCAACACCGGATAAGGGAGAGTACTGTAATTTCACATTAAATTTTACAATGTGTATACTTTTGGTACATGACAAAGGAAGGGCCAGTTTACAATTAGTTATAAGGGCAGAGTTAGGTCCGAGAAAGGTTCGACTAACCAGCTATCTATTGATAAAGAGACACGTCGTTCTCAAGGTTGAAGTCGAGGGGGAAGACTACAAGAGAGGACCTTAATTGAACAATACTTTGATGATAGAACGACAACAATTTTGTTATTTTTCTGAGTTAGTTAGGCACCAAATAGCCCAAGGGTCTTAGAAAAAAAAAAAAACAGGCGTCATTTTGGAGGTCCTTGAGCCTGACTACTGTGACCTTTGATGAATATCTGAAGTCTCACAGGCTCGGGACTATCGCTAACATCCGAAGGACGGCGTACTCAAAGGATAAAATTCTTGAACATAACGATTTGAAATGCTCCAATTTCCAGTATTAACTCGGGTGTTAGGGTAAAAGGGCTTAAGTCAGCAAATCTGAATTTTAGAAGGGGAATTTCTGAAGATTTGAAATATAAAACTAAAACACATTTTTGTTATTTGAAATATTATTTAAATAAAATAATTAAATATAAACAAAGTAAAATATTCCAACAATCAGTTATATATGGTAAAAATATTTAAATGCACAAGTCCTTTGGATCACAAAACTTATTCTGACTTAAGCCCTTTTGCCCAAACACCAGAGAACTAATAATCGGAAACTTTGAGATTGGAACCCTAACCTCTCAGTTAAGTTAGGTTAGGTTTTATGACTCAGGCCCGGGCTTTAACTACGAGGTCATATCGCCTACTACTAGAGCGCTCTTTCGTCACTCTGGTGGACATGAGCCCGACTCTACTGGGGGAGTCCTAAATTTTGCCTACCCTAAATTTTTATTAACCTAGGGGCAGGGGTCTTTAACGAGTACCTGACATCATACAGGCTCGGGACCATCGCTTAACGTCCCATCCGAAGGACGGCGTGCTTAAGTTTATTTTAGCTCCCAGATAAAATAAACGAAGGGCCTCGGTCGGGTTTCGAACCCACGATCTTGAGCTCAGAAGACAAGCACGCATACCATTGAGCTACCGACGCCCTTTAACCTCTCAGTTGGTAGCCAAACACGAGAGACCTGATTTCTATGATAGGCACAAAGAATAGCGAAAGTTATGGAATCGGTCAATTGGAAGTTCAGTTTTCCCCGGTTTTTCATGTTTTCTGACATTCCAAAAATGAGACAATAAAATGGCTATCGTGTAAATAAAAACTCACTGTTTGGCCGACGTTTCAAAAACTATTTATTTCCTTCTTCAGGGCCTTATAATGACTTGAGTGGATGTGTTAAGACTTTGTGTTCACACAAACTCTTAAAACCTTCACCACCCACATCCACTGAAGTCATTATATAGCCCTAAAGAAGGAAATAAATAGTTTCCGAAACGTTGCGACAGAACCTCGAATTCCTTCTGTATTGATGAGATACGGTCGACTCTATTTATCATAATAAAATGACTGCCTGTCTCTGTGTCTCTGAACACGATAACTCCAGATAGAATGAATGAATTGACACGAAAATTCATATGTACATTCAAAAACCCATAAGGACGGCATCTATTAATTTTCCGCGAAATTGGTCGAAGGAAAGTAGAGAATCAGAGGAGGGCGGCTCAGCTCAAAAAAAATCGATAACTGCCGATGTAATGAACGTGTCTACAATAAATTTAGTATCTTGAGGATTTAGAAGACACTATGAAAATCAAATATTGAGTTTTAGCCCAAACGGTCTATTAGTCTTGGAGGGAGAGCGAAAACATAAAGATTAATTTGTACTGGGGAAGTACATATCAGGTGATTCACCGACGACTTTTCTAATTAATTAATCCGGTCCTTAGTAATAAGCGAAATAATTACTAATGGGTATTTTAAGGCACATTTTGGCAACTTTTAGTGCACACAAATTCGGTCCTAATCACTCTAACCACTCAATATCTCATGGTCCCTCATGGAGGCACAAGGCTGAAGCTTGTACTAAGTTAAGCCTGTAGTTGGCGCCCACAATCTTAACTTATTTCCATAAGTTGCCAATGTCCAGTAATTTAAAATCAACAGACTTACCTATGTTCATAATCTCACTCCACGTGTACCAAACCAAATATTACAAAGAAGAAAGATCAAATAACACATTGAAAGGATCCGTGAACAAATTTATGAAAATATAACATCAGTAGTTGGATCCCTCACTTATAAGTTAGGTAATAAAAAAAGTCGTTAATCATGTCGTTTTCACTCTGCTTTCAAAATAGAACGTTCGGGCTTAAAACCGATAGTTGGCTTACACAAGAGCTTCTGAAACCTCATGCAAAATTTTGTGTCGATGAATTCATTACATTGACGGTTATTTGGTTTTTTGTACCTCTGATCATCCCCTTCCTTTCGGTCGATACCTCGGAAAATTAATAAGTGTTGTCCTCATGGGGTACTGAATGTACATATGAATTTTTTTGTTGGTGCATTCATTACTACGCCAGTTATTAGAGTTTTTCTGTTGAGCCTCTCCCCAATCCCCCTCCTTCCATTTGGCCGATTTAGCTGAAAATCAATAGGTGAAGTCCTTATAGGGTTCTGGATACACATACAATTTCGTGTTGATATATTTATTCTATTGGGAGTTAACGTGTTCAGATACATACATAATTTTTTTTTTCACTTATGGAATGAAAGGATCGGAAAACATGAACTACCGGTGAAAACTAAATATCCTGATGTAAATAAAAAGTTGTACTCGAATATAAACAAAATATACTCCACAGCAACTATATTGCCATTTAAATCATACACAATAAATCAAAATGGATTTCAATTCATGGTTTTTATTGAGATGTGTAATTATGCAAAACAGAATATGTCCAGATTCGGTTTGTTTGCAATATAAGGGATATTTTCACAAAAATTCATAATGTTGCAAAATAGGATATGTCCTATCAGTAGGGCATAATGAGTTTACAACACTTCTTCAAAACAGGGTGATAATAATAATCTTTATTGATGAGACAAAGCCCAAAATACAATTTACAATTTGTTAAGTATATTTATTTAAATAAGTTTACAAACGAAATAAATGCAAACAGATATAACTACTTAACATTTTCTTCGGAAATATTGTGAAACAACTAAAAAAAACTAAAGAAAAACAATTGTTTTCTAAAGTATTGTCTATTTCACAAAATATAAACATATGAAATGTGTAACATTGTCGTGGCTGTAGATGATAGCAATACCGAAAGTACTCCCATATATTTTGTGAAATAGGCAATATTTAAAAACCGTAAGTTTTCTTTATTTATTTATTATTTTAATTTTTTTGCATACAGATACGTTTTCATTGCCTCTGTGGAATAATAACAATAATTAAGCTTGAACATACAACAAGAAATGATAATAACATAATAAAATTGAACAGAAAATAAAAACCTTTATTCCTAAACAGCATATATTTATAAATTTAGTACAATAAGATGAATTTTATTCGAGAAAAAACAATTTATATATAAATAAATAATAATAGACAAGTAGTAATAATAAATAAAGAGAAACTAAAATAGTACAAAATTTGTACTATATTTAATACTAGCAGTAATACCCGGCGTTGCCCGGGGAACTTTGACTTTTCTCCTAATATCTCTCGTTCGAATCCATTTCAATTCTTCATTATTACATTCATGATGTTATAATTTTCAATTATTCATACGGAATAACGCTTATAGTCCTTCAACGGCAGGCATCCCAGCTAGTAAGTTTTTAGGACCCCTGGGCACCATGGCTAGTACGCGCCAATCAACGGCGGAAACCGCAGCTAGTGAATACTTAGCATCAGTGGACGTCCTAGCCAGTGCGTACTTGAGAACGCTTGTGACCACCAGGTTGATTAAAACATAGACTTCAACCATCCTGGAGCTAAAACTAATTTATACAAAAAGATTTCTCATTAATCGTTGCAATGGTTTTCGAGTTACAAAGATTGCGTGAGTGGATGCTGGGATGGACCAGGGGTTGATTAAAAAATAGACCTTAACCTTCCGGTAGATAAAACTTATCTATTCAAAAAGATTCCTCATTAATCATTGCAGTGGTTTTTGAGTTACAAAGATTGCGTGGGTGCGTGCATGCTGGGATGGACCAGATATTGAGGTACTAATACGCCTATAACCTTCCACAGACGATGACGAACAAATTTTAAAAAAAATTAATCAAATCCATCGAGCCGTTCGTGAGTTATAGCGATACAACGCACAGACATTTTCAGCTTTATATATATGATTAGAAATAATTATAATTTGAAAACAAATAATAATAAATAAATACAACTTAGAGGCAAGAAAATACAATAGTGATAATAATTACAGAAAACAAATGAAATTTTTAGAAAATGATTTATGTAATAATACAAAAATGGGAGGGGTCCATAATTCATTATAATATTAAAAAATATTATAAACTAGTAGCAGAAGAAGCAACTAATAACTATGACAATAATGATTTGCTGTATAGTGTTGGTGAAGAGGATCACATTGTCCGGGCTTTATATTGTCCTATCAGAGGGCTCTTTCGTTGCTCTGGTGGACATGAGTCCGACTCTACAATGGCTCCTAAATTAACCTACGTTTCTGAAATTAGCTGATGATAATTATATTATTTTTTTTGTATGTTTCAGAGAGGAAAGTGGAAGGGCACGTAGGAGAGATACCACGAGATGAAAGCCCATGGGTTGGGATTGGTAAGAGCAGCTTCAAGCCCTATCCTAGCGTAGGTGCGTAGTGCGTAGAGAACAGGCATACCCACACAAAATTCATTTAAAAGTTATAACACATTTCTCCTTTTAAAAGTTTCAGGAGTTACCTTTCAAATGGTAGCTCCTCCATTTCACGAGAAAAAAAAGTTTGAAACGGATTCTGATAGAGGCTTTCTAATTAATAATTTTATTTAAAATATATATGATACTCTTGTATATACTATATATATATATATATATATATATATATATATATATGTTCATTTTATCTTGACCCAGGTAAATAACTTGAAAAATAATGATTTTCTCAAAAAACGCTTCAGACAAAAAATTTAGAGTAGAATTGACCGCATTATTTGCTGTAATCTAATTTTTTAACAAATGAAAATTTTTAACGTTTTTTATGAATTTAAAAAAAAAAATTTTTTTGACTGTCAACCTATTTTTTTTTTTTTTTTTGCATATTTAGATTCCTGGGAAAAAATTAAGGGGAGGTTAAATGAGACATTTTTTTGTTAAACCAATACTGAAGGAGCAATTTTCCGGAACAACTTCGATAAATGTATTGAACATTTAGTACAATAAAATTCATTTATTAGGTTTAATATTGGTCTAGCAAAAAAATGTCTCATTTAACCTCCCCTTAATTTTTTCCCAGGAATCTAAATATGAAGAAAAAAAAAAAAAATGGTTGACAGTCAAAAAAATGTTTTTTAATTTGTTTAAAAATTAGATACAGCAAATAATGCGGTCAATTCTACTCTACACTTTTTGTCTCTTTTTGAGAAAATCATTATTTTTTGTGTTATTTACAGGGATCAAGATAAAATGAACACCCTGTATTTATACGGCTTAAGTTTAAGCTTGACTAGCCTATGAACAGGGTGGATAGTTTATAAACTATCTGAACTGTTATTTTTATCAATAGAAAATAAAATATATGTGATGTGGTCATTACAGGATTTTCTTATACCATTCACGCTTACAGATCTCTCTCTCTCCCCCCGTGGCTCTTCTTAAGATCATTTCATTGACATTACTGGGTATACGAGGTCTGTCCCTAAAGTAATGAGTAGAGGTTTTACCTTTTTTTTTTCCTCTCTTGCAAGCACGAAAATGACTGATCACTTATTCAATTCATGTCTTTTGGAATCGTTCAGTTAAACGAAGAACCTAATCATGAAAAAATAAGAAAAATGCGATTTGAGGAAGGATAACAAATGTTTCGATTCGTATTTCCATGAAAAGCGGATGTTGGAGCGGTGGGGATTGTTTACATTTACATAGGGGAGAGGGGGCTAATGCCCTTAGTTTCTCTTGCTCTCGTGTTGCAGCTATATAGAAAAATGCCGAAGATGAAATCGCAATTGCTGTTGCAGTGGATAGGCGACGTGCCATTTTACTTCTGATGGCAAAGTGATATTCTGGCAAGGAAGCTTCTCTGCTTTTAAAAGAATTCTGATAATAGAAAGAACTTCATAATAGAAATCCGAGAAAAGTACTTGGTTGTGCTCCAATCAAGAGAAGGATTTAATTATTTTACTAGTTCCTTTTATTTTAATTCGGTGTACATTTTTTGTTTTTCTTTTTTAATATGTCTTAATATCATATTCTATAAAAATGTTTAGTTTGTATTTAATTTTTTTAAACTTATTAAAGTTCCAAATTTTATATTGTAACCTATTCAGACTTTTTCGTAACCCGAAATAACCTATTCAGGCTTTTTCGCAACCTAAAATAACCTAAAAGGCTTTTTCAAGAAAAACCTAAAAAAACCTATTTCATATGTTACAAAAACCTAATCGGGCACGATGTTGAACCTAAAATTCCGGTCTCTTGTAATGTGAGAGTTTTTTTCTGAAACATACATTTATTCAAAAAAATTACAATTCATTATTATCCTCTTCAAAGTAACATCCTTGAGAAATAATAGACCGGTTCCAACGGTTTTTCCATTCTTCGTAGGAGTGTTGGAAGTCAGCTTCAGAAATGTTGTTTAAACCCTTGTCACAGCATTCTGGATGTTGGAAATAGTTCCAAAATGTTTTCCCTTGAGATTGAGGTAGCTTTGGGAACAAAAAATAATGACAGGGAGCCAGGTCAGGACTGTAGGGGGACTGTGGAAGCGTTGAAATGTTTTTTTGGGCCCCTTCACTCAAGAGTTGTTGGGGACATATTTTGCACAAATCTTCCTCATGATCAAGTCTTCTACAACAATTCGGTGGATGATAGACTTTTTCTGCAATCTTCTTGAGGTTGAAGGGCGCCCAGATCGTTCTTCATCTTCCACACTTTCTCTTCCATCTTTGAAGGCCTTGAACCACCTAAAACTATTTTCCTGCGACAGAGCATCTTGTTGGTAAGCTGCCCTCAACATTGCAACTGTTTCCGGACCTTTACCAAGCTTCACGCAAAATTTGATGACATAACGTTGTTAAACTGTGCGCTGCATTCTACCTCGTGACGAGCCTGCAGAACACAATTAGAACACGGAATAAGACCGGCATGATAAGAACCGTCCCTCTTCTCGAACCCTACCCGGGAGCCCCCACAAGCGATAGATTCCCGGGGGCACAGCCCGCAGTTTCGATGGTTAACGTTGCAGACTTTTTGTTATTAATTTGGGAGACTCGGACCTCTAGAAGCTCCCCCTGAGGTAACTACTGACTGTAATACTTAAGTTGACTCTAAATGAACAGCAAAAATGCAAAGCGCAGCAGCTGATTTGCTGCTGATGCGCTTTGCATTTTTACTGCGCTTGTAAAATCAGCTTTAAGGAGTATAAAATATAACATAAATGACGATTTTGAGCGAGCTAATGAAATGATCGAATTCATATATATTTAAATAAATGTAATATGACTTGTTTTGTACATGTACATTTATGTAACAGCTGATTGCTGATTTAGGAATCAGACGCACGGGAAATTTGAAGATCCTATTGGTAACTTGCAAGCAATCCATTTTTAATAAAAACTATTTTTTTAGTTTATTTAATTTTTATCTTGGTTTTTTGCTCTGGCTACGCCCCTGTGTGTATATATATATATATATATAGTATATTTCGCAAGTAATAACGATAGAAACTATAGAATATTGGTGGGGGACCTCTAATCCGTAATTATAATGGAAATGTACATAATATAGTGTAACTAATATCATATTTACTGCGTAACTAAATAACTTATATACGCATGAAATAACAATTATATTTAATTACTTAATATATCAAACTAATTCAAATGATTTAAGGCCTATGTGGTAATTTTCGGTAAGTTAGTAATTATGACTCATGCCCGGGCTTTATCTACGAAGTGATATCGTCAACTACCAGAGCGCTCTTTCGTCACTCTGGTGGGCATGAGCCCGACTCTACTGTGGGAGTCCTAAATTCTGCCTACCCTAAATTTTTTTTCCTAGATAAAATAAACTAAGGCCGGGTCGAACCCACGATCTTGAGCTCAGAACTCAAGCACGCATACCATTGAGCTACCGAGTAGTTAGCGTTACCGGGCACCACAAACAAGAATAAGTTGGCTTTACTCTCACCCCACGACAATGTTTAACTTATATTCAATAGGGTGGTCCAAAAATGACAATTAAAAAAAAAAAAAACGTGCACCCTCTAGTTTGGAAAAACTGGACAAGAAAAAAATTTTGGCGCCAAAAAAAACGAAAAATATTTGAAATGACCCGTGCCCCACGGCCTTTGAAATTCAAATGGAATTTAACATGGGTTTTCATATGTATTAAAGTTGAAACAATATGGCGCTTCCACGTTTCATCAAAATGGGCTAAAAATTTTCCACATTATGGTTTTTGGGGTCGGAGAACACGAATTTGACGTCAAAAAGTTATTTTGAAACATGACAGCTGTCAAAAACGCTGTCAACAAAATGACAATAACATTTTTTCTCATTTGACATTCAGTAAATTCATTTCTTAAAGGGTTTTTGAGGATAAAGTAAATTCGTGTTCTCCGACCCCAAAAACCATAATGTGGAAAATGTTTAGCCCATTTTGATGAAACGTGGAAGCGCCATATTGTTTCAATTAATACATATGAAAACCCATGTTAAATTCCATTTGAATTTCAAAGACCGTGGGGCACTGGTTATTTCAAATAATTTTCGTTTTTTTTTGGCGCCAAAATTTTTTTCTTGTCGAGTTCTTCCAAACTAGGGGGTGCACGTTTTTTTTTTTTTTTAAATTGTCATTTTTGAACCACCCTAATATTCAAGGATCTGCTTATGCTAAATATATTGAAATATTCAACAACAAAAAAAATTGTTTTAATGAAAGAAATACTTTTTCTACAGGTGCTCTCAATGATATGCAGAATTTTTTTGAGAGTTTAAGAACAAATTTGGACTACTTGGAAACCCTGCCACAAGAAGAAAGAGAAGTTCTTTTGGGTAAAGCCCCTCCTACGGATGGTATGTATATTACATTATTTATGTAAGGAAAAAGTCAGGTTAGAGCACAGAACATAGAACCAACTAGAAGCAGCAAGGGGGCCCGTCAGTACGAACACTAGTGAAGCCAGTCCTCTCACCGTTCCCCCACTCCTTTACCCTCACAACCGCTTGCATCTCTGCCAGTGTACCTTCTTACCTTCTACCATTTGCCTTAATGTTTGGTAAATAATGGCTTAAATAAAGACAAAATAAAATTCACTCTGTTTGAAGTAAAGGTAATTTATTTACGTATCGTTTGGAATATTCAAATTATAAACTACACTACTTCAACTATATATCTCTTCTTACTAGGAGAACGACTGTTCACAGAAGTCATCTCATTTCGTTGGGCCTTTTTCCTTATCTATAATAAACAAAAAATTTAGTTAAATAAGAGAATTTCATGTAGGTAGAGTAGCCATGCGTCTAGTAGGAAACATAGGTACGTACGTACCTGAGGAAGTTTAGGTTTTAAATGTTCAGGGAACGCATCGAAAAAGGTAGGGATAACCCTTTTTTCAATTTTTGAATCCATTTTTTTCGGGTTTGTTCATCAGTGGGGAATCTAAAATGAATCAATTGAAAAAAAAAAAAAGACTAATTAAGAATTGCTGTCATCATTGGAACTCATATTGCGTAGCCATCCATGTAGATTGTTTTGTTTCCTGTTAAGGATATAAGACAGTTCATCTAATGTCTTTCGCAGCTATAAAATGAATTGTAAATTAATTTTAATTTGTAATATCATGTGAAGTTTATATATTTATTATTTTTTTAATATATATCACCATTTAAATATTGTTAAATTGTTGGAGAAAATTATAATTTTGAATTTCACTTTAGTGAGCAGTGATGTATGTATGATCACGTATCAAAAGGCTCAGTTTATTTTATATATTCGTTCAACGCCATACCTGCAGAAACTGTATTTTATTGATTTAGTACCTATTTGATTCTTATCTACCTATTAGAAGTTCCTATTTTGTATTAATATATTAATATAAAAGCATAATCACGTTGAATGTTCAGTCACTGTTTTCTTCGAATATTTTAAATCTTGTACGCTAGTTCGTTAGCTCAATACAACAAAGAGAATAACTGCCAACATTCGAACACAAAATACGCAAAGTGTGTGAAGTCTTAGCATAATCGAAATCGAACGACGATATCGATATCATTTGTTCGTTGAACGAACCAATAGATAGCTCTGTGAGCAAAAAGAAAGAAAAAATATTCGCGAATAAAAAAAAATCTTCGCGCTATTGTCTATGAGGGCAGGAATAAAATAAATTTTCAATTTTTTTTCGCACGTAGGCATGAAATTATCGCATATGTACGATAATTATCGTACGGTTCCGAAAATTGCTCTCCAGACTGTTCACAGCTTCAGAGAGGGTATTAGAGTGGGGGAACCTATGGGGTGTAGGAGTCACCCGCCTTACCTATGGTACCGCTTCTACTGTCTTCTATGTTCTGTGGGTTAGAGTTAGTGTTCCATGCGGAATTTTTTCCGAAACACTCAGCCAAAACTAAAAGATGAATTTAATGATAACCTATCCAATAAACAAAAAAATTATCGGTATCTTTTCCTCTTCGGCTAATTTGTCTGGAAATCAGTAGGTGTCTCACTCAGGAACTTTTTATTCCTCACAATATGAACACATTATGTAACATTTTATTTAAACTTGGCTAAGACTATTCAATCCAAATAATTATAAGGAGTTATGGTAATTATTCCGAATCGGGCCTCCACCACAAATCGCGCCCAATTTTTTTTTTTAGTAATTCGCATAACCAACAGCAACATGAAACATTAATATTAAGTTGGGGGAAGGAAAGAAAAATATATATAATACATATATATCAAATTAAAAAATATATATATACAGGGTGTAACAAGTCGAGAGGGCGATACTTAGGGATCTTATAGTAAACTTAATTCTGAACAAAAAAGTTCCTATAAACATAGGTCCGCAAATGCTTTGTTTAAAAGTTATAATAAAAAAACTTCAGGGCAAAGAAAGAAATACCTGCAATTGGTATAAGGGCTTAGGATCTGAATAGGGTTCAAAGTTCAATACCATTCATCTTTATGAATGTTGGGTTCTATATTTCAATGCAACTAATCTCATTTATTGTGAATCAGTTATGCATAAAATGCCGCGAATGTTCAAGAAAGCGGAATATGCAGATATTATATTTGTGTACGGTTTTTGTAACGGGATGCAGCTCTTGAGTACCGAAGACGTTTCCCTCTTCGACGGATCCCCCATCGAAGGGTTTTCCAGGCTACTTATCAACGAATAAGAGAAACTGGCCGTGTTACAGAGCTGCCCACCAGAATAATTAATCCACGAGTCAATGTAAATCGAAGTGAAAATATCATCAGAGCTTTTGAAGTAAATCCGACGACAAGCCCACGTCGAACCGGGCTTCAAATGCAGGTTTCGCATATGGAAGTGTAAAGAACCCTAAGGAGCGAACGTATGTACCCCTATCATTTTAGTTCAGTACAGCATTTAGTATAGGCTGATGGTGAAGCAAGGATGCAATTGAGTAACTGGTATCTTCGTCGTTTAGCATCCAATCATCACTTTGGTAACAACATCTTATGGACAGATGAGGCTACATGAATGGTATTGAACTTTGAACCCTATTCAGATCCTAAGCCCTTATACCAATTGCAGGTATTTCTTTCTTTGCCCTGCAGTTTTTTCATTATAACTTTTAAACAAAGCATTTGCGGACCTATGTTTATAGGAACTTTTTTGTTCAGAATTAAGTTTACTATAAGATCCCTTAGTATCGCCCTCTCGACTTGTTACACCCTGTATAATAAGAACCCAACTAATTGCAAAATTGTGTTTTTTGTGGTAAAGTTAAAGAAAAAGTGCCTAAATTGAATATAGATCTTCTTACTTACAGTAGTCAAATTGAAGGATCTAACATCTCAGAATGAAATATTTATTTCTTTAACACAAGATTAACCTTGACACTTGCCAAAACTGGACTGAATAAAAGCATAAGTTAGAATGTAATGTAAATTAATTACATTAGTTATTGTGACTCATGCTCGGGCTTTAACTACTAGTTGCATTGAAATATAGAACTCAACATTCATAAACATGAATGGTATTGAACTTTGAACCCAATTCAGATCCTAAACCCTTATACCAATTGCAGGTATTTCTTTGTTTGCCCTGAAGTTTTTTTATTATAACATTTAAACAAAGCATTTGCGGACCTATGTTTATGGAACTTTTTTGTTCAGAATTAAATTTACTATAAGATCCCTATGTATCGCCCTCTCGACTTGTTACACCCTGTATATACATATATCTAATTCATAAAAAAAATGTATTTCTCAATATAAACGATATAAAATGTCAACTATTCTTTATATTTTACTTAATTGTAGGAATATTGAGGGTCAGGCAAAGATGGAAGAGAACTGGCAACACTAGTCAAACGCCAACGTTACGATATATTTTATATCATCATCAGGGCCTACAAACATGGGGGGAATCAAGATTAGAATCACAAATAAACAAAAGTGTGTTGATAAACATTCTGAACGTTAAAATAGACATTATAACAAGTTAAAAATTGAAACTGACTTACTATGAATACATTACTAAACATTTAAATTAAATATAGATATATTGTTAACAATAAACATGAACGTACACTAATACAAATTAAAATTAAATATGAATACATTACTAAACATAAACATTAATAATGGAAATAGACAAATAGGTGGAACATAATAAAGAGTAAAAATTAAACTGACTTACTATGAATAAGCAGGGTTGGGGAGAAGGCATGAACGTTACGGCATGAAGTTTTTTTTAGTAATTAATATAATTTTTTATTTCTATTAGTAACTGGATGGAGTCTTACATTGCAATGAAATAATACAATAATACTAGGGTGCTGAAGGAAACAGGTACAGGGAGCTCGGATTTATAATCTTGATTTCCCCCCCATGTTTGTAGGCCCTGATGATGATATAAAATATATCGAAACGTTGGCGTTTGAATAGTGTTGCCTGTTTTCTTCCATCTTTGACTGACTCTCACTATTCCTACAATTAGATTCTACAGTCGCTAATCAACATCTACATTTTAGTTAATATTGAATTAAATAATCGAGGATTAGAGCATAAAACTGTAAAAAACAGTAAGAATTTCAAAAATCCAGTTGATGTATCTAAAGAAATAAATATTTGACCTTCCCATTGGTCCTTTTAGTGAAACAGTCCAGGTTCTCCAGATATAAAGAAACACCATGGGGGAGCATAAAAAAAATGTCTAGTTCATTAAAAAAATGTATTTCTCAATATAAACGACATAATTAATATGTCAATTAGATAATTTTTTTATGCTCCCCCATTTGGTTCACCCCCACTGTTTCACTAAAAGGACCGATGGGAAAGTCATAATTTTATTTTTTCAGATCAACTGGATTTTCGAAATTCTTACTGTGGTTTACAGTTTTATGCTCTAAAGCTAGATTATTTCATTTAATATGAAGAATAGTTGACATATTATATCATTTGTCAATATTTCCACTATTCAATATTCCACTCTCCCCTTTTTCTGAATCCGCTGTTGATTAACAAGTTTTGTCCTCTTGGGGTTTTACTTTAAATGTAAAATTTCTCAATAGAAATAATTTTTTTTTATGAACTAGATAATATATGAAGCGTTGCGGATACGAAAGGCGAACTCAACAAAATGTGGTTTTCAGAAAAATTCATTTGAAAAATTTTGCAAAAGGGCGAACTCAACAATAAAGGTATTCTAGTTATTTTCGTTGTGGGATGTCGCATATTGGTTTTTTATTTTATAATAATGTTATTTATATTTTAAATAATAAACCTATGTGGTCAGGAATTCGTTTGAGCCTCACTTTTAAAAAAAAATCATTTTAATTATAATTTGCAATACAATTACAATAAAGTTTGTATTGTGCATACTTAAAATAAATTTAAAAAACGAGTTATTTTAATGAGCAATATTCAGTCATCATAATCAAGTTGGTCATCTTCTGTTTCCTCGTTGGGCGTGGCAGTAGCTGACTGATGATTTTCAATAATATCTGTGAAGTATGTTGACCAAGGTAATGGAACGTACCGTAGGAGATCTCTAATATCTTCAAGTTTTGCAGGGGGCTCCTCAGTGGAGGAGTGGGGTGTTGAGTTGGCCTTTCGTATCCGCCCTCCTATCGCAGTTTCTAGGCAGCATGGCATCATTCTGGGCGTATTTTGAGAGGGAAAGAAGGGCGAACTCAACATGAAAAATATACCTGTAGATTCTCTGAAGGGTCTAGATTCGGATGGAGAAAAAAATAATTTTTTGTCCCGATGTTGAGTTCGCCCTTCGTATCCGCAACGCCCCATATATATATACATATATTATTCTTTCTTCGACCTAATTTTAATGTTTTCATGTTGCTGTTGGTTAAGCGAATTACTAAAAAAAAATTGGGTGCGATTGGGGTGGAGGCCCGATTCGGAATAATTACCGGAGTAACTAACAAATCAAATATCCATTTCATGAATTTTCCAAATTCAACAAAAACTCAACAGGCAACATTTGTGCAATTTGATTCATTTAAACGTTAATAATTTAAAAAAAACACAATTTAAGTTGTGATTATAATCGTAAAATAGCAAATTAAGTTGTAATGCGTAAAAAAAGGTCGGTGAATCACCGGCTATGTACTTCCCCGGGCTGAATTAATCAATTATGTTTTCTTTCTCCATCCCAAATAAAAAAACCAATCGACTCTTTAAGCTGAAATTCAATATTTGACTTACATCTTGGCTGTGTCGATACTTGCATTACATCTGCAGTTAATAGGATATTTGAGTCGAGCCCCCCCCCCCTCTATGCCACTCTCCCCTTTTTTGATTCCGCTGAAAATTAACAGGTTTTGTCCTCTTGGGGTCTTGACTTTAAAGGTAAAATTTCATCTCAATACAATCTTTGTTGAGTTGAACCCTTGTTATAAAGCGTTCATTTAGTGGAAAATTAATAAGTACTATCCTTATGGGGCTTAGAATTTGAGTAAAAATTTTCTAATTGGGATTTTTGAGTTAAGCCCCCCCCCCCCCCCCCTCTATTCCACTCTCCTCTTCTTCTGATTGAAAATTAATGAAAATTAAAAAATTTCGTTTTTATAAAGCGTTGAATTTACAAATGAAATTTCAGAGTCGTCTTTGGAGGGTTCTTGATAACATATATACATTTCGTGTCGATACATTCAGTACAACGGCAGTTATTAGAGTTTTTGTGTTGTCTCCCCCCTAATCCCCCCATTTTCTTGCGCAGATTTGGCTGAAAATCAGTAGAAGTCGTCTTTAGAGGGTTCTTGATACACATATATACATTTCGTGTCGATACATTCATTCTATCGGGAGTTATCGTGTTCAAAGACAAATAAACTTTTTTTTTTCTTCTTTTTTTGGAATCAGGAGTTCGGAAAATATGAAGTTACGTTGAAAACTCCTCTAAGAATTTTCGTCCGATTACATAACTTCCCCTATACTTTGTATAGCTGGGGAAGTAAATAAATAAAAACTTAGTATTACTAAGTAGATAATAAATTAGTAAAGAGAGTGAGAACAAATAAGACAGAGGCAATACATACTAAAAAATGTGAATAAATCTCCGACAATGTACTTCCCCACCGCAATTTAATCAACAACGTTTCCTCTCTCTCAAACCAATTTACCGATTCTAAGATCTTCATTTTTTCTAACCTATGGAATCCTAAAAAATTAATATTTTTATAGGGTGTGGGGTGGTTAGGGTGATGAGGTGATAGCTGATAAGGTAATGAGGTCCCTAGGGACAGGCAGCTCTGAGATTGATGGACCAGGGTTAACACATGGTTAAGGACACCCCCCCCCATGTCTTTTATGACCCCCAGACTTAACTCACAACGGATCAACGGAACCATACGCCACATACCCTTCTTATACAGAAAAAAACTCAAGCTGGCAATGTACTTCCACAACTCAATGCATCTTCAGCCACGACTTGACAAATACTGTACAGTATTTACCGAAAGTACTCCCAAATGTACTTCCCCAGAACGAATTAATCAAATAACTTTTCGCTCCCCCTCCAAAACCAGTCGACCGTTTAGGCTAATAATTAGAGTCCGGATTTAGTGCAGTAAAAAATTAATTAACGTGCAATAAAAAGGCCAAAACGTGCAACAAAAAATAACCGTTTTTCTGCGAGAAAAAAAAAAATTATATCTAATTTGTAAATTAAATAACTCTTTTTTCAGTAGGTATACAATTGGATAGGGTTTAAAAATAAATCTATAAAATAAAAAGCCTAAAGGAATTTATTTATACAATTTATAAAAAATATTTATAAGAATATTCGATCTACGTTAATATTGACACCAATGCTTATTAACTAAAATAAAATCGGAAACGAAAAATTCTATGAAATCAATGTAATATAGATGTACAGAATATAGCTATAACATGTCTGAACAGAATAAATCGCAGAAAGAAGAAATTTAATCTAGATTAATATTGATATATATACTTGTTAGTTAAGAGGTATTAAGAGGAGAGAATTTGAAGTGTGTTTGGTCGTTGAAACAATTCCCATTTTTACAAGTTCTATTTATTTCTAGCACCCGCTGAAAGTCCCCGTGGTTTGATGAAGAATGTAAAAGAGTAACTGAAGATAAAAATGGGGCATATAGAAATACGGCTCAGAGACGGTATACAAGGCAGGCAACCAAAATTATAGAATGAAAAGACGCATTGAGAAGAGACTCCATGAAAAGAAGAAACGAGAATGGGAGAACAAGCAGCTCGAAGAAGTAGAGATTATGAGGGATACAAATAAGAATAGAATGTTCTTCCAGAAAGTTAACAAAGGAAGAGCCCCCTTTAAGCCCAGGCTCCTGGCCTGTAGAAAAGAAGACGGTTCGCTTCTTACTAATAAGGAGGATGTACTTCATAGGTGGACTAGACACTTCAATGAATTACTCAATGAAGGAGCAATTGACTCGGAAGAGAATTATGAGATCCCGACATCAACCAGGATGATAGAGAAATAGAGCCACCTGAGCTAGAAGAAATTCAGAACGCGATTGCTCAAATGAAAAATCATAAGGCACCTGGAGATGATGGACTACCACCTGAGCACTTTAAATATGGTGGCGAAGCACTATACAAAGCCATGTACGATCTAGTATTCATAATCTGGATGCAAGAAGATATTCCTATTCAGTGGAGAAAGGCGGTTGTGTGTCCAATGCATAAGAAAGGGGAGCAACTAGAACGTGCCAACTACCGCGGAATTTCGCTGCTCCAGTGCGCATATAAGATTCTCTCTAATGTCCTCTATAACTGGCTTTTTCCTTTTGCCGAACGGGAAATTGGTAAGTACCAAAGTGGTTTTAGGGAAGGGGAGATCAACTATTGATCAAATCTTCACTCTTTGTATGATCCTGGAAAGAAGCCATGAATTTAAAATGCCCACTCATCATCCCTTCATCGATTTCAAAAACGCATATGACATCGTAAGAAGGCCCAAACTTTATAAAGCTATGGAGGAAATGAATATCCCCTCGAAGCTGATTCGCTTGGTCAGAATGACGATACAAGACGTGCAGTGTAAAGTAAGCATTCAGTCGGACTATTCTTCAGAGTTTCCCTCTAGCAAGGGATTGAGGCAAGGTGATGCCCTAGCTTGCTTACTGTTTAACTTAGCCCTAGAGAAAGTAGTGAGGGATTCCGGTTTTCGAATAAGGGGCATAATATTTTCAAAATCAGTCCAACTGCTCGGCTACGCCGATGACTTGGATATTGTTACGGTCTTTCCCAGCTCTTGAGAGTGCCTTTCTGGGATTGCAGGAAGCGGCAGCCGCAATGGGTCCCGGAATAAATGAGTCCAAGACTAAATATATGTACACAGGTGTAGACGCGAACCCCCATAGCCGAAACATATCGATTGGCCCATATTCCTTCGACAGGGTCAAAGAATTTACGTACTTGGGCTCTCAAATCACCACCAGGAACGAGACATCAGCCGAAATTAAGAAAAGACTTACGGCAGCGAATCGATGCTATTTTGGATTGCTGAGGCATATGCGAAGCTCTCTACTGAGCAGGCATACCAAACTCGGCTCTATAAGACCCTGATCCGTCCAGTCCTTATCTACGCCAGTCAAACATGGACCCTATCCAAGTCTGACGAGAAGAACCTGTCGATATTTGAAAGGAAAATCCTTCGAAGGGTTTTCGGCCCTGTGAAGGACGGACTGGTTTGGAGAATTCGCAAGAATAGGGAAATCTACGAGCTGTTTGGTGAGGCTGATGTAGTGAGGGTGGTGAAGTTGGGAAGAAGGTTGAGTTGGGCAGGCCACGTAGCCCGAACGGAAGAGGGCGAAGTGCCAAGAACAGTCCTTGAGGAGCCTTTGTACCGATCAAGAAGAGCAGGCAGACCGAGGCTAAGATGGGTGGATGGTGTGGCAGCTGACGCGAGAGAGCTTCTTGGTCAGCGAAATTGGAAAGCAGCTGCACAGGACAGAGCCGAATGGCGGAGGCTCATTGAGGAGGCCAGGACCCACTAGGGTTGTAGCGCCAGAGAGATAGATAGATAGATAGATAGATTAATATCTAGCTGTTCTAGACAATCTAATTGTCTACCTTTGTCACAGATGTGGAGCTACTTTATTCCGGTTGTTTCCTTGAAACAGTGACCCATGTCATTAATATGTTATGTAAATGTGGATTTTCCCCTTTTCTTCACTATTTCGGTTTTGTGTTCTTTGATTCGTTCTCTGAATTTGCGTCCCAATTGGCCTGTGTATACCCAACTGCACGTTTCACATTTCACTTTGTAAACACCACTCCTGTCCTCTATTTTTATTCTGTCCTTTGTCTTGTTACATGTTTGTTTGTCGTGTTAATAGTTTTGTACCCTACTTTGAAACTCTTGTGTCCATACATTTATTACATCGGCATTGAGTCCGCTCTCCTGACCCCCCCCCCCCCCCCCCCCCACCCTTTCCCTTATATGACAGGTTATGTCATCATTGGAGTTTGACTTCAAATTTTAAATTTCATGTCGATACATTCATTACATCGGAAGTTATTGGGAGTTTTGAGTTGATCCCCTCTGATCCCCTCTTTCATTTTGTCGATTTGGTTGAAAAACAATAGGTGTGGTCGTTGGAGGGTTCTTGATTCACATATAAAATTTCGTGTCGATACATTAATTCTATCGGTAGTTATCGTGTTAGGCACAACACTCGTCGAGCGCCTCCTCTTTGGTGCTCCCTTCCCTTCGACCGATTCCTAAGGAAAATTTATATTATTGTCTGGAATTTAAATATAAAATTTCATGTCGATACATTCATTACATCGGCAGATATTGGGATTTTCGAGTTGAGCCTCCTCTGATCCCCTGTCCACTTGGGCTGTGGGATAGACAGTGGTGCGGCCGGGTGGCCAATGATAGAACTGTTCGTACAAACTTGTAATTTTAGTGTTTATTTCAATATAATTTATAAAAGCATGTGAATATAGTTATTATCAGTTTTCCTATTAGTGGTGGAGATCAATTTCTCGTTAATGATTGAACAAAACAATTGTTAAACAGGTGAAATAATCATTGAAAGAGCAATTATTAAGGTGACCTCTCGGGTTAATTTTCAACAGTGTTAGATATACCCTTTTGAAGTCGGAATCGTTTAGATTACCACACATCAGTATTACAGCCGTAGAAGAGCTTTAGTATTGGTGGGTGGTTCAAATTGTTTGAGTTACCCATCTTAACTTATTTATGTCTGGTTAAGGTTCCTTCTTGGAGCCTAACCGGCATTAAATTTTTGGAACACGGGTTGACTCAGTATTGCAGTATCGCGGAGATCGGCCCGCAGCTGACGCGAGAGAGCTTCTTGGTCAGCGAAATTGGAAAGCAGCTGCACAGGACAGAGCCACTAGGGTTGTAGCGCCAGAGAGATAGATAGATAGATTAATATCTAGCTGTTCTAGACAATCTAATTGTCTACCTTTGTCACAGATGTGGAGCTACTTTATTCCGGTTGTTTCCTTGAAACAGTGACCCATGTCATTAATATGTTATGTAAATGTGGATTTTCCCCTTTTCTTCACTATTTCGGTTTTGTGTTCTTTGATTCGTTCTCTGAATTTGCGTCCCAATTGGCCTGTGTATACCCAACTGCACGTTTCACATTTCACTTTGTAAACACCACTCCTGTCCTCTATTTTTATTCTGTCCTTTGTCTTGTTACATGTTTGTTTGTCGTGTTAATAGTTTTGTACCCTACTTTGAAACTCTTGTGTCCATACATTTATTACATCGGCATTGAGTCCGCTCTCCTGATGTTCATACAATAAAGATTATTTATCAATTTATTGATGAGTATCAATCACTGCTGTAAATGTATTAATTGTTCCAGAAGGTGGAAACAACTCTAAAGAGGACGCTGTGTCTGCGTATTTACACGCATTGATCAACCATCGGCCATCTTACAAAATCCGAAATTTCGTAGACTCCTCAGAGCCAGCCTCTCTGCGTGGCACTAATCGCTACGATCCAAATCTTCTTTGGACCGGACTAGGAAGACGTTAAATACATAATATAAATATTTTTATCTTTTTTAAATGTAAAACATAGCCTTAAAAAAAATCATATTCAAAAATAATTTTCAAGAAAAAATCTATGTTGACGTTATGTAGGTAATAGTAGAATGTAGATATAAGACAATTGTAAAAAAATATAAAATGCTTGTTTATAACCGTATTATCGTTCTATTATATATTTGTGTTGTGTTATAATTGCTTTTATTGAAATATTAAATTATGTGTATACATTTTTTTTATTTTTTCCTAACTGCGGAGAAGTCAAGACATTCCATGTTATGTAACACATTAAGCCTTCAAATTTCATATTCGAGTCGCACCATACTTCACGTTTTCAAGTGCCACCGCATATAATTTAAAAAAGTCGGTGAATCACCGACTATGTACTTCCCCAGCAAGAATTAATTAATTACGTTTTCGCTCTCCCTCCATAGCTAATCGACCGTTTGGGCTCTTCTATGCCCCTCTTATAGTTTTCATTTTAATATAGAATTTCATGTCGATATATTCATTACATTGGCAGTTACAGAGATTTAAGAGTTGAGTCACCCCTCTGAAGCCCTTCGGCTGATTCTACTGAAAATTAATAGATATCGTCCTTGGGGTTTGGATACACATATAAAATTTCGTGTTGATACACTCATTCTATCGGGAGTTATCGTGTTCACAGACACTTGCGCAGACAAACATTTTTGGAATCAGGTCGGAAAACAAGAAATTCAGTTCAAAACTGCGCATCCAATTTTTAATCTATTACATAACTTACCGTATGCTTCGTATAGCTTGGGAAGTAAAAAGATTAAATAAAGTGCAAGGGCATAAAATAAAAATACATTTTCTTGAATTGAAAATGTTGGTTATAAAAACACACTATCATGGCCTTTCGGTCTCCCAAATTTGTTTATTTTTACCAGTTTTTTCACGTTCTACCCATTTTCAAAACTTGAGTTAGGCCAACCTCACATTAGGCGATTCTGAAGCGACGCGACTGATACTCAAGTATCAGCCATTTGAGTTGCCTGTGGGTATGATACCCGTAGGCAACTTTTCTCCTCACACTGAGGATACTGTGAAGCGACTAGGATCTCTTCAGTCTCCATCTAGCCGTGGCGAGAAGCTGAGTTGTTCACCATGTCAAGTGAAGATGTCGTTGTTGCTTATTATTATTATTATTATTATTATTATAGAAAAAGGAAAATCTGAAGATTATGGCGCCATCCTTACATCGAAAGGAATGTTAACTGCAGATTATTTGTTGGTGCTAAAGAGCTGTAAAAGTCGGAATGCAAGTTCGTAGCATTCTACCGAATGACGAAAGAATCATTCCTACATTTGATTGGCATTGTTTCTCCATTCATAAGACAGAGGAACACACAAATGCGTAAATGTGTGAGTGCAGAAGAAAGAATCTTGATCACGTTGAGGTAAGTAATTTATTAAATTTTTAGTAATTTATGAAATAAATAAGTAATTTATTAAATTTTTATTTAAGATTAATTACATTAGTGGCATTTCATCACGCTCATCTAAAATAGTTTCTGAAAGCAATTGAAGAGCTGAAATATATAACGGGCCAAGTGACAAAAATATACAATTTCCGTTTTTTCATTCAAAATGATCTATGAAACAACGCCAATTGCAATGTATAATGAGCTATGTAACTTTCGCTCTTTGTGTAGTTTCATTGCGTTCCCACAGATAGGGTTACTGCCAAGCTACATGGATGTAGCCTATAATAAAACTCATTTTTCTCGAAAACTATTTTTTGTCACATGGCCCATTATATATTTCAGCTCTTCATATATATATGTTGGGTTAGCGATGAAGCAGGTTATCATTCATCTCTGAGCACATATGCAGTGAGCGTTTTTATCGATGATTCCATGTCGAAACGCGTGGCTATGGTCTTGGTTTTATTACGCTTGGAGCTGATAGCTTTTAGAATTACTATCCTATCTGGCCAGCTTATGTTTGGTTTGCAGCTTTATATACGGGGTTTCGTACAGTACAACCAGCCTTTCGTATTGCCCAAATTGTGCGTTACCAATTCAAAACGTTGCCATAACTGAGAAAAAAAAAAAAAATTCAAAACGTCGTCATTGAATCATCTGCAATGTACTTCCCCAGAATAAATTAATCAATTAACTTTTCGCTCACCCTCCAAAACCAGTCAATCGTTTGCGCTAATATTCAACAGTTGACTTACATCGGGGCAACTAAATCCTCATAATAAATTTTGTGTCGATAAATTCATTATATCGGCAGTTATTAGGGTTTTTGAACTGAGCCCCGACATCCCTGAACCCCTCCTTTCCTTTGAAATTTCATGTAGATACATTCATTACATCGGTAGTTATTGGGAGTTTTGAGTTGATCCCCTCTGATCCCCCTCTTCTTCGCCTGTTTCCGCTGAAAATTAATAGGTGTGGTCGTTGGAGGGTTCTAGATACAAATATAAAATTCCATGTCGATACATTAATTCTATCGGTAGTTATCGTGTTAGGCACAACACCCGTCGAGCGCCTCCTCTTTGGTGCTCCCTTCCCTTCGACCGATTCCTAAGGAAAATTTATACGTGCCATCCTTAGGGGGTCTGGAATTTAAATATAAAATTTCATGTCGATACATTCATTACATCGGCAGATATTGGGATTTTCGAGTTGAGCCTCCTCTGATCCCCTGTCCACTTGGGCTGTGGGATAGACAGTGGTGCGGCCGGGTGGGCAATGATAGAACTGTTCGTACAAACTTTTTATTTTAGTGTTTATTTCAATATAATTTATAAACGCATGTGAATATAGTTATTATCAGTTTTCCTATTAGTGGTGGAGATCAATTTCTCGTTAATGATTGAACAAAACAATTGTTAAACAGGTGAAATAATCATTGAAAGAGCAATTATTAAGGTGACCTCTCGGGTTAATTTTCAACAGTGTTAGATATACTCTTTTGAAGTCGGAGTCGTTTAGATTACCGCACATCAGTATTTCAGCCGTAAGAGCTTAAATAGTGGTCTGCGGTTCAAATTGTTTGAGTTACCCATCTTAACTTATTTATGTTAATGCTCTAGTTAAGGTTCCTTCTTGGAGCCTAACCGGCATTAAATTTTTGGAACACGGGTTGACTCAGTATTGCAGTATCGCCGAGATCATGAAAATGTTGGTTATAAATACACACTATCATGGCCTTTCGGTCTCCCAAATTTGTTTATTTTTACCAGTTTTTTCACGTTCTACCCATTTTCAAAACTTGAGTTAGGCCAACCTCACATTAGGCAATTCGGAAGCGACGCGACTGATACTCAAGTATTGAGTTGCCTGTGGGTATGATACCCGTAGGCAACTTTTCTCCTCACACTGAGGATACTTGTGAAGCGACTAGGATCTCTTCAGTCTCCATCTAGCCGTGGCGAGAAGCTGAGTTGTTCACCATGTCAAGTGAAGATGTCGTTGTTGCTTATTATTATAGAAAAAGGAAAATCTGAAGATTATGTCGACATCCTTACATCGAAAGGAATGTTAACTGCAGATTATTTCTTGGTGCTTGCTAAAGAGCTGGAAAAGTCGGAATGCGTAAATGTGTGAGTGCAGAAGAAAGAATCTTGATCACGTTGAAGTAAGTAATTTATTAAATTTTTAGTAATTTATGGAATAAATAAGTAAGTATTTTATTAAATTTTTATTTAAGATTAATTACATTAGTGTCATTTCATCACGCTCATCTAAAATAGTTTCTAAAAGCAATTGAAGAGCTGAAATATATAACGGGCCAAGTGACAAAAATATACAATTTCCGTTTTTTCATTCAAAATGATCTATGAAACAACGCCAATTGCAATGTATAATGAGCTATGTAACTTTCGCTCTTTGTGTAGTTTCATTGCGTTCCCACAGATAGGGTTACTGCCAAGCTACATGGATGTAGCCTATAATAAAACTCATTTTTCTCGAAAACTATTTTTTGTCACATGGCCCATTATATATTTCAGCTCTTCAATTGTGAAAAAGACATTGGTCCACGACTTTTGGGATCAATTCCATCTTCACTGTGCTCTGCGGAAGTAGATGGCTCCATTTGATGAGGTGTGGCGATATGGGGTTCACTAGCCATGGCGAGGCGACGCAGGAGACTCAAGGGACGGGCGACCTTCCTAGCAGGTCGCCTGAGTTTGGTAGGATACGCGTCTCCTGGGAGTGGCGTCGTTTGTGTCCCCCCACCACTCAACATAGGAAGTGACGTCTAAGATACCCTCAAGATACTTGAGTATCGGTCGCGTCGCTTCGGAATTGCCTAATGTGAGGTTGGCCTTACAGTTTACCTCAAGACGTGATAATGTATTTTTTGGTCTCGCAAAACTCTTTAATGTAACATAAAACTAAATGTGGCCATAATATCCATTCTCATAACCTAGTTATCCTAATCCTATCATTTACTCTTCCGTCCTCCGCTCTGACTCTTCTTCTAACGTCTGGTACAGCAGCTATCTTGGAAACTACCCTTCCACCATTCTTCTGGTAAGACACATCATGGCGGATCCTAGAGTTTCTGATTATCTTTTATATGAAACTTTTTAAAAAAATGCAGTCTTAAGTTTTTGAAATATATTTTCGAAATCAGTTATTTAAATAATTTATGGTTTCCAGATTTACTTTGTGAAGCTCCATTCTAGGAATAGATAATTAAAATACACAATTTCTTTGTCAAACTTCACTATACATATATTGTCAAATACTCAACTAGGTTCGCCGTGTTAAGGCATTATCAAGAGTGAGTTCATAAGTGACTCTTGATAATGCCTTAACACGGCGAAACTAGTTGAGGATTTGAGAATATATAGTGAAGTTTGACAAAGAAATTGTGTATTTTAATTATCCATTTCCAGTTATTTAAACTATGTTCGGACCGACTGAAATTCATTAGTTTTATTTTTGTTTCTTAAACTTCTCTGGGATGTTGAAATGTTGATTTTTTCCAGAGGTGTTTTCATTTTTTCTCCTTTTTTTTGACAATATTTCGGGACACTTTCACGTTCCTTCTTCTGAACGTCATAGTGATCAGAAGGGACGTGAAAGGTGTCCCGAAATATTGTCAAAAAAGTAGAAAAAATGAAGACACTTCTGGAAAAAATCAATATTTTTATTTTCTTTCGCACTCAGGACTGGATCAATACTATAGGGTTGAAAAGAAGTTATTTTGGTGAGGGAAGTTTAAATAAATTCATTGAATTAAAGGAAAAATAAACAAAACTCTAATTATTCATTAGTCCACGACAAAGGAATAAAATGATTTCTGTGATGTCTTCAAATGTCTTTATTTATTTACGCACTAACACCATTATTATTTCTATTGAACCATACAGAACCAAGTATTTGGTAGGAAAAACAATAATTGTAAATTAACAAGTAAACAAAATATATACATGTAATCGTTATTTTAATGTTTTATCTAGGAAGGATTGTATAATAGAAAGGATTTAAGACTAATAAACCAATAATATGAGCAAATGTTTTAAATATTTTTATTATAAAAGTTTGCAGATAAAACATATTTTCTGTAGCATATATGTACACTGAAAATTTAATCTTGGTATATAGGTAAATTATAGCACCCACACGCTAGCTTAGCCTAGTCACCAAGAATTTAAAAAAATATTTCAGGTCTATTTTTGGGTAACTACGGTCATATCACATACTCAACAATCTCTTCAGGTAGAGTTGTCCTATTTTTTTCATTTATTTAATTTCTTAAAGCGTTACATCTCATAAAATTCTCCAGACAGTTCGATTCGATCGTTCGATGACTAGTAATATCCTCTTCTTAAATGAAAATGTCTGGAAAAATATATATAAACAAAATTAGCAAAAATATATGAATAAAAAATAATTATATAAAAAAAAAGTGGTCAATGAATCAACGGTTATGTTCTTGCCCAGCATGAATCAATGCATTACCTTGTCGACCTCATTCCAAAGCCAATAGATCCAAGCTATACGAAGGATATGGGAAGTTATGTAATCGGTCAGAAATTTTACTTCCCAAGCTGTACAAAGTATATGGGAAGTTATGTATTCGGTCAGAAATTTTACTTCCCAAGCTGTACAAAGTATATGGGAAGTTATGTATTCGGTCAGAAATTTTACTTCCCAAGCTGTACAAAGTATATGGGAAGTTATGTAATCGGCCAGAAATTTTACTTCCCAAGCTGTACAAAGTATATGGGAAGTTATGTAATCGGCCAGAAATTTTACTTCCCAAGCTGTACAAAGTATATGGGAAGTTATGTAATCGGTCAGAAATTTTACTTCCCAAGCTGTACAAAGTATATGGGAAGTTATGTAATCAGCCAGAAATTTTACTTCCCAAGCTGTACAAAGTATATGGGAAGTTATGTAATCGGTCAGAAATTTTACTTCCCAAGCTGTACAAAGTATATGGGAAGTTATGTAATCGGCCAGAAATTTTACTTCCCAAGCTGTACAAAGTATATGGGAAGTTATGTAATCGGTCAGAAATTTTACTTCCCAAGCTATACGAAGGATATGGGAAGTTATGTAATCGGTCAGAAATTTTACTTCCCAAGCTGTACAAAGTATATGGGAAGTTATGTAACCGGCCAGAAATTTTACTTCCCAAGCTGTACAAAGTATATGGGAAGTTATGTAATCGGTCAGAAATTTTACTTCCCAAGCTGTACAAAGTATATGGGAAGTTATGTAATCGGCCAGAAATTTTACTTCCCAAGCTGTACAAAGTATATGGGAAGTTATGTAATTGGTCAGAAATTCCACGGAATTTCATGTTTTCGACCTTCTGATTCCAAAAATGAACAATGTTGCAGGTGAATCACCGGCAATGTACTATGCCAGAACAAATTAATCAATTAACTTTTCGCTCCCCTTCCAAAGCCAATCCACAGTTTGGGTTAAACCTCAATAGTTTACTTACATAGGGTCTCCAATCCTCATACTAAATTTTGGGTTGATGATTTCCATCATCGGCGGCAGAGGCACTACAGCCCATCAAGAGCCTTGGCCTCCTCCATGAAATGTCCCATGTCGATACATGCATTACATCAGTAGTTATTGGGTCTTTTGAGATGAGCGCCCTTTCACCCCTCTATCTTCTCTTCGGCCAATTCCGCTGAAAATTAGTATGTGTCGTCCTTATGACGTTTTGAAATTTCATATGTAAATTTAAAGCGCTATAAAGACGACACCTATCAATTTTGAGCAGAAAATGCAGAAAAAGGTGGCTCAACTCAAAAATCTCAATAACTGCCGATTTAATGAATGTACTGTCACAACATTTAGTGTGAGAATTCAGAAGCCACCATGTAAATCAAATATTGAGTTTTAGCCCTAACGTTCCATTGGCTTTGGAAGGAGAGAGAAAAATTAATTGATTAATTCTTGCTTTCAATTCCATTGAAAACTCCACATCGAATTTCTGACAGCATACTTCCTATACTTCGTTTAGCGGAAGTAAAAAATATATTTTCATTTTTCTTATACTGAAGGTATATTTAATATTATAGTTTTAATTTTTTGTTTAAATATATTACCTTAGTCTTTCTTTTTCGCATCTGCCTTCTCATCTTTTGCTCCTCCTTTGCCGAAGACTTTAGCTAGGGAATCCCAAATTCCACCGAGAAATAAGGCACAGAACAAATTTTCAAACGGAACGAAAGGGTCATGAATCCCTAATAAAATTGAGGACAGCTGAAAAAAAAAAAAAAAGGAAAATAACAAAATAAATTATATGACATTAAAGAAATTAAAAACGATATTGGTAATAAAATCAACAATAGTAGCAACAACATTGTCAATAAAGTATTATTATAGCTTAGAATGGTGAGATGATGTTAAAAATTGTTTGAAGCAACTACAAATAATGAGATTTTCAAAATATCAACAGAATATAAAATAATCTAGTAATGTAAATCTACCTTAAAGTAAACAAAGAAAATCACGATGCCGAAATACACCAGTGAGTGAGGAGCAGAAATAAGATCCGTTTTCTGGTCAAGGACAAAAATAATTGATGCAACTATGCAAGCTTTAGTAGGGCTGAAAACAAAAAAAATAATGTATTATAAATTAAGTTGTATAGGGGTGGTGGCTGTCTGCGCACTACGTATTTTTTGAAAACTATTTGTATATGTCTGCCTATCTGTTTGTTCCACTATTACGAGAAAATGGGTGATCATGTTTTGAATTTGTCTATTCAGGAACATATGATTTCAAAATCACTAAATAGAAACCAGGTTTACTTGGAGGTAGAAAAAGTTATTTCATATTTTCTCAGTTATTATTGATCCTCGAAGAAGGAAATAAATAGTTTCCGAAACGTTGACCAAATACTGAGTTTTTATTTACCCAACAGAACTTTTTTTTCCTTTTTTTTTTTTAATGCTTTAGATCATTAAAATAAAATATAAACATTACAAGAGAAATAGGCTACCTCCTCCCAGAAGACGGAGTCTGAGTGTGAGAGGGGCAGCAGTCAGCTAGGACTGTACAATCACTGTTAATAATTAAACATAGTATATACTGAGAGCAGCGGTTCTCAATCTGGGGGGCGCGCCCCCCTGGGGGGGCGTGGAAGAATTCCAGGGGAGGCGTCAACAAATTTTAAAAAAATTAAATAAGTTTGTAGTTTTTGAAACAGTTGTTTTTTCATGTATATTTACAACAACAACAAATTGAATTTGATGCTGGACACAAACACACAATCATTGAAATTTCTTTATAGCTATTAACTCAATAAAATGTAAGTGAGCGTCCGGCCAGGCGTGAGAAACTAGCTGTGACTCAGCATAGAACAAAATCGGAGCCTATTTCCCAGATATAAGCTCGGAAAACTGGGACTTCAAGTAACAAGAGACCCCTTTCAAATCAACGTTGATATACTTCCTGATCACATTCAAGAAGAAACAATTGACTTGCAATGTGATTCCAAAGCTAAAGTGGATTTCCCAAACATGGATCTCAAAAATGTCTGGCTACTATATCTTCCTGTTCACCCAGAAGTAGCAATGGAGGCAGCCAAGTTACTTGTAAAATTTTCATCAACTTATCTATGCGAGTCAGAATTTTCAGCCCTGGCTAATATAAAATCTAAATATCGAGCCAGACTAGATGTGGAAAGTGACTTGGGGTGTTCTTTGTCAAAATTGCAACCAAACATACAAAAAATAGTTAACGAGAAACAATACCAGCCCTCACACTAGTACTGCAAAAGTAACGAACATTTTTCTGGTTACATTATTGATATTTTGTTGTGATTTTTTCGATGATTTGTGTAATTAAAATTTGTATTTGAACAAAAATGATTTTATATTCCTTACCAGAGTATGTCTAGCTTAAGTTCAAAGTCATTTTACTCAAACATAATGTAAGTAAATTTATCATATATAAGTCTAAAATTTAGACTTATATATGATAAATTTACTCTTTTTTAACTTAATCCGTAAAGGGAGGCGTGACCTCACACCAAAGTATGAAGGGGGGCTCAGAGCCTGAAAGGTTGAGAACCCCTGGTATAGAGAGAAGAAATACAAAAAAAGAAAAATACAAAAATAAATAAATAAAAAATATTATCTTTAGTAAAAAAAAATTTTAAAAATAAATAAAAACAATAAAAATAAATGAGAAAAGAAAGTGACTAAAATAAGAAATATTCTCGTAATATAGAAGAAAAGTAAAATAAAAATTGATGAATAATGAAGTGCTGATGGAATGAACCTGACAACCCGGAGACCTGGCATTGAATTTTAACCGAGTGAGATACAAGACAAGTGAACCTGAAGTTGGCGGAGTACGTGAGAGACAAGACAAGTGAACATGAAGTTGGCGGAGTACAACAGAATACATGGGGCGGAACGCGGCAGGGCAGAGCAGGGAGAGAAGAGAGCAGAACAGAGCGTCGTACTAGTCAGAGTAGAGAGAACGAACTTAACAAGGACTCAACCTGATCAGAGCTCAGTCCGGTGACCCACTCCATGACCCTAGTCATATACCTCCTCAGAGAACCTCTCTGGTTTTCAATTTCTAGTTTTATATCTTTGGGCAAATTATTGAAAAGAGATGCTATAATAAACTCTGTCTGTGTACGATAGTACTGGTGGAGTGAGGGGTTCGTGTCGGGTATCGGTGAGGAACAGAACAGAGAGTATCTGAAGCATTTAGGAAAAGCTGTCTAAGGAGGTTTTTGAGGTATATATGCCGGATCGGGAGAACGGGGAAAACGGAAAAAACTTGCGTAGTAGGAAATGTAGCAGGGACTTTCGAAATGGTCTTTATAACTAGTTTTTGGGCGGTCACCAGCGGCTGGACAGCTGAAGCTGTTGAACCGCCCCAGGCCATGATCCCATAGTCTAACATTGAACCTATGTATGCATGATAGATATTTTTTAGATCCTTGACAGGTAAAACTTCCCGCAGGGTTCTAAATGCAAAAAGCATACTCCTTACTTTCTTTGTTACTTGATGGATGTGAAAGGCCCAATTTAATCTAGAGTCTACCCAGACTCCTAGATACTTATATTGTGAGACCCTTTCGAGGGGTAGGCAGGAACAGCAGAGGGTGGAGTCACAATTATGGATTTTTAAGGGATATTCAGGGTTAATGGATGTCAGCGAAAATGTTATATATTTGCATTTTGTTACGTTAAGTGGGAGAGAGTTAGAACAAAGCCACCCAAGTATGTCCTTTAAGTGAAGCTCAGCGTATTGGAACACCTCACGCCAGGACCGTCCACGGTAAAACACCACAGTATCATCTGCAAATAACACTATCCTACCTACCCTTCTTCGGTTCGTATACTGTTATCTCGTTTATGTAGATGAGAAATAGAACAGGACCCAAAGGTACTGCCTTGGATGACCCCATAGTCTATCTGTTTCGTGTCACTCTCCACACCCTCAACTGAGACATATTGTGTTCTGTTAGTTAGATATGATTCGAACCATCTTAGTAGTCCCCGTTATCCCTATTTGTTTCAGTTTCTGAATTAGAATGTCCCTGTCAATAGAGTCGAAGGCTTTAGCGAGGTCGAGAAAGAACCTGGACTTATCCCAACATTAAAACGAAACTGTCGACTTCATGAAACATTATAAATGTTAGGTTTTTTTTGTTTTCTTATTCTAGTTAATACACAGTAAAAATTGATGAATAATTGGTGTTAGTTATGTAAAAAGATTCAACCCACCATAATTTATTCTTGAACAACCACCTATTAGTAATAATGTTAAAACAAAATACCTAAAGCATTCTGCATTAATATAGAAACTAGGGACAATATGTTCAATTAATTATTTAAATTATGCGATATAGTATTTTATGAGGTGCTATATTACAATAATTTTTTTTTATAAGATTTTTCGTTATATCGAGATGTTGTTCCTAGGGACTTTAAAGAAAGATATGGAACCTCAAAAACATTGAGTGAAAAATGATTCGAAAGGGTACTCGAAGCAACATTATCAAAGTAATTTTAAATCATTTATAAAACAAGAAAACAATTATAATAATTTGAATTACATACAAACTTGGTTGCATAAACTCCATAGCAGTAGGAGTCCACACACCTTTAATCAGTCGTTCAAAGAGTTTTGTGAACGCTGCACCATTTCCTGCAATAAGTAAACGATATTAAACACAAAATAATTAATTGAAATAATAATTTCTTGGAAATACAAATATCTCGTGCAAAGAGTTTGGAATATTCTGTAATGCATTTATAATATAAATTTCACGGCAGCCCTAAAAATTTCAGTATCAAAAATTACCTCGACATTCCAGATTTTAATACAATTTGTTTTTGTAGAGGTCCCATAAGGAATGAGCCATCTCAAGATATTGTAGTAAATTTTCAATATTGGCTAGTTATATTATTTTAAATGTCAGCTGAATGTGTACTAACTATTAATATCTCTGCTAAATAAGACATGAATCAATGTTAGGAATGAATAAATTTATACTTTAAATTAATTTGTTTCGGAACATAAGGCTCACATTAATACTCGGTCAGAAAGAACTAATCCAGTAGCCGAATGCGTGAATAAACAAATTCAATTAGAGGAAAAATACTGATATTTCAATTTATTCTCTAGTCATGGCCATGGAATGAATCGCATGTATTTTTTGTCACATTTTTCCTTTAACTCTATTCATTTATTCAAGGCCTAAACACCAGGATAACTTCTTTTTAACCCCTCAGAACTAATAAAAGTCTTGCGATGAAAAAATAATAAAATTAAAAGTGAAAATTAATTTAATAAAACATCTCACACATGCCCAACACTGATAAGGATTGTCTGGAGGGGGGAGGGGAGGTGGAATTAAATTGAAGGTAAAGGTCTGCATAAATTTATTCTAACTCTATTCCTCTAACTCTATTATTCTAACTCTATTCCTCTAACTCTATTCATTTATTCATGGTCTATACACCAGGATAACTTCTTTTTAACAAAATAAAAGTCTTGCGATGAAAAAATAATATAATTAAGTGTAAATAAATTGAAGAAAACATCTCACTCATACCCAACACTGATATGGATTGTCTGGAGGGAGGGGGTGGAAGGGGGGGGGGGGGGGGGGGGGGGAGAGAGAGAGGGAGGAGGAATTAAATTGAAGGTAAAGGTCTGCGTCAATTCATTCTCTAGTCATGGATATGTAATAAATCGCATGTATTTTTTGTCACATTTTTCCTAAGGAGGTAAAGGTCTGCGGGAAATTGTCAAAACGATTTTGGTCAATTTTCATATTCTGGAGAATGTTAAAAAAAAATGTAAACAAACACTCAAAACGTAAATACAAACCTTTTAAAGTACCAATGAGAATCATGATGATATATGCATTAGGATACAGCTTCGCGGCGTGAGTCACACCATCGTAAACTTTTTTACATCTGAAAAAAAAAAATTCATATATTATGTAACTAGATATAGACAGATATTAGGTGGGCTGATGTATAAATATAACACCTATGGAGAAATATAAGAGCGCCGGTGGTATGCTTAATAATAATTTTATTATTTAAAGGGATATCTCATATCTACACAATTGAGTCAGTAACCATTACATTTACAATATTACTAAGAACTTAGTAATTGATCTATGGCAGGTAATGACTATATAAATTAACTAATTAAAATAAACAATACTTTAATTTTGACAAATCGGTATAAAGCTAAAAGTGAGAATAGAGTCTAAAATAAATAAATGAAATTAATATGAATTTAATAAGGGAAATACATGCAAGTAATAATAGTGTTCAAGAGAAAAAAAAGAATAGTAGTATTACAGAGAGGAAAAATAAAAAAATTAAATAAATAAAAATAACTAGTAATAATAATAATGTGACAAAGAGAGTAAGTATGGAGTGGGTATGCAGGTCTTGAATATAAATATGAATGAAGGAAGAAAGAGTACATTATTTATTGACAATGACTGCTCTAAGTTTCAGAGCGTTAGTTATAATATAACCAACGCTTTGAAACTTAGAGCAATCATTGTATATATTGCGCGGAAAATCAGCAGACGTTCTTATTGGGTTTTGAATTTACATATACAATTTCGTGTCAATACATTCATTACATTGGCAGTTATTAAAGTTTTTGAATTAAGCCACTCCCTAATTCTCCTTCGGCCAATTCTGCTGAAAATCAATAGGTGACATCCTAATGGAGTTCTGGATTACATATATAAAATTTCGTGTCAATACATTCATTACATTGGCAGTTATTAAAATTTTTGAATTAAGCCACTCCCGCATTCCCCTCCAGCCAATTCTGCTGAAAATCAATAGGTGACGTCCTAATGGAGTTCTGGGTTACATATATAAAATTTCGTCTCGATACATTCATTCTATCGGGCGATATTCTGAAATGTATTGTAATACTATAAACCTACGTTACTTTAAAAGTGAATAATACATACATATTATAATATATTTTCCAAAACGATCAATATAAAATTCAATATAAGAGTAGTAACGTAGTAATGTACAGAAATGTATTGTAATACTATAAACCTACGTTACTTTAAAAGTGAATAATACATATATATTATATTTAATTTTCCAAAACGATCAATTAAACTTCAATATAAGAGTAGTAACGTAGTAATAAGAAATGTATTGTAATACTATAAACCTACGTTATTTTAAAAGTAAATAATACGTACATATTTTATTTAATTTTCCAAAACAACCAAAACGATCATCTATCTATTTTATAGAGCAGTCATTGTATTATATTATAATAAAATATATTGTATATCATTGTGAACTGAGTTCAAGATCGAGGGTTTGGAACCCGGTCGAGGCCATTACTTTATTTTATCTGGGAGGTAAAATAAACTTAAGCACGCCGTTCTCCGGATGGGACGTTAAGCGATAGACTGCTACCCTAGGTGAATAAAAATTTAAGACTCCCGTAGTAGACTCAAAAGAGTGCTCTGGTAGTAGGCGATATGACCTCATAGTTGAAGCCCGGGCATGAGTCATAATAACCGTAATCTATGGATCTAAGCAGCCAATGCTCTTATCCTTTTCCTGTTAGCTCTATTGTTGCAATCCTAAATTGGGATTGGGGTCTTTAACGAGTACCTGACATCGCACAGGCTCGGAATCGCCATTTAATGTCCCCTCCGAAAGACGGCATGCTGAAGGTTTTGTTACCTCCTACATAAAAAAAACATTAAGGCCCCAGCCGGGTTTAAACTTTATTCTTGAGGGGCTGAGTAAGCAAGAACGCTAGCCCCGAGCTACTGGCGCCCTCATGTTATTATATAAGTATTCAGTAACTTAAAATATAGGATTCATTTATGACTGCTATGAAGTCTATGTGTTTATTATACATATTTCTCTATCAAAATTTCTTCGTTTTCTAAGATATGTCCATATTATCTAATTATTTCAATAGAAACATCCCTCCATATTTTTCTCATTATCCGAAAAACTGGTGCATACTTTTGTAAAGTGTTTCTTCGATTTATGATTGTTATAAAGCTATGCGCAAAATTTCATGAAAATTGGACTAGCAGAAATTAGTAGAAGCAACACTTCAAAAAAATTAGGACAAAAACGCAAACAAACTGAATTACGATAGGTACCATAGGGTTTCACCAAAAAATAAAAAACTATTTTGGAGTTGGAGTGATGTAAATAACAACAATCACACATTTGATAAGCAGAAAAAGCTAATCAAAATATTTCTGCAAATTATTATAAAATAGGATAGGAAAATGTGTTTTTTTACCTGTAGATTTCTTTCATTGCAGAAAAACTAAGTTTTACAGGCAAAAACTTAGATATCTTATAACCAATATCAAAAGGAGTATAGAAGACCAAGTACCTGAAAAATAAAAATAAATGTTAGATAGATAGGGGGTTGCAACACAAAAAATTACAAAAACCTGGATTTTTACGTTTTTCTGTGAGAACAGGTCAACCGAATTTTATAAGATGAAGGTTAGAGATGAACTAAGAAGATATGACTTGTACGGAAAGGCGTACCCTGGGCTCATCTCTCATGGGTCTGTACTAGTTTGTAAAACGGAGGGGGGGTAGTCGTTGTGAGAATATCCACCAAATAGAATATAATAGGCTTGGAATGACCCTTGTGAATGATGCAGCGTAAAATATAATCCATCTTAATGAAAGATAAAAGTATGTCAATGGTTTCATTCAGGGGATGTTGAAACGCGAAAATCCGTTCAGACCTTGGATTTTAGCTCGATTACTATACTTTCTTTTACTCCAAGTATAAGAAAATAAAAATGTCAACATTAAATTTATTTTCAACTATTAAGAGGTGGTGAACTCATCCTTATGACTATTTACTAAATATATTGCTCCCTTACATTTTTTACATTAGGATGGGCTGAAACTTTCCCTTGAATATTCAAATTTGGCAGACCAAATTGTCTGCATCCATCCGATTCATATTAAATTTTACAAAATCACTAAAAACAATGTATGGGTCTACATATCTATTAGTCTACATATCTATTAGTTCGTTACAGATACAAAACAATTGAATTTAAATGTTATCTGAAGCATGCCTTTGGGTGACCTCTCGAAAATCCTCACTCATCATGGCTTATAGTGACCTGAAAATACCATATTTTTCGCTTAATATTTCTTGTTTAAATTGTTATTTTTCCCCCCATCGATTTATGACTGTCTTCATATCATCCTTTAACTTTGAGTAAAGGTTCAGTTAAATAGGTACAATAGATTTTAGAAAATCAAAGGAGGGGCGGGCAGACATCAACCACTCGTTAATAAGGTTTCGTATATAGTCATCGACAAACGAACCTAAGTGAAGAGATAATTAATAATGTCTGCAAAAGTTATGTGATTATATTACCAAGGTTGGACTTGAAATCCTCAAGCAGCGATTAATTTACAGTCTGATAATGAATTGGATAACGTTATCCTCTCGCCTTGTAAGAAGGGTGGGAGAACAGATATTAGGGGCAGCCACATGCGCGGCGTTTCTCTTTTCTTACCTGATCCCTTCCGAACAATTTTGATAAAATTTCCAAAAAATACCTTTTTGAATTCAACACAAAAAATCTTTTAAACTAAATGCCACACAACTGAGTACATATTATTTTCTGTTTGTTACTTCCCCAACTGGACGAAGTATGGGGGCAGTTCTGTAGTCCGTCAAAATGTCTATGTTGAGTTTTCAACGGAATTTCATGTTTTCCGATTGCCTGAACTAGGGTGTCGATGATTAAAATCAACTGATTAAAATCAACGATTTAAATCGCGATTTAAATCAAATGATTTTTTTTTTAAATTCATGATTTAAATCAAAAACATTAAAACAAATAAATAAGTTATTAAAATTTTGCAAATATAAAAAAACAAAAAAAAAAATTAACAAAACTGACCGCAGTTTGCAAACTATTGAAACATAATTTATGAAAATCTGTCAAGCAAACCACCAAATGATTACGTCAAAGCGTAATGGACCAATGCGTTCTCAAAATCGCAGTATTAAAATAAATAGAGACACACTTATGCGGAACACTCAAGAATAATTAAACCTAACCTAAATTTTCATGGTACTAGGTCAACAATATCGCACCTAAGTTGGCATGACTGTAAGCAGATCATCCAATTACATAATCGATCTCGAATATAAAATTGATTATAAGATTGATAAAAATTCGCTGTGTGAAATCTCGGTCAGTTTTGTTATTTTTGTTTTTGGTTTTTAAGTTTGTGGAAAATATTCGCTTTGTGAAATT
This sequence comes from Aradus depressus, assembly GCA_963662175.1. Classification (NCBI taxonomy): domain Eukaryota; kingdom Metazoa; phylum Arthropoda; class Insecta; order Hemiptera; family Aradidae; genus Aradus; species Aradus depressus. Next base: position 36,352,201 of record OY759218.1, read on the forward strand.
TCGGTTAGTTTTGTTCGTTTTGTTATTTTTTTGTTTTTTAAAATTGTGAAATTGTGGTCTGTTTTGTTAATTTTAGTTAAGTTTTCAGTTGATAGTTTTTAGTTGATTTAAATCAAAAAAATCGATTTTGTTTTAAAAAATCATGATTTCTATAAACCCTAGCCTGAACCAAATGCCATGTCTGTATGTGTGTGTGACAACACGATAACTCCAGATAGATTGAATGTATCGACATTAAATTTTATGTATGGATCCAAATCGGCCGAAGAGGGGGAAAGTTCAGGTGAAGAGCGAAAACATATTGCCGGTTATGCACCGACGACATTTTCTCTTATTGATCTTGCATACCTCAAAATAGTTAGCACCAGAGAAGATATTCTGGTAAAAAGTGTGGTTATCAGATGTTAGTTGAATTTATGCTAATCATTTAAATGCATTCTAGCACTGTCAGCAATTTAAAGGCGTACAAAGCCATCCTAGCCAGTCATGTATTACCTATACTGATTTTTTTTTCAATTTTTAGAATTAGAGTCTCAAGTGATTTTTTGCAAACAAATAAATAGCAGGGTAAAAAGGCTTTATTTTTTTTTTATTAATAGTTTAAATATTAATTAAAATGATATTACACAAAACAAGAATTAAAAATGAAACTACATTTAACAACAACCATAAACAAACAAAAATATTGAAAACATAAATGGTAAAGAAGAAAAGAAAAAAACGAAAAGAACAAAAAATACAAATTTGTTCCTACTTTACCATTCATGTTTTCAATATTTTTTTGGTTCACAGTTTCTGTTAAATGTAATATGTTAATTTTCAATGGTAATTGGTTAAACAACAAATTGACAGAGCCTTACGGTCTCCCAAATTTGTTTATTTTTTATATGTTAGTTCACATAGGACATATTCAAAACTTATTTTTTCAGTATCCATAGTAATTATTTGTGGAGTCCCAAGCCTTGTCAACAATCCAATATATAATATTTTTTTGTATTATGAATAAAACTACATTATTTGGCTTTCTTAGTATACAAATGGTTAATTACCATTTTCTATTTTTTAGTTTTATGTTACGTTACGGAGTTTTCTGAAACCGAGAATTGTGAAACACCTATGCATTAGTAGGTTATATATTATAGCTAATGTTCATTATTATGTCTTCAACAAAACTCTCAATATTCCCTTCGTCACCCCCCTTGGTTCTGAAAGTAAATGAAGTAATTCTCTAGTCCGTGCCCTCCATTCTGCCACAATTCCTCAAAGACGCCTTATGCGCCAATGGCCTAGAGACCGCCTCAGTCAGAGTAACTAGTTATAAATAACTGCCATTATTTATAGAGTTGTGAATATCTATTTGTAAAATAAATAAAACTCTATAGAAATGTATAGGAGTGTTACAAATAAATAAAACAAACTTCTTTTTGTTTTTTAAATTTATCTATTCCACAAGAAATTTACACACAAACTCCGACAAATATAAACTCTTAGTTTAAAATTAAACTGAGATGGTGCAATGCCGAAACCCATAGTTTCCGTATACATTTTTTGTGGAATAAACAACATTTTAAAAAACTAAGTTTGTTTTATTTTTTTATTATAATTTTCCACAATACGTACGCCTCTCTCAACTTAGAATATATTGAATTGTTGACATGGGTTACAAAAAAGGACTACGAATACTGGAAAAAGTAAGTTTTGAAAATGCCCAATTGAACGAAACATGAACTAACGAATAAAAAAAACAAAGTTGGGAGACCATAAGGCCATGTGTGTTATTTAAACACCAATTACAAATGATGGTTCAACTGGTCTCAAACAAGGATATTTACAATTTACAATAATACTTTTAAATAATCACTTTTGAGTTGTGTGAGGAGATTCTGAATTTATAATAATATATATTTTCCACAGCTTTGTTCTTCTCCCTATTCATTTTCTAGTCTTTATATCCTAGCAAATAGACCTTTCGGGAAGTCCTCTCATCATCAGTATCTTAAATTTATTTTTTGATCGTCTTGTAAACTATTTTTCCCTTATATCATATTCTTTAGAATCGACCTCTGTGTTAAAATCCTATCTAAACGCGTCGAATATGTTCTACATAAAAATGTGGTGTTCATTATAAGGAAACAATTGTTTACAATAAATTTCAGCAAAGAAATTAAATGACACTTAACATTTTCTGCACAGATATTGTAAAACACTTAATAAAAATAAAAAACGAACGTTTTTTAAAACATTTTCTATTTCACAAAATATATACATGGGAGTACTTTTGGTATTGCCATCATCTTCAGCCAAGATTTAACAAATACTAATTGCAAGTTCAACAAGTTTACATAGAGTTATGTATGTCTTAAATTATGGAAAACATTGAAAATAAAATTTCGTCTCAAATTGAAATACTAATAATAAAAAGAAAATTTTGAAATATTATGTACTGATTAAAATACAAATATATATGCTTATATGAAATAAATCAATGATGAGAATAAAAATAATTTTTAAATTGTCTTCCAGTCTGACCAGTGTATGTAGGTCAAACTGGAATACAATTTAAAAATAGAGTAAAAGAACACTATCAGAAATAGGCATAAACATTGACACAACATACAACTCAGTAAAATCAACTTCCGCACAACACATCAACGAAAACAAACACCATTTCGATATAAATACAAGCATATTTTTGTGACAAAGGTACATTACTCAACTCACTGGAACAACTGGAAATAAACAGAGCACTACAAAAAGGAAATTGTATGAAAGTCAGACCAATCTCAAATATTCACCCCTTTTATCTCCAATAATATAATCCTCCAGTCTCTGTGTATACGTTTTTCCTTTATTTTTTAATTTCATATATATTTTATTTTTAAACCTCACTGTTATTATTTCAATATTTCTTTTATTATTCAGGTTTTCATTTAGACAAAATTTCATTTTCAGTGTATTCCAATTTTTTTTGTGAAACTGTTGGACTTCCATTTAGTATTTGTTAAAAAATCGTGGCTGAAGATGATAGCAATACCAAAAATAATATTATATCCCATGAAATATGTATATTTTGTGAAATAAACAATATATAGAGAAAAAAAGTTTTTCTTTAATTTTAAATATATTCATCACAGCATTACTTCTTCCAATTTATTTATTTTTTAAATTAACAATTATAGACGTTTCGGAAGGTATCCCCATCATCAGTATCGATACTTTATATGTTCTTTACGTTTGGCAGAAGAAATGTTAATATAAAGAACATATCGCTCATTTGCTGCACTAACGACATAACTAAAAAATGGGCATTTTTGAGTTATGTGCATAGGAAGAACCATTCTAACATATACTTTTAGCGGATAGAACGACACATCTGAGCTTCAACTGCTCGCCGAGAAAACAATTATTGCTACAAGAATGTCGTAATTCAAAGTGTGGGTAGTTATGAGGTTAAGGAAGAAACCTCAGTAAGGCATATACCTGGTTACTGTACATTCTCTCTTTTTTTTTATTCTATTCTTTCAATAAAACATGCTGATAAGTTTTTCGAATGAATGCATCGTTATTACACGTCAAAAAATTGAAATGCTTCTCCTGGAAAATCACAGTTTTTGAGTTACATCGCTGGCAGCAAATGAGCGATGTAAAGTATAGGTGATGGGAGTACCTCCCGAAACGCCTATACTTGCTAATTAAAAAAAAGGATAAATAAATTGGGAGAAGTAATGTTGTGATGAATGCATTACATATAAATTAAAGATGCTGATAATGAATTTTTCTCGAAATTTTTATTTGCTAGGTTGTAAAGACCAAAAAATAAATTTGGAGAAGAATAAAGCTGTGGAAAATATATATTAGTTTTTAGGGTATAAGTTTCTTTTCAAAAATGTTTGTTAGTCGCAAACTGATATCAATCACACTACTTACCAGACGGCAGTTGCGACCATTAACTGTTGAGAATTTTTTAAAGGTGCTAAAATAGGCTCTCCTAAAAGGCCATTGCAGAGCATCCCCCCAGCAAACACAACGAGCATTGTCGAGAGCCAGCAGGACATGGGGTGCTTCCGAGAGAACGCCTGAGCCCCTAGAAGCACATCACCAACATTCCAACATTGCCACCTATATCTCACAGTCGGGGTCAGTATAACATTATATTTATTCAATTATTGCTTGTAGTTAATGTTATTACTATCTTATATCTTTAGTAATAGGAAGTATTGTAATCGTGTGAAAATCTGAGATCAAGGTTTCTATGCAATTTCATGTTTTGAACATTTTCGCGATGGTAAAAACTACTTTTTTTAGACGTTTACTCGATTTGTGCGAAACGATTATTCCTACCGAAAAATTGACCCTTACACAAATGTTCCTTATAAATTAAAACTACCAAATGCTATCAGATTTGAGATAGGGCCAATGCAGTCAAAGTTATAGCACGTAAAAAAAATGTTTAAGTTGTAACGCAAGGAAACTTAAAAAAAGATTTTATGCGCTATAACTTTGACCGCATTGGTCCTACTATATATAGTAAGTACTACTTATATATGTATATAAATATATGTAATAATGTATATAAATAATAATATATATATTTCTATCAAAGAAAAATATGTATACCTATTCATCGAGATCAAATAATAGCTTACAATTACCCAATTTCCTTCAGTATTTGCGCAATAAGTTCGATTGTAGTATATAGTCATTCATCAGACAGACATCAAAGAAAAATATATTCATTATGATCAAATAAAAGCTTATGTAGTGTTTGGTTAAAAACATAAAACTGTGCATGATGTGGCGAAATATGGACAGCCACTGTAGTTTTTTATAGAGGATTCTTCAAAATAGATCCCCATATTTTGATACCATAAATCCAAGTTTATTTCAAAATAGTCTGTATTATGCTGACATTACACATTTTTTAACTAAGAAATTTGAAATGTGTTTCACATGAAAGAGGCAATATACACGTACTAATTGTTGTGGCATTTCATTTTGAAGACTTTTTGTGCATCTTTTCCAAAAAAAACTCTGAAACTTTTAAGAAGGGAATGACAGAAATAACATGCAAGATATTATTATAATTATTTGGAAATAATAAATTAAACTGCTAATAAATTACTCCTTCAGAACATCAACAGGAGAAACATTATCTCTTATCAAATAATTTAATCGTAAATAATAACAATCATAAATGGTCTATCACATTTAATACCGTTATTAATTGAATAAATGAACAATTATTATTACATCTAAATACAAATTAGTTATTAATTTCAATTTTAGCTGTAAGGAAAACATTTTAATTTTAGCTCATCAATGTAATATTATAGACTAATGATAACAATAAACTTAAAAAAAACAAAAGACTAGACTAATGGTCGTAATAGGAAACTCGACCAGGCAGATCTGACGGTTTAAAAATAAATTCACCCCCCGGTTTGGCATGAAACAAATTTGGCTAAAAAAGAAACCAGAATCAAATAGAAAAATAAACAAAGAAAAAATCATTGAAAATTATAATAACAAATAAGATTTGAGATCTTATTTTAAATTGTATTTATTAAAATTAATTCATTTATTAATAGCGCGGTTGTCAAAGAGATATAACCTTATATACTTACATTTGAATGTAAAAAAATAAAAAAGGGATGGTATGTTAAATTTTATTAGTAAAAATTATATTATAATATAATAACAATTCAAGCTTACCCGCCCCTAAATCTTCCCTAACATGAAGTGCACAAAGTACGCTGTGCGCTATGTCGAAGTATGGGAACATTTTCAGTTTGGTTACTTGATTTGCTAAATCTAGGAATGCCTCTGGATCCATGATTAATAGAAAAGTTCATAAAATAATAGATAAAAATTGATTATTTGAACAAAATATTGATTAATTCACAGATACACCAACACCCAGAGGCACCCAAACTAAAACTAAACTTAGATCATATCGAAGATAAGTTTGATACTAGATTTATAACATATCGATCTACTACTTTTAAAACTAATATTTCATGATCATATCAAAATGATAAAATACCTTCATCATTCTATTAATATTTAATGCATTTTTCTCTCTAAAGACAACTAAAATATTTTACGTAATATTTATGCGTTCGATAGAGAAGCGGAGGGGGTAAATTCTGTGGTCACATGGAATAAATTGGTAAGTCTAAATTCGTAACTTTTCAGGGCAGCACTTTTTTACTTTTGCATTAATCGTGTAAATCCAGTTTGTGGAATAAATAAATTATGTTTGCATCATTATTAATCACATACCTTCTAAATCTATAGGAGTGAATGAAAATGAATATTGTTAATCCTTTCTTGGATTTCTCCCACACTAATTTTTTTACACACTTACCTAATTATTAACCATAATTTTTGAAATACTGGTGAATGATGCCTATCTAAAGTTGAGCAAGTTGATTTAACCGAAAACACCCTCTTCACTGGGAATAGTCTGCCGTAGTGAATAATTGGTTAAATGCAGTTATATCGAGAATGATTCCTCAAAGAAGTAGATTAACTTGATTTAACCGAGAACATTCACAACTTTACGAGATACCAAGAAACCCACATCTTTATAACTCCGAAAGTATTAGAGTCCTGAGCTCCCAACTACTTCACAGTGCGCAGATGGCTTGGAAGATGATCACTGTACACTTAACTCATTTTGGCCATTTTTCGACTTAACAACTTATTCCCTGTAACCAAAGAATTCATCTCTTGTAAATAACTAGCAGACTCACTCGTCGTTAGGGTTTGCACTTTTAGTTCAAGTCACCTATGTACATACGTCAACAAACCGCTTATTTTGGGTAACCCAATTTTTAAAGCATGTACTGAATATAGCACCTTTATCTACTGAGACTGTGTCATATGATAGAAAAAGACATATGTTGATACATACGACATTGTAAATACAGTATTTAAGTAAGGATGTTCTAATTTACGTATTTCAATTGATACTAAATTAACATGGCGCAGTTTTCTTTTCTTTCGTTTCTGAAGGGAGGGATGCCATATGATAGTAAAGGACATATAAGAGAATAGATGTTGAAATATGGCAGGACAATGTAAATACAGTAGTTAAGTAAAGATGTTCTAATTTACGTATTTCAATTGATACTAATTGTAAGTTAACAGCAGGAGAAGACTGCTGGCAGGAGTCAGCACATCCATCCTTCTGCACGGGGCCCCGACATGGGCAGATGCAACGAGGATTCCCTCATACCTGAGGCTGATCGCCCCCGCTCACAGGCGAAGCGCACTGAGAGTCGCATGCGCCCACCGAACAGTTTCTGGCGACGCTGCCTATGTAATTGCTGGGCTGCCCCCCATTGACCTACTGGCACGGGAGCGTACGCGACACTTCAAAAGGAAACAAGACCCGGTTCAGGTGGAAGAGATGGTGCAGCGCTTCGACCGCAGGGGAAACCGGGTCTTCTATCGGGACGCGGGGGCCAGCCCTGGTCCAGCAGAGCCAGAGAGGGCCAGGACAATTAGGGAGTGGCAGGAAGAATGGGACAAGTCCACAAAGGGACGGTGGACCCATCGGCTCATCCCTCGAGTCGAGCCTTGGCTCACCAGGAAGCATGGGGAGGTGAATTACCACCTCACCCAGGTACTCACGGGACACGGTGGGTTCCGGGGGTACCTCCACAAAATCGGGGCAGCAACAACACCAGACTGCCCCGCGTGCCTTGGTGAGACGGAGTCGGCGGAGCATGTCCTCCTCAAATGCCCCAGATTTGAGGAGGGAAGGAAAAATCTGGAGTGCCGCATGGGCGCCCCACTGACTGCTACCAGTTACGTGGACGCTATGCTGCGCTCCCAGGAGTCGTGGGATGAAGGCTGCGATTTTGCAGCGCTCATCATGGGCGGGTTGGCCCTCCAGGAGAGGGCTGACAAGGAACAGTAGCGGCAATAAAACAGAAGAAGGGGCGTTACCAGCCACCCTTCCTCCCTTCCGCGAAGTAATGACAGACCGTCAGTTCCGCGGAAGGGAATCAGGATCGGCAAGGAGGGGGTTTTAGTGGGTATGGTGAAACGGCTCGAGCCCCTTCCCTGGATGTGTGTCACAGCGTTTCCCCCTCCAATGCAAAAAAAAAAAAATTGTAAGTTAACAGACTGATTTCAATCTGATGCGACAATAAGCTACCGATGAAAAATATGTTTTGTTTCGTCCTAACTGAAGCAGCCGTAAAGAAAATGAATAGATACGATGATGCATTAGGAATTGCAGGAGCTTACCTAAAGACATCCTTTAAATAACATTTATATTCATAAAGAGATACATACCGAACTACTTCGAGATATATAGTTAGGCTAACAAATTACTTTCATTACTTCTGTAAAGTTTAACATGAAAATATTGAAGAAATAATTACACTTTTACGATTTACAATTACATCACTCATATAGAACGCTAGTGGCGGAGTTAGGAACTATAAGTTATAACTTCATTAACATTCTTTTAAATGTTTCTGTTACTGTCCAATCAGTACTCCAATGGTGAACAAGATTGGAAACAAAAAGACATTCGTTTACGTTCATTAGTTAGATATTGTGACTCATGCCCGGGCTTTAACCACGAGGTCATATCGCCTACTAACAGTAGTGCGCTCTTTCGTCACTTCGGTGGACATGAGCCCGAATCAACTGTGGGAGTTCTAAATGTTGCCAACCCAGGTTTAGTTAACTTACCACAGCTTAACGTCTCATCCGAAGGATGGCTTACTCAAGCATTTTTCACCTCTCGGGTTTCGAACCCGCGATCTTGAGCACGCTATCTCTGAGCTACCGGTGCCCTCAACATTAATTACAATTAAAAAAAAAAAAAAAAATGGCGGTGCAATTAGGGGAAATGTAAATTTTTGTGCCCCCCACGTCCATTTTGGCGGCATTATGAGCTGTCAATTTTAAATTTACACATAATAGGGAGTTCATGAAAATCGTGAAAGGAAAACTATTTTCATACTAGCTGTGAAATCGAAGAACCCTTAAAAGAGCAAAAACAAAAGTTAAGGATTCAACAAATAAATAGAGAAGATTTAGAGACAGTGCTGAAACTTATGGGAGAGTCAATAATAATATAGGAACCTACTTACAAATTTGCAGATTTATAGGCCGCATGAAAGTGAGTGTGTAGATACCTTTTTCATTTATCAATATATGCAAAAAATTAATTTGTCACTTATTTTTTTCTTACTGATCTATAACTAGAATAGATTTTTTTACACATTCGCCTAATTTTAACTATTTATAGATAAGTACATAATATGTACTTATCTATAAATAGTTAGCAACCGAAAGGTAAGTTAGTTTTTTCATATATACATGTACATATTATGTACATGTATATATGAAAAAACTAACTTACCTTTCGGTTGCTTTATAAATAATAATAATAATTTTTGATTACTAATTCGATTTTGAGACTCGCATGTTTTCTTAATAACTCTGTTGCCGGCTTATTAAAACATACTATATCTGTGTTATACTATACGTATAATACTAGGATCAAAATGTGTTACTAGTAAAACAAACTACAATATTTTTCTCGGAAATTATGAATTCAGTTTTTAATTGCTTATAAGCGTAAAACAATTTACAATAAGAATAAATACTAATTACAGTAATTATAATAATACATCAAATTATGTAACATTCAACAGATTTTTTTTATTATTTTACATTTGTAGATTATTATATAGGTATAATTCAATACATTAGCAACATTGGATTTTCATTCGTCCATACATATATGAAAAAAATACTTGTTTGTCTTATTTAATTTTTTTTATTGTTATGTCCAGTTTTTAGTCAGCAAATGCGACTAAATTGTTCTTTTTGGTGCTTGGAAGGAGTTTCCGATGTTTATTTTTGATTCCAACAACGAATATCTGCCATCTTATACAAAACATTTTACGCTTAGTGAACCTCATTCAATGCCTCGGTTGATTTTATGAGGAATGTTTTTTTGAACCATTCTAGAAACAAAAGATATCCAATAAAATTTGGGGACGGGGGAAGGGGGGGGGGGGGGGGGGGGGGTCGAGGCAATACTTATAGTTTTTACAGAAACCTTAATCATTTCTTAGTGCAGCACTACAGATTTAATGGAATTTGAAACCAAATCTAGTTTTCTTCTTTGTGTTGTATTTTTAATTTCCATTAATGTACATGTAATATTGAACTTGATCTAAAATCTAGACCTGTGTAGGAATTATCAAATGCGTTTTAGAGAAAGCGTATAATATTCTCTTTTTCTGTTAAATTTTCAAATCGGTATTTACTATTGTAATAATAATATATACAACAAGCAAAATGCTAAAAGAGTAAAATATGGCATAGTCAAAATGTCAAAAGGGGAGAAATCACCCAGCGGTGACACTCCTTGGCACTGAGTTGCACTCATTTATAACTCACTATCACTGCTGCTACTAAGGAGGTCTCTAGGCCATTGGCACTTAAGGTGTCGTTGGGGAACTGGCAGAATGGAGGGCATGGACTAGAGAAACTCTGATGGAACTCATATATACATTGTAATACTTACGAAATACAGTCAATAATAGGGCAGACAGAAAGACAAAGCGTACAACCAGTGCAATCATCGGTAACTAGTGGAATATGATTTTCTGGATCAAATTGTATTGCTTGGTATCCAGAATCATTGCAAGCCATGTAACATTTTCCACAATTTATGCACATGTCCTATTAACAATAATATTTTTTTTAAAATTATAAACAGACATCAATAATTCAATTGTTATTTCGTGTATCAAGTAAAAGTTTTAAGGCCAAATATTTCAAAATTCAAGGATCTCTTTTCAAGATGTTCTACCGATTCCATTGAAGTGCAAAGGTAGTCTCAATAAACGATTTAGATAGCTCATGTATTTTCACGTTACTAATCATCTTAAATTCTGAATAGAAGAATAAAGTAGAAGTAAAACGTACGGTAAGATATTTCAAACTAAACAAAACCTACAAGATTTACTCTTCAATTAAAAATAATATCACGTAAAACTCAAGCATAATTCCTAGAATTCTTGATTCGCTGGATTCATTTTTAGCGAATTTATATACAGTAAAAGTTCCTTATTCAAGTTTTCATTATTCGCGGGTGAAAAAATTGCAACCCAGTTCCTGTATTCGAGGCTAAAAATTTCTTTATTCGCGGATGCAATCGGTTAAAAGATAGGGATTCGGTGTCGTTTATTAACGTATCGAATCCTTTGAGTACTGCTGGTACTGTGGCCTGTTTTGACTGACGGAAATGATGAAGAATCCGCGCAAATTCAAACTTTAACTGACAATGTTGTTCAAGTTACAAATGGAATAGGATGAGATGGCTTCGAACGGATAGAATCAAGTGACATTCAGGAGTTGCTTGATTCGCAGGATGACTTGACCGAAACCGACTTGGAGGAAATGTTAACTCTACATTCCACTGAAGAAGAGCCTTCAACGAGCACTGAAAAGGTGACCTTTAACTTGAAAAATCTGAGTGAAGGTTTACGTATGGCAAATGAACTTTGTGATTTCTTCATGAAAATTGATCCATCTATGGAAAGGAGCCTTATTTTTAAAAGGCAAATTATTAATGCTACAGCTCAATATCAATCTGAATTTAAAGACCTTTTAAAAGCGGCAAATCAAGAAAAAATTACCAAATTCTTTAAACCCTTGCCTAAAGACCTGACAATAACGATTGATTTTAATTGCGAATTTCTCAATAAATTGATTTTACTTTGATACATATTGGTTTTATTTTGGAACCTTGGAACGTATCCCCTATGATTCCATACTAATTACCATTCCATATCCACGGTTTCAGTATTCGCGGCATATTTACGGAACATATACCCCGCGTATAAAGAGCTTTTACTGAAGTTTACTTATAGATCATATGTAGAAGGAAAACTTACGTCATTTATAAGTGCGACAACTTGTTCTTTGTTGTCCAATTTTTTGAAAGTAGTAACATATTGTAAAGATGAACCCACAATAGTTTTTAAACTATCTGGTTGAATTTTTGTGTTTAAATGTCTTGGCTTGGTGTCGTTCCCTTCATCAAGTGGGTCTGAGTTAAGTTTTAAATTGGCGATTCTTTTTTCTCTAAGCTCTTTGTAGTAGCCAAAGTGGGGTAATGTCTAAACAAAAGAAACATTTAGAAATTACTTAAAATCAGGTTAATCTTATTTTAAAGTTCTCAGGCTTTGAGGAAAATACAAAATATACAATTTAGTGAATTTCCAGCTCCAGAGCTTTCTAAAATTCAAGAGTTATGAACGGTCAGAAATTCGATGATGAAGAGGAATTTCATGTTTTCCAATCTCCTGATTCCAAAAATGAAAAAATATGTATTATATAGGTATTCATATAGCATATGTATTATATAGGTATTCAGTGATTTTTTCTTATTTAAAATTCCTTTGATTTTTTATATCTATTTGATTCTGCAATAAAATCAATCCTTTCGTTACACTTTAGTGTATCTATCTTCTGTAAATTAATTTCCTTACCTTTCCACTGTCATCCTTAAGTGAAATGACCAACTTTCCTTTTTGATGAGGGAAAGTCGGAGGCGACTGTCCAATCCAGTCTCCCAAATGTTCCGCTTTACTGGTATAAAGTAAAGCTTTAAGTCCAGTGATATAATCATCAATTACTGTAAAATCCTGATTCTGCACTGAACTACAAATCTGCGAAAAAAGTTAGCAATTAAAATTATATATTGAAGAGCGTTTAATGTGAAACTCCCTTACATCTACCATATCAAAACAATTTAATGCGATATTATGCCACTAAAATGATAAGATGCACTATATAATAGAAGGAAATAGTACTAAAAAGACTAGAAAGAAAAACAAGAGAAGCGACTGGACTAACTAAAACATGTTAGTTTATTGATTGAACTCACTATAAACGTTTTGGGTACAAACATTAATTAATTCAAAAAATAATGTATCTCAGACTGATCTTTTATCAACATAAATATTAGTTATTGTCATTCATGCCCGGGCTTTAACTACCAGAACATATCGCCTACAATCAGAGAGCTCTGGTGGACATTAGCCCGACTCTACTATGGGAGAGAATTTTGCCTACCCAGGTTTATTCATCTAGGGTATCTAAAGTACCTGACATCGCACAAGCTCGGTACCATCGCTTAACGTCCATCCGAAGAACAGTTTGCTCAAGGTTTTTTCACTTCCCAGATAAAAAAAAAACTATGAGCCTCGGCCAGGTAAAGAACATTATTTCAAACAATAAATGTAATTAAGCGGACTGGTGAATTTGACCGGGAGACCGCATGTTTATGGGGAGTTTAAAAAAAAAAAAATGTTATAACGTAGATATTCTTCTGAAAATAAGGATATTCAATATATTACAGAGAATTTTCAGTTGTTGTAAATTTACCTGAAGTGCAGATGCTCCTGCTCTGAGATACTGGAGTGCAGAATCTGCAGAATCAATACCGCCCGTTCCAAGAATTGTAAAACCCGGTAAGGCTTTCGCAATCGCAGTAACAGCTCTTAATCCAAGAGATCGGATAACGTTTCCAGAAACTCCTCCATAGGTAGTCAGTTTGTTTACCCCAACCCTCGGCCATGGCGCACCATCGCCTTTCAGTTCCATAAGACCAGAAACTGTGTTAATCGCCGTAACACCATTCGCTTCACCTATATTTAGAAAATAATACAGAAATAATGCCGTTTATTTAAGGGACAATATCCTCAGCGTAAATGTCAAAAAGCATAATTCTTATTATGAACAAATAATTCCTCGTAACAGTGTTAGTAACACTAATAAATTAATGAATAATTAATTCCGTCATATCCAAGGCAATGGAAAAAATGCATATTTATTTTAAACTAGCAGTAATACCAATGTCACCGTGATCTACTTCAACCATCCTGGAGCTAAAACTAATTTATTCAAAAAGATTTCTCATTAATCGTTGCAATGGTTTTCGAGTTACAAAGATTGCGTGAGTGGATGCTGGGATGGACCAGGGGTTGATTAAAAAATAGACCTTAACCTTCCGGTAGATAAAACTTATCTATTCAAAAAGATTCCTCATTAATCATTGCAGTGGTTTTTGAGTTACAAAGATTGCGTGGGTGGATGCTGGGATGGACCAGATATTGAGGTACTAATACGCCTATAACCTTCCACAGACGATGACGAACAAATTAAAAAAAAAAATTAATCTAATCCATCAAGCCGTTCGTGAGTTATAGCGGTACAACGCACAGTCATTTTCAGCTTTATATATATGATAGTTAATTCTTAAGTATCTTGGACTAATAAGTGTATAATATTATTAAATTATCTAATATTATTTAATAGCATTAATTAGCTTAATATTAAATGATATACCTTCATAAGCTGCTGTCGCTAAGGATACGATGTCAGTTGTATTAGGAGTAAGTTTTACAAAAAATGGAATTTTCACAGTGCTTCTCACCCATTTTGAAATTTGCCTCACAAGTTTTGGATCCTATTTGAACAAATCATAGATAGTATATTCACTATTTCAAATTGGAGCCATGGTGGACGTGTGGGCTAGAGCGTAGGGCTTTAGTCGCATGGTCTCACCTTGGTTTGCGGGTTTCGAATCCCGTCCGGGAGTGAGTTTTTATTTCGTTGATAAAACTTCCTCCCGGGGCCATGAATGTTGTAAATAATTAGGTAAAACACCATTATAAGAGTCATGGCTAATATAACATCGATAATATGTATCGTACATAAGGCAAAAAAAAAAAAATTGAAAAAATATATAAAATATTTAGAATATAAAAAAAAATATATAACCTGACCACAGGCAAGGCCCATCCCAGATTCTCCCATTCCATGGGGACAAGATAAGTTTAGTTCCAAAGCATCAGCCCCAGATTTTTCTGCTTTTTTGGAGAGTATTTCCCAATCTTTCTGGTTGAAACTACACATGATACTTGCTATAATAACCTACAAAAGAGAAGTAAATATCAAATTATAATAATATTCTGTTCTAAGAAATATAAAAATATGTCCGCTCTTACCTTCTTATACGTTTCACTATTGTAAATAAGTACATATAAAATTTTAACTCAACTGACCAATATTTAGCCACTACACATTTTAGCTGCTTGACATCAGTTTAATTTGGTTTGAGACCTTGTTAACCGGCGACCAAATATATATAGTACAGTACAACCTTGGACAGCTCTTCAAAAATAATTGGTATCAAATCTTACCTGTATCATTAATATGCAATAGTGAAACATACAAGAAAGTGAAAGCTAACATTTTCATATTCTCATATGTTTTGTGACAATACCTAAAATAGGTAATACATCATTTTGAATATAAAATTGTGAGTTTCTGGAGACATAAAAACAAGCGATCCCACATTTTAAACCACAAGCGCAAGAACTCAGAAAATATATTTGATTATTCAAAAGTTTTCCAGGGAAAAACAGGGAACATTTCTTAACAACTTTTTCAAAAAATGAATAATTTTGAGTGTATGCGTTTCGTGAAAAATGTTTACCTTTGTAGGAAAGTCAGCTTTCAGTTCACTTATATTTCTGCACCAATAATCAGCAGTTTTTTCAGAAATTAACTCAATATTTAGAAAAGAGGACTGTTCCGGTCCAAACTGATTTTTTGAAGTTACACCTCGAATAATACGTGGTGAAATATTGGTAACCAAATCCTTAAGAACAAAAAAGTTTATGTTTTAATATATATTAATGAAATTTTTTTTTATATTTTAAAAATAAAACAAATGTTAGTTATACCTTGTCTAATCCAAAAGTTTTGGTGACTGCAAAACCCCATCCTACTTCAAAAGCTCGACGAATCATTGCACCACTTGTCGTTGGAGGCGCTGACGCCAGCCCGAAAGGATTTTCGAAATGAATTCCACAT
Source organism: Aradus depressus (assembly GCA_963662175.1). Lineage (NCBI taxonomy): Eukaryota > Metazoa > Arthropoda > Insecta > Hemiptera > Aradidae > Aradus > Aradus depressus. Next base: position 36,368,131 of record OY759218.1, read on the forward strand.
ATTTCGATCGAAATATCGACCTCATCAATGGGTGTGTAAAATTTGGGCAAAATAGGAGTAGAGCTGACTTTTGAATTTCCATGTTTTGCCTGAAAAAAAAAAAAAAGTAGATATTTGAAGAAAATATAATGTTTCAAACAACAAATAACTATCTGAAAAAAGAAATATAGAATATGGCAACCCTTAGGTAGATATTTGAGGGCGCCGGTAGCTCAGTGGTATGCGTGCTGGACTTCTGAGCTCAAGAACGTGGGTTCGTAACCCGACCGAGGCTCTTAGTTTATTTTATCTGGGAGGTAAAATAAACTTAAGCACGCCGTCCTTCGGATGGGACGTTAAGCGATGGTACCGAGCCTTTACAATGTCAGGTACTCGTTAAAGACCCCTACCCTAAGTGAATGAAAATTTAGGGTAGGCAAAATTTAGAGTCGGTTTCATGTCCACCAGAGTGACGAAAGAGCGCTCTGGTAGCAAGCGATATGACCTCGTAGTCTAAAGCCCGGGCATGAGTCATAAAACCTAACCTAACCTAGGTAGATATTTGACGCAGTGAGAAACATATTTCACAATTGCTTTGAGGAGGGGGAGTGGGAAAATATCCATAATGATTCAACATGGTTTTACGCCAATAAAAATTGAAATTCATATTATCTGCAATTTAATTTGATGTTGAATATCAGCGGATTCGAAACCCAACCGAGGCCGTTAGCGTTTTTATCAGGGAGATGAAGAGACCTTGAGCATGCCGTCCTTCGGATGGGACGTTAAGCGATGGTTCCGAGCCTGTGCGATGTCAGGTACTCGTTGAAGATGAATACATACCTATCCCAGATGAATAAACCTCGGTAGGTAAAATTTAGGACCCCCACAAGCTCTGTCTCTAAATCTTCTCTCTATTTATTTGTTGAACCCTTAACTTCTGTTTTTGCTCTTTTTAGGGTTCTTCGATTTCACAGCTAGTATTAAAAATTAAGTATTTTAATTAATTTAAAACTGATAGATCATAAAGCCGCCAAAAAAGACTTGGAGGGCACAAAAATTTACATTTTCCCTAATTGCACCGCCATTTTTTTAATTTAAAAATTGTAATAATGTAACACTGAGGGCGCCGGTAGCTCAGAGGTAGCATGCTCAAGATTGCGGGTTCGAAACCAGAGAGGTCAAAAATGGTTGAGTAAGCCATCCTTCGGATGGGACGTTAAGCTATGGTCCCGAGTCAGTGTGATGTCTATCACTACTCTTTGAAGACCCCTACCCTACGTAACTAAACCTGGGTTGGCAACATTTAGAACTCCCACAGTTGATTCACCAAAGTGACGAAAGAGCGCTCTGATAGTAGGCAATATGACCTCATAGTTAAAGCCCGGGCATGAGTCACAATAACTAACTAACTGAACCGGTTTCGAGACACGCTGGTCCTAGGACACCTGAAATGGGCCACATGGTATAGGCAGGGCCAGATCTAGTTAATTTTGTGGGGGACAAACTTCGTTTGCCTTCCTTCACAGGGGGGTAGTGCGGTGCGACTACCCGAGAAAGCTACCCCACATGGCCCGCCATGGATTAGGGGGGCATTTTTTTCGATAAAATAATACAAGAATTTCTTCCATTTCTTCACTTACTCCCCGTCCATTTATTACGTTTTAAAAGGTATTTAATTTACCTGAACATGTTGGTGGATGAACCACGCAGCTGTCTTACCATCGTTTACCGATTCCACGGTAGTTTGAGAATATCCAGTAATATCTCCGCCGCAAAAAACACCACGAACGGTAGTTTTCATTGTGAGAGGATCATATTCAGGCAAACCATTCTTTCTTAGTTTCACTGGTTCTATTGATTTTTTCACTGAAAAAAAAAAATGCAAGATGATTTTTAACAGGATTAGCTTCAAAATATGTTTGAAATATGAAAAATTATTCATTCTTGTTATGAGGAATAATAACTGCACTTCTGTGAATAAGAAAAAGAAAGTAAGTTATGACGAACACAATGTTGCCAGTTTGGACAAAGTTGTGTTTATCGGATAATATATTATGCTTATTGAGCTTTTAACATTCGAAAGCTTTCCTTGTCGAACTTTGGAAAAATCGTACATTTATTCTGAGCCATTCAGCTTAAAGCTTCTTATCCTTGTTATCTCGATTTCTGATGAATAAATAAAAATAGTAATGAATGAAATCAACTCACCTTTTTCATCGGATAATGTTGAGCCGAAAGCGGACACAATGAAGTCAGTTTTTAGGGTTATGATTTGTTCACAGTCTTCATTCCATGTGCCATCATCAGCTTTTTCTGTCCTACAAAATTGCATGCCCGCAATTTTATTTTCTTTTAAAATTACTTTTCTCGGTGAAAGAAATGGCATAAATTCACATTTTTCACTTTGTGCGGCTTCAACCTATTCAATTAAATATAATAGAGAAATACAACTACATATATACAATAAATAAATGTTATTATAAATTTAACAATATCTCATTTGTCCATAACATGACTTTCTTACTCCACCACGTTTTTAAAGATCACTCCCCTTCTCCCCGTCAAATTCATTTCAAACTGACATTACTGGAAACATGGCTCCAACAAATTTCTTAATTTAATTGCAGGTATAACGTAATTATGAGAATGACTTTCTTAAATCCAGTAATTCAGTTTGAAAATAAATTGAGAAGGGGGAGGCAGTAATCCGTAAACGAGGGGGTATGTGAACTAACATTCAAACACTGTTTCATGGTTAATTGATCAATGGTGTAATATTGACTACAGTATAAAACATAATAGTTATAAATTGTTTTATTTTGTTACATAAGTTTTGAAAATGCCTGAATAATAGCGAAACGAAAATAAAAATAATATAAATATATTTTGGGGAGATTGAAGGTCAATTTGTTTGTTTTTTTCAAACCACCTCCATCATAAAATATTGAACAGTAAAACCCCTCTGGAACGGATAGTCACGGGACCAAGAAAATTGTCCGTTGAGGAAGGTTAAAAAAAAATAAAAAAAAAAAAAAATCATTATAGTTAGTTATTATGACTGATGCCCGGGCTTTAACTGCGTGGCCTACTACCAGAACGCTCTCATGAGCCCGACTCTACTATGGGAGTTCTACATTTTGACTATCCTAAATTTTTATTCAACTAGGATAGGGGTCTTTAACGAGTACCTGACATCGTACAGGCTCCAGACCATCGCTTAATGTCCCAACCGAAGAACGGCGTGCTTAAGTTTATATTACCTCCCGGATAACTTCATTATATGTATGTAGGATATACAAAACGTTTAATCTTAAACGTTGAGTACTACATATATAGGTAACAAACAATAGATAATTAGATAAAACACACATAATAATAGTTATTATGGGTTATAAGTTAATAAACCAAATAGTAGGAATGTATGCCTGTTTCACAAACAGCGAATTCTACAAATAATAAAAATCATTCAAACTAACATTTTTCAAATGAATTCTTTTGTAAGTGTCGGCTTAGGAGAGGTAAATTTATCTCTTGATGACGAAAAATTGCTTGTCTGCGTCCGCTGCGAGGGGGGTAAAAATACATTGTTTTCCTCTACTTCGGGCCGGGACAAATGAGAGGTGACCGTAAGGAGCGGTTTTACTGCATAATTATTTCATGTTTTTCTGTTTTCCCTGAATGTTGATTAAATCAATAATATAGAAGGTATAACGTAAAATATAGTTGGGCCCCGAAAAAAAGTGATCTCAATGTTCGTCCGATTTCGGGCTCAATCTAATAAAATCTATCGCACAATTAAAATAATTCTTTATATACTAAAGCATAAGATAGTAAAAAAAATTAATAGCATTATAATTGAATAGATTGCTACTAGTTTAAAAAGAATAGACCGCATGTTAATCTGACAGCCCTGTCAGTAACAGGTAACTCTGAAGTATTCATTTGTTAACTGTTATATTATAAATTATCGCATATACATATGTATATATATCAATTTATAAATTTGTTGATAGAAAGACAAATAACCAAAGCTCAACATATTAGCTTGTGACAGATTAATTCCCCCTAAAATTGTAGAAAAGCTATCTTGAATGCTTAAGACATTTTTACTGGGTCTTAAATGTTAGTTATTGTGACTCATGCCCGGGCTTTAATTACGAGGTCATATCGCCTACTACGCTCTTTCGTCACTCTGGTGGACATGAGCCCGACTCTACAGAGGGAGTCTTATATTTTGCCTACCCAGGTCTAGTTACCTAAGATAGGAGGGTCTTTAACAAGTACCTACATAGGCTCGCTTCCATTGATTCACCTCCAACCCAAAGAACGGCACGCTCAAAAGAAAAAAAAAAATACCTCTTCTGGAACAGCTTGAATGTTAGTGAATCCTTTCCGAAAAACAATGAAAACTTTTTTCGCTCCACATCTCAAAGCTGATGTGGCGCAGTCCATTGCGGTGTCTCCTGCGCCAAGAACTATAACTGTCCCACGAAGAGAGGGAAGTGTATTCTTACACTTACACATACCTGAAAGAAAATAAATCAATAAATACAAATTTCAAAAAATTTGTGTTTTTCAATCTTCAATGGGAAATTGGCTCCCGGCGAAATTGGCTGAAATTTTGAGGAAATGTTCCGCGTGTCATGTAGATCGTAAGTCTCTATAGGCTCGACTAGCAAAAAATAATATTTTTCGAAATTACGAGCGTTTTTCGAAACTGAGATTTGTCATTAGATTGAAGTGCTAAATAATAAGTTTGAATGGCAATTTAATCATATCGGCTTGATGGATTTGATTAATTTTTTTTTTAATTTGTTCGTCATCGTCTGTGGAAGGTTATAGGCGTATTAGTACCTCAATATCTGGTCCATCCCAGCATCCACCCACGCAATCTTTGTAACTCAAAAACCACTGCAATGATTAATGAGGAATCTTTTTGAATTGATAAGTTTTATCTACCGGAAGGTTAAGGTCTATTTTTTCTAAGTTGAGAAACGCGGACATATTGTGGAAACTTGTAATAAATAAATAAAACAAACTTATTTTTGAAATATTGTCTATTCCACTAAAGATATATATACATATATAACTACCGGTTTCGGCTTTATACCATCGTCAGGTCTAGTTATGAACTAAGTCAGTTTGCAGAGAGCGACCCTTCAAATACATCTCAGGTCAAAGGGGGCTATTAGAACTTGGGAGTCCCCCGGCTGTACCGTTAGCTAACTCATGAAATATTTCTTAACAAAACCTAGTTCTAAATTTACATCAAACAATGTCACTAGACTAATACGGGAAAAATAACAAATAAATAAGTACAAATACAAGTAAATAATAAAAATAGAAATAAAATTAATAACAATGTTAAGATTTAGATAACTTGAAACATATATGTGGAACCAAATATTAATAACAGATAATACAAACATATATGTGGAAACAGAACTGGTTTAGGGTGTTAACAAAGGGGAATAGTTGAAATAAATTTGGTCATTCATACAAATGTTCCTTTTGTTAGCTTTATTTATTTCTAATTGTTCTAAGCTATTAAGTAGCCTGCTTTTTGGGCAATAATGGAGATATTTGATGCCTGTAGATGGGTCGAAAGTGTGGCTATTGTCAATTATGTGGGTCGCGAATGTAGAACGGTTTCCTCGGTTCTTTATTTCGGCCGTGTGTTCTTTAATTCTTTCCTTAAAACGACGTCCTGTCTGTCCAATGTATAATTGACTACACGTCGCACATTCTAGACTATAAACTCCGCTTCTATTTTCAATATCTTATTCCGTATGAATAATTGAAAATTATAACATTATGAATGTACTGTCGAGGAACTGAATAGCCTTATAGGAGATATTGGGAGAAAAGTCAAAGTTCCCCGGGCATCGCCGGGTATTACTGCTAGTAATTTTATAAATTGTAACGTTGGATTTACAACGGAAGCTAAGTTAACCAAACTTGCAGAATTTTAATATCACAATTAAGTTGCTCAAAAGCAAAGCTGTTGGGCGCCAGGCCGATCTTCGGCCACTCAACTCGATAAGACAAAATAATGCTAAATTCGACTAGCTTTAAGAATGTGAGAATCCGCATCGCTTTCGTCGCGGGGTATTAGACAAAGGAATAACAGACAAACAAAAATCAAAATAAAACACGTGAACAACAATGTAACATAGGCTTATAATTGAAAATAAAACAAATGCAATCTACAGTGACGATAGTAAATGTCTCGACGTTTAACAACGAAATTAAGAAATGAATTTAAATCCTATTAGGGGCGGCATTATAATAGCAAAATTGAACTGAAATATCGGACTCAAAATAATCAAATGGTGTATTCAGGCACACAATAATCGTTGACTTGGCAAACCTTTCGATGACAATTGTGCAGGCTCAGGCCAGCGCTCTCGCCGACATACTTGAAGCAATTCGTTATATGAAATTAATAAGTTACGTTAGACAATACTTGATCAAAGAAAATGACTAAATAATCAACTATAAAGTATCGAAACTATTTGTATAAATATTTTTTTTGACTTATCTTTCTGCATATAAGTATTATTATACAGAATATTTTTTTATAAAAATCATCAAAACATTTTCCATTGTTGTTAGAAAATGATGTAAACATTGATAAATATCGATAAAATGACTAAATTGCCATTCAAACTGATTATTTGGCACTTCAATCTAATGACAAATCTCAGTTTTGAAAAACGTCAGTAATTTTGAAAAATATTATTTTTCGCTGGTCGAGTCTATAAAGACTTTCAATTTACATGACCCGAGGAACATTTCCTCAAAATATCAGCCAATTTCGCCGGGAGCCAATTTCCCATAACATCGAATTGCGTCAAGTGTGTCGGCGAGAGCGCTGGCCTGAGCCTGCACAATTGTCATCGAAAGGTTTGCCAAGTCGACGAATATTGTGTGCCTGAATACACCATTTTAGTTGAGATTATTTTGAGTCCGATATTTCAGTTCAATTTTGCTATTATAATGCCGCCCCTAATAGGATTTAAATTCATTTCTTAATTTCGTTGTTAAACTCACACATTAAAAATCACGTGTTTTATTTTGATTTATGTTTGTCTGTTATTCCTTTGTCTAATACCCCGCGACGAAAGCGATGCGGATTCTCACGTTCTTAAAGCTAGTCGAATTTAGCATTATTTTGTCTTATCGAGTTGAGTGGCCGAAGATCGGCCTGGCGCCCAACAGCTTTGCTTTTGAGCAACTTAATTGTGATATTAAAATTCTGCAAGTTTGGTTAATTTAGCTTCCGTTGTAAATCCAACGTTACAATTTATAAAATTATTAAATTGCCATTCAAACTTATTATTTAGCACTTCAATCAAATGACAAATCTCAGTTTCGAAAAACGCTCTTAATTTCGAAAAATATTATTTTTTGCTAGTCGAGCCTATAGAGACTTACGATCTACATGACACGAGGAACATTTCCTCAAAATTTCAGCCAATTTCGCCGGGAGCCAATTTCCCATAGGAATGGTGCGGGGTCATTTGATTCATGCTACCATCCGCAATCGGTTCCAAATACATAAAAAAATCTTCAAAAAGCACCGCTCTGTTGCACAGAAGGAAAGCGTGCCTATACATGTTCAAATCGGACGAAAACTACGACCACTTTACTTCGGGGCCTAAGTACATTTCAAAAACCTCTTCAAATAAAAGTTGTAGAGGGGACTGAAAAACATATTTTAAATAAGATACATTTTTTCGAAAGCCGCCCAGTTTGCGAGATATATACTCCGAAAACCATCTTAAACATACAATTAGAAACCCATTTTTTATATGTTTTTTAGATTTAGGCGAAAACGGTTAGTCCTATCGAAAAATTGGTCCTTATAAAAAATATTCCTTATGAAATTTTCAACTATCGAAATGTAATTTTTGTGATAGAAACAATACGAACCAAGTTACGGAGGAAACAGTTCTAAGTAATTTTTAAATTGTAACGCAACAACAACTAACAGTCTTTCGAGATCAAAGTTTAAACAATTTCGAAAATACAATTATTTTTTCATATGTTTGCCTCATTCATACGAATAGGGAGCTTTCAAAAATGTTCCTTATTAAACGTCAGATTCAAGGTGGGGACAATGTAGGCAGAACTATCGTCCGCCAAAATCGTCTCAATTAAATACAAAATTTTCTCTTTAACTCAAGAGGTATGAACTGTGTAGGAAGGCGTAGGAACGGGGCCCCTAGTATAATATATCTTTGAAACATTGATGAAAAAAATGTAGAACTCAACAAACAAAGCTTTACTAACCTGGTTTGCTACTTTTGGCTACTAAAGGCAGAAAGTCTTTTGAGGTGTAATATCCCATTTCTGAGGTTAAATTTTGAAAAATTGGTATTTTTTTTGGCTCAGGGAGCCCTATTCCAATAAATATAGCATCATATCCACTATTCAGCAAATCCTGAAACAAATTTAAAAAAAAAAAATAATAAAAATGAAATCAGTCAAGTTTTTTACAGTGCAGGATGGAGAAGGATCTCTCCTCAACACAACATTCTTTTCAAGAACATAACTTAAAAATAATTTTAAAAAAATGTTGAAGGCTACCTTTATGCTGAAATCATCGCCAAGGGCTTTTCCAGTAACAATTTTTACTCCTAAATCCAATATCAAGTCGATTTCGAATCGGACTGCTTCATATGGAAGACGAAAACCAGGAATTTCAGAGGAACTGAAACGGAACAAATGAAATAATATTTAGTAGGTACTACTACCTGTGTTGAACTGATTCCAGGTCTACTTTATCTGGGAAGTAAAATAAACGTAAGCAAGCCGTCCTTCGGATGGGACGTTCAGCGATGGTCCTGAGCCTGTACGATGTCAGGTACTCGTTAAAGACCCCTGCCCTAGGTGAATAAAAATTTAGGATAGGCAAAATTTAGGACTCCCACAGTAGAGTCGGGCTCATGTTCACCAGAGTGACGAAAGAGCGCTCTGGTAGTAGGCGATATGACCTCGTAGTTAAAGCCCGGGCATGAGTCATAAAACCTAATCTAATTACTACCTGAGTTTCCTGTGTCAACTACCAATCGGCACCACTGATTGCGCAGAAAGATGTTAATATTAAATATTTTAATTGAATATTATTAACCAGTGAATATAACGGAGATAAACAGTAGACAGTGTGTAGATAGCGTGGGTCAGAGAGAACGTGGAATGAGGTGGTTAGGCTGGTCAATATGTATACTAAATGATATTCCTGAATAGGCAGTTCAAAATATATGAAGTTTGGTTGAAATTTGATCAGCCATTTTCCCGAGATGAAACAGAAAGTTAAAACGACTTTATAATATTTTTTAACCTGAAACGGTTAAAGCCCAAATCGTTTCTCAAAAGACCCAATGTACAAACCGCCATCCCTTAAAATTTTATTTATAAAGATGAATTTAAAAATTGTTTCTGTTTTATTAAGGAAAATTTAGGAAATTTTTACAAGTACTTCATTACCTTAGACCACCTGTGAACTCCTTTTTTTCAAAAATGGTTATATTAGTGTAGCCAATTCTTCCAAGGAATGCAGAACAAGAAAGCGATGCTGGTCCACATCCGATTAATGCAATTTTACTATCAGCATTTGCGATTTTGCAATCGCTGGTTCTAATTTGAGGAATGACCATCTTTTGAAAAACCTAAAAGAGACATACATTAATTATGACCTAGGATGGGGCAAATATTCCCATTACCTCCCATCAAATATCTCATTATATGTGTAGCGCTTAAAATATATTCACAGAAGAGCCTCAGATATTGCGGTTCAGAAGATGGCCATGAAGAAGAGTTGGGGTTCACGCTCTTTCTTAGGATTGTACTGCTCAGAGCTTCAAAGGAGAAGCAATTAAAGTTTTGGCCATTTTAGGCGCATTCCGAGAGGTTGAAAACACTGACAAAAGTGATTTTATTAATTTGATTTAGCCTTTAAAAATTCTTTGATGGGCGGGAAAAAGAGTACAAGTCCATTTTTGGCCAAAAGAGTATTATTACATATTTCACAATGTCAATCTCTTGAAGTGGTGAGAAGAGGACAAGTCGGTAATGTCTCTGACGTAGTGTAGACCTAATTTTTTGGCAGTTTAAAAAAATGTGTCCAGTGGCAAAATACATTTTCTGTTCTCCTGAAAAATTGACTCTTTTGACTTGTACTGTTATGGCCTCCCACCAAAGAATTATTTTGAGGAGTTTAAAGTAAAAATATATTGCTTAATTTCCTACAAATGAGCTTTAAACATTATTTCATCGTACTGAGTTATGGCCTCCCTCATGATGGCAATTTAGACCCACAACTAAGAAAATACTAAAAATATGTCTGACAAACCTCCGTAGCGAACTGTTGAAGTCCTCCAATATTTATCGGCCCTTCTTCACTCGCTTGTAAATTACAACCTCCAACGCACAAATCACTCGTAGGGCATACCATCCCGCAGCTAAGTCCTAAAGGATTGTCCGAAAGTATAGCTTTTGCTGCGCCATAGTAATTCTGAAATTATACTCTAGTTACAAATTGAAAATGGAATAATTTTGTAAGTCCAAGAAAAGTTTTTTTTACCTTATTGGAAATGCTAGTAATAAAACTTTTTATGTCTATTTGAGTAGGGCAAGACTTTTGGCAAGGTGCATCCGCGCATTTGAGGCACCTACTTGCTTCCCTTAGCGCAGCTCTTTCGCTTAAAGTTGTATGTTTTATGTCATCAAAGTTTTTCTCTAAAGAGCACTGTTCCTGCAACATTAATGGGCAAAATAAATAAATAAACTAATAAAGGAATGGCAAAGAACCGAACTAATACTTCATTTAATACTTTATATCAAAGCAAAACTTGCCTTTTTTTATTTTTTTTCTAGTGATATCTTATATTTTATTTTAATATATTAGGTTTCTTGTTTTTCAGTGTTCAAACTTGTCAGACCCCACTGGTAGAGTGCAGGCTTAGAAAGGTGAAGATTGGGGGTTCAAATCCAGAAAACAGATACGGTAGCAGTTACCAGGAAAAATGCCGGTGACAGTTAGTTGTTATGACTCATGCCCGGGCTTTAACTAAGAGGTCATATCGCCTACTACCAGATCGCTCTTTCGTCAATCTGGTGGACATGAGCCCGACTCTATTGTGGGAGTCCTAAATTTTGCCAATCCTAAATTTTTATTCACCTAGGGCAGGGGTCTTTAACGAGTACCTGACATCGTTCAAGCTCGGGACCATCGCTTAACGTCCCATCCGAAGGACTTCGTGCTTAAATTTATTTTAACTCCCAGACAAAATAAACTAGGGCCCTCGGCCGGGTTTCGAACTCACGATCGAGCTCAGAAGGCAAGCACGCATACCACTGAGCTACCGGCGCCCTCAATACCGGAGACAGCTACAGCAACGAACACCAATAACAATATAGACATTTATACATACACTACAATTTTTATTAGCGTTTCTTTTCCATTTCAATTTGTTTTTCTTCGTTTCAGTAGAGGGTAGGAAGTTAGCTGAAGTTGAAATCTTTGGATTCAGCTGTAAAATGTCCTAAAACAAAAAATAAAAAGATATTAAGTACCGTAACTTTGGGTTACTTTACTCCGCTTTTTCCAGTTATCATAAATTAATGTTTTTGTTATTAATGATTCTCCTAGATCTGTAGTTTCAGAATATTATTTTAGTTTTTGAATTCTGACACATTTACTATGTATTTTTTTTGTAAATGGCGTAAAGTTAACTTCGGGGGTGGGATACTTTACCCCACTTCTAATATCACTAATTTCTCTCAGGAAAAAAACCTGAAGTAAAGTAGGAAACCTCAGATTCGAATTTTACACCATCGACAATAACTACCATATTTTTTTCTATTTTTCCCTGTGAAAAAAGTACCATTTTTCTCCAACAAAACAAAAATTTCCCGCAGTATACCAACAGATCAACGAAACTACCGGAATTCACCAAATAAAATTACCTTTATGTGATTTACCTTTGTTTTCTTAGAGAAAAGGTGTAAGTGAAATAATACAAACAAAAAATTATCTTTTTTTTTAATATGAAAAAGCTCACACTGAAGTGCCCATTTTAGAAAAGTACAGACCAAACATACATTTTAATTGAGACACTTATAACTAACATCAGTGAAACCCCACCGCACACATTTTCCAGTTCAGGGACTCTATAGGACCCACGTTTGTTCAATGGTTTTGGTGCATCTATTGAGCCCAGGATCTCTTCCCACTCATACAACTCCTCATATTTCTGATTTGGCCATTTCAAGGCGTTCAGAGAGAGAAATAGTTCACCCTCGTATCGAATGATGACATAACCTCCAACTTGCTCGACAGTGTCCTTCAATTCCTCTTTGGTAGACCACCCACCACGGCAGTCCTTGTAACACTGTTTTCAACACTTCTGCTTCCTGTCGTTTTTCTCTTTCATCTTCTTCCATTCTTTGAGTCAGTTATTCTAAAGTGTCTAGCCTTTCATCCTCGTCATCCAGTATCATCTGTTCATCACTGCCATTGTCACTCTCGTCCAGATCAATCACCGTCCTCTTCTTCGGTCGCTTCTTCTTTTCTAGCTGTACATCCTTGACTACTTGTGTCGTCTCTTCAATCATCTCCTGATCGTTTGCTTTCCTCTTCTTTCATCCCCTCTTCTTTCTATTTCTTTTACAGAACTGTTTACAATCCTCTCAGGATACATCATACCACGTTTACATATCACTTTTTTCAGCTTTGGGTCGTCACAAAGGTTAGTCTCGTCAAAGTTATATATATTTTCTGGAGGGACCCCATTCATTTCCTTTGTGAGATTGCTGATGTATCTTTCTATAATATCTAAATCAACAGCAGCACGACTTTTTTTTATATTAGCTGCAAATCTGGTTGTAAGTATGGAATGACGAGTTAAAAAATTGATTACCCAATTCCGTTCAGGTTTGATTGAAGGTTCCTTCCTATTTTCGCCATGTATGATTGAATTATCAATCTTAAATCTTGCTCAGTAAGAGGAAACCCAATCACTCAAAGTGAGGATGCAAGAAACAAAACAATCCTCTTCCTCTTGTGTAAAAATTGGAGGTCTACCAGGGTTACCTTGGTGTTGCTTTTTCAATATATTGTGCAACGTTTTTCGGGAGATGCCATGTTTCAGCAGCTATACGGTCAGGCATTCCAGCTTTCACCGCCTTCAAGCATTCTTCCAGGTCTGATGGAGTATAGTCCTTATACGCCCTACTTCCTGCCACTCTCTTGTGCTTTCTAGGCATCCTGTAGATAAACAAAACACGAAATTAGGTACCTAGTAACAACAGACAACTGAAAACAATAAAAAAAAAATTAAGTTTTTTAGCGTAGGGGATACTTTACTCCATCAGACTCAAATGGAGTAAAGTATCCCCTTATACAAAGTGAAAACGATATTACATCAGAAAATTGTTAATTGTGGCTCTAAAATGTATTTCAAAACAATGATTCTTATCTGGTCTTTATTTAGATAACTAATGAACAGAATGACCACTTACTTACCTTGTTTTGATCTGCAAGTATCGAAAGAATACAGAACTTTTTCACTGAGTAGAAAAAATACTCAACAACTCACATCTCACAATAACCTTCCCCGTAACCTGGTTATCAGCTGTAAAAAGGCGGAAAACAATTCAAATGTTTCTAGGCCTTCTAAATAATGGATCAAATATTCATTCAAATAATTTTTTTTTGGAAAGGTTTGAGGTTTAATTGATCAATCAAACCTTTTTTTTCCCAGTGGCGTAAAGTTACCTCCCCAGGTTTAAAGTAATCCCTAGTTATTTTCTAACAATATTTTAAAATTGTTGAATTGTTAAAAATACGTTATAGTCTTAACTTCGTTCACTTTTCCTATTGTGTATTACTTCAATAATTAATTAATTATGTATGTAATTAGTTACATATATATTATATTAGTATTAATTATGTATGTAATTAGTTTGTAATGTTGGCGTCAGCGGTATTTTTTTGTTTCATTGTACACCGTAATTCTGGGAGTGACATTCTCACACCCAGTAATGCTAGTATGAAATAAAGTGAACATTATACTGGTCTCAAATCAAAGATATTCTTCCTCAACCTCAAAGAGCGAAATAATGAAAACTTATTGCGTTACGTAAACTTTTCCAAGATCTAAGACCACCTGTCATAAAGTTAAACACCTTACGTAATTTAAGGACGGCCTCTTAAGATTATATTACATTCAAAAATGTTGATAAATAAGTATACATTTTTCAAACCAAGGTCAACGTTCATATAATACGAACATTTTAGACTAGATCTCAAACACAATGTGCTACTATACATTATTTTAAATTAATAACTATGAGTTATGAATAATTTAATATACAAATGAAGTGCTTAGTGTGAAAATACAGTTCATAATGTCCCAATGCTGATTTAGATAGGAGAGGAATAAATATATATTTTTTTAATACCTAATTTATTTTAACAATATTTTTCAATTTTCAGTTTACCTCACTTTTCCTATTTTTACCCCAAAACTTGCAGTTTTATACAAATGCACCTGTTGCACCATGGAAGATCCTGGTTGTGTGAAGAGAGATGACAGAGGTTCTACGTTTTACTTTCCCAGCTATACGAAGTATAGGGGAAGTTATATAATCGGTCAAAAATTCGATGCGGAGTTTTCAACAGAATTTCATGTTTTCCGACCTTCAAATTTCAAAAATGAAAAAAATGTATATCCGTGTGTCTGTGAACACGACAACTGCCAATAGAAAGAATGCATCGACACGAAATTCTATATGTGAATTCAGAACTGTATAACAACGACACCCTGTGCCGGATTAGCCACGTAGCAAGAGTAGCAAATGCTACGGGCCCCGAGCTCCAACGCCTGTCTGACCGTAAAAAAATATCAATTTAGATAGGAGCGTAAAAATATTTTGCATGCCTTAAGCGCGAAGCGCTTAGGCTATGCTTTACTCCCACCTAAAAATCTAAAACTCGATTTCGTCACGTTAAATCTTATCTGAAATTAATCATTTACATTTATGTGGTATATCTTTAGAATCCAGGTCCTTTAGTTTCCCAAACGTAGAAATTGCCTTGCGCATTTACTTGTCTCTCATGATCACTAACTGCAGTGGCGAACGTTTTTTTTCAACATTAAAACGTATTAAAAATGAGTTAAGGAACACGATGGGCCAAGAACGTCTTAATCATCTCACTTTGATGAATATAGAGCATGATTTGCTTAAAGAAGTCGATATTGAAAGTGTTATCTCTAAATTTGCCCATATTAAATCCAGAAAAGTTTATTTGTAACAGTTTTGTTTTATTTAATACCCTAAACTTGAGAACCTAAAGCAAACCAAGGGCCTCTTGACAGAATTTGCAACAGGCCCCTCGCTGGCTTAATCCGGCACTGACGACACCTATCGATTTTCAGCCAAATTGACTAAAGCGAAGGGGGATAAGAGAGGAGGATTAGCACAAAAATTCTAATAACTGCCGATAGAACGAATGTATCGAAACGAAACTCGTATGTGACCTGAACCCCATAAGGACAACCACCTATAGATCTTCAGCCAAACGAAAGCGGGATTCAGGGAAGAGGCTTCACTCAAAAACTAATAACTGCCTTTGTAATGTCGACACAAATTTCCATATGTGAATTCAAAACCATATAAGGACGACACTTATTAATTTTCCTCGAAATCGGCAGAAGGGAAGGGAGGATTAGAGGTAGCTCATCTCAAAAACCCCAGTATCTACCGATGTAATGTATGTATCAACATGAAATTTAGTATAAGGATTTGAGAGCCCACATGTAACTCAACTATTGAATATTAGATCAAACTAGGTCGACTGGTTTCGGAAGGGGAGCAAATATTTAATTGATTCATTCATTCTGGGGACTTATATAACCGATGATTCACCGACGACTTTTTTTTTATCTCAAGTTGAGTTTCTGAATCATCACAAACTCTTTAATTCATAATAGTTGTTTGATGAATGACATAAGAAGTCAATGAAACTACTTTCAACCATTAACATTTTTATATTTCGCAATTTTTTGCCTAAACTCCACCATAAAGGTCACATTTTTTGATATACGTATCAATTTTTGTTTAATTAATTAGTTTAAGTGGCTGTTAGAGTTGTCAAACTCTTCAGATAAAAAAAAACACTCGTTTTGATGAGATAAAACAAATTAATAAATATATATATATTTTTTTAATTTTACGAATAGATTACTCTTTTCACTGTGTTCATGTTTTATATGTCGCCAATACGGAAAACAAATTTTGTTCGGCCCAAAAGGAAAGGGAAAAATCATAATTTATGGGTATTATTTCAGAAAAAATGTTGACGATACTGAATAACCTTCTTTTTGGTACACCCTATTTTTTTTTTGTTTTTTGGTACACCCTATTTTTTAATTCCCCAGCTATACCAAGTGAAGGGAAGTTATGTAATCGGTCAAAAAATGTATGAGTTTTCAAAGGAATTTCATGTGTTCCGTCCTCCAGATTCCAAAAATGAAAATCTGTCTGTGAAGACCATAATTCCAGATGGAATGAATGTATTGAAACAACATTTTATATGTGTGTCCAGACCCCTCTAAGGACGATTCCTCTAGATTTTCAGTCAAATCGGTCAAAGAGAAGTAGGGATTAGGAGAAGGGTTAACACAAAAACTTTAATAACTGACTATAGAATACATTTATCGATACGAAATTTTATATGTGTGTCCAGAACCCCATGAGGGCGACACTATTTTTACTTCTAGTGGAGGGGATGAGAAGGATCAGAGGGTTCAAATCAAAATTGCCAGTGAAATGATTGTATTGTGACGAAATTTTACATTTAAAGACAAAAACCCGAGAGGACAAAACCTGTTAATTTTCAGCCAAATCGGCCGAAGGGCTGAGAAGAATCAGAGGAGGCTCAACTTAAAATTCTTAATGTAATAAATGTATCGACACAAAATTCAGTATGAGGATTTAGAAGCTCCTATGTAAGAGAACTATTGATTATTAGCGCAAACAGTCGACTGTTTTCAGAAAGAAGCGAAATGTGTGATTAATTCGTTCTGGGGAAGTACATTGATGTCACCGACCACTTTTTTTGTCTTTCATTAGCCTCATTTCAATATATCAGATTAAAATATTTGAAGAAGAAATACACAATGTGAAAAGTAGGCCAGAGAGATTTGACCTCGAATGTCACACACGGAATGTGCGGAACACAATTGGAGACTTGAAATGTCTGTTGACCATGATGTAACAAGCGTTTATTGAATCTATGTCACAGACTGTAATTTATAAACAGTACATTTTGTATAAAACAACTGCTTCTTTTCTACAGAAGTTTCAAAATTCAACATTTTATATTTTGAAAAAAATCTGATTGACTCTCATTTATTTAGTTGCACAAATAGAAATATAGGTAGGTACCAATCATAATAATTTTTTTTAGACATTATTATTTCCTCTGATGTCATCATTAGAAAAATATATTTAAAAATGTATCTTTATGCATATTTTACATTGCATTTAACTTACGTATTTTAAAGAATGTGTGTTGAATGTAGGCTTTAAATAAATAAAAAAAAATGGTTAAATTTTTTTTTTTTTTTTTCAGAAGGATTTTCAGAAGGAATATTCGTTAAATTCTTTGATGAATCTTAAAAGTTGTCTAATTTCATTTTTGGGTTGTGTAAGGAGATTCTTAATTCATACATAAATATTATTAGAGCATCAATTTTCCCATTTATTTTTTTTCCTTCTCAAAATATAGCAATTACAAATGTTTCTGGAAGCACTCTCATCATCAGTATCTATAATACATGTGTTCTTTAGGTTAACTATTACTTCTGTCAATTAGAATCTCCCATTTATAGAATATAAATTGAGTGGACTTCTATACTTAAACACCTAGAAAAAATTCTGAAGTCGACTCAATAAGTATGTTATATAAAACGAAGGTTCTGATTGACAGAAAGAAAGAAAAGTTAATAATATTGTTTATATTAAATGCCACTTAAAGAGATGACATTTTTTTTTTTTTTTTTTAAAGAAAAACAACATAAAACTGAGTGGATTCTGCTCATTAAAAACAATTTTTTTTTAGCTTTCTAATTTTTTAATGCTCACTCAATATTTTTATGTCCAAAAATTATATTATTTTAATATATAATATAATAATAATGATTTGAAAATTTAATTGGAGTAAAAACAATTTTTTTATAATTCTCGTGGGCCATTTTTTTTTATAAAACTATAAGCCTCATTTATAATAGTGTATTATATGATAAAAATATATGTATATATATCTACTTGAACATTTTGAGATGAAATGCTTAACGAATTCGCAGCCATGCTCACTGCATAAAACCATAACAGATACTGGCTGCTGTCAGAGTGTAGATTTCTTATCGAAGAGATTACATAATCTTTATACCTTCCGAGAGTAGTAGAACAGTACCTTGTGCATTGATATTGAAATTCATACTTGTGAAGGTCGCGGTAAATTTCTGAAGTAGGCTGACCATTAGAGAAAAAAATGCTAAAGAAAAATATTGAAAAAATAATTAAAACTAAATCTTGACGTGAGGGAAAAAAGTTAATCACCATTAAAAAAAAATTACTTATAAAATTTGATATTTTTCAGTTTTCAGCTTACATTAATATCGTTGTATACTTTTATAGCTTTAGATGAATACTCTACCTGATCGATGTTTTCACATTCACTTTTCTAAACTTCTTTATTTGTGAGTCCAGTGTTGCCAGTTGATGTTTCGGGACCATCTCGGGAAGAATTGTGATGGCTGGGTGTAACCCCTTTTCTTGACGTTAACGCTCTCCGAAGATTGCTATACAGTACACATTGAAAAGCTCGTAAAATGGAGAATACATTCGTTACACTGCATAGAGCGACGATCTAACAGATACCCCGAAATCATCAAGTCAATCTTGGCTTTGTACGTGTAATGAATAAAAACTTCGAAATTTGGCCCTCGTTACTACTTGACATTCTTGGGACAACCATCGACAAGAATATCACATAACCAGAAAGGGTGCTGACACTGTTTTAATTAAAATTATTGGGAAAATTATGTAATCGGTCAAAAATTCGATGCGGAGTTTTCAACAGAATTTCATGTTTTCTAACCAAAAAAAGTCTGCTTGTCTGTGAACACAACTCCCAATATAATGAATGTAACGTCACAAAATTGTATATGATTTCAGAACCCTCTAACGACGACATCTATTGTTTTTCAGTCAAATCGACCGAAGGGGGAAAGGGGATTAGGGGGGCTTAACATAAAAACTAATAACTGCCGATAAAATGAATGTGTGACACATTATATGTGTGATCAAAACCTCATAAGGACAACACCTATCACAGTTCAGCCAAAGGAGAGAGAGGATTAGGGAGAGGCTTAACTCAAAAAGTCCAATAACTGCCGTTGTAACGAATATATTGACTGTTTTAGACATCCCTATTTTCTTGTACAGGTGTAGTCTTATTTAGGTAGGGTCGACTGCAATACAGTCAACCCTTTTCAAAAATTAAGGTTAGGCTTCAAGAGGAACCTTAAGCAATGCTTGCCTTGTTTGATAAGTTCATTTTTGTAACCCAGCAACCAGTGTGATAGCTCATTTACGGCTTTCACACTGAACTGGGTTGCCTTAGAGATTCTGATTTCAGAAGAGTATGTTTAACAGTGTTAACAATGAACCCGAGAGGTCACCTCCATGGCTGCTCATGTAATGATTATTTCACCTGTTTAACAATTGTTTTATTCCATCAATAAATACAATTTCATCTCCACCACCTATAGGAAAACGTTTAATTATCATATTCATATACGTACATAAATTAAATTAATGTAAACGCTAAAGTAACAAAATTATACGAACAGTTCTATTATCGCCCACCAGCCGGCGCCACCGTCACTATAGCCGAAGAGAAGGGTGGCTCAGATGAGGCTGAACTCAAAACTCCCAATAACTGCCGATGTAATGAATGTATCGACATGAAATTTTATATTTAAATTCACAACCAGCCCATTCCTGCATCTGACACTGTCCGATATCTAGGACTTCATTTAGACAGACGTTTAACTTGGACAACTCATATCAGACTGAAACGCACAGACTTCAAAAGACGATTTGGACGACTGAAATCAATCATTGGACGACGATCGACATTATCGCTTGAAAACAAACTTCACATTTACAACACTATACTAAAACCCATCTGGACTTACGGCATCGAGATATGGGGATCAGCCAAAAAATCAAACATACACCTTCAGTCATTACAATCCATGGAATAGATAATAAGAGTCACTTACAAACTCTTGATAATGCCTTAACACGGCGAAACTAGTTGAGTATTTGAGAATATATAGTGAAGTTTGACAAAGAAATTGTGTATTTTTATTATCTATTCCTAGAATGGAGCTTCACAAAGTAAATCTGGAAACCATAAATTATATAAATTATTACAATCCATCATACTATGCCACATTGCCAATGCCCCATTTTACGTTTCCAACCTCACATTACATAATGACCTCAACATCCCATTTGTACCTTCTGTTATCAAGACACGATATCAAAATTTTCACGACAAACTCCATCATCACGCCAATCCACTTATTCTCCAATTATTCACGAACACTCTCCCCACAAATCCGCCAAGACGTCTAAAGCGGGCATGGCAGAGGGACCTGCTCCAGGACTAGCCTGGACTCCTCTTCGGTCACGTACCTCAGCAGTACAGCGACACACTTGCCACAGCACAATCACTAGTGACAAATGTTGACGTTGTGAATATGTAAATAAATAAATAATAAATTCCAGACCCCCTAAGGATGGCACGTATAAATTAAATTAATGTAAACGCTAAAGTAACAAAATTATACGAACAGTTCTGTTATTGCCCACCTGCCGGCGCCACCGTCACTATAGCCGAAGAGAAGGGTGGGTCAGATGAGGCTGAACTCAAAACTCCCAATAACTGCCGATGTAATGAATGTATCGACATGAAATTTTATATTTAAATTCCAGACCCCCTAAGGATGGCACGTATAAATTTTCCTCCGAAATCGGTCGAAGG
The DNA here is from genome assembly GCA_963662175.1 of Aradus depressus. Taxonomy (NCBI): domain Eukaryota; kingdom Metazoa; phylum Arthropoda; class Insecta; order Hemiptera; family Aradidae; genus Aradus; species Aradus depressus. The sequence continues at coordinate 36,389,243 of OY759218.1, forward strand.
GAAGGGAGCACCAAAGAGGAGGCGCTCGACGGGTGTTGTGCCTAACACGATAACTACCGATAGAATTAATGTATCGACATGGAATTTTATATTTGTATCTAGAACCCTCCACACCTATTAATTTTCAGCGGAAACAGGCGAAGAAGAGGGGGATCAGAGGGGATTAACTCAAAACTTCCAATAACTACCGATGTAGGTAATGAATGTATCTACATGAAATTTCAAAGGAAAGGAGGGGTTCAGGGATGTCGGGGCTCAGTTCAAAAACCCTAATAACTGCCGATATAATGAATTTATCGACACAAAATTTATTATGAGGATTTAGTTGCCCCGATCTAAATCAACTGTTGAATATTAGCGCAAACGATTGACTGGTTTTGGAGGGTGAGCGAAAAGTTAATTGATTAATTTATTCTGGGGAAGTACATTGCCGATGATTCACTGACGACGTTTTGATTTTTTTTTTTTTTTTCTCAGTTACGGCAACGTTTTGAATTGGTAACGCACAATTTGGGCAATACGAAAGGCTGGTTGTACTGTACGAAACCCCGTATATAAAGCTGCAAACCAAACATAAGCTGGCCAGATAGGATAGTAATTCTAAAAGCTAACAGCTCCAAGCGTAATAAAACCAAGATCATAGCCACGCGTTTCGACATGGAATCATCGATAAAAACGCTCACTGCATATGTGCTCAGAGATGAATGATAACCTGCTTCATCGCTAACCCAACATATATATATATATAACCTCCTCACCACGCGACGCCAATGAAACCAAGCATTTTGCAAGAAAATTACTAATTTAGCCTTATTTTACCTAGGCTTGTAATTGCATCTCTATCTTCATATCAAACCCAGATTACGATAAATTTGAGTGTTAGCTATAGGGATTATATCATACTGTATACTCATTATTTTAAAAAAGTTATTGATTATTTGTGATTGCGTAATATTCTATTATATAATGTTTTTTATTTTCCCAATGCCCCCCATATATAAACAACAGAACACTTCATAACGAAGTTATGATACACACAGTACCCGACACAATACAAACTACTTACATACGTTTTTTTAGAAAACTTTACACACATACAAACCCAGAAATACGTACTTTATCTTCAAAACACTTACCACAAAACCCCCCCACGAAGGTTGAATAGAAGATGGAACCGCGACTTACTGCCACCTTAATAAATCCTATTCGTTCTTAATATTTTTTAAATCATTATTTTCCTTTAATTTTATCATCTCTCTTCTCCATCCATCAAAATTGTTTTTCAATTCCTTTTTATTTATAATAATAATTTTTTTATCTTCTGTTTTGGTCCTAATAATTAGGATAAATTTTCGTCCCGGGGATCTACCACTGGGTGCCCTTCCTCTCACATGCCATTCACGCCAACATATCAATACCTACCATCATAGATGCTGGTTGTTGCACCCTAGCAACAGTTGCATCTTTATAAATAAGACAAAAAAAAAAAAAAAATTCCCAGCATATAGGTACTAAGTATAAGGGATGTAACATAGTGACTCAACACAACTATCGTGACCATTTTTATTATTTGTCAGATAAAACAATTGACGTTATAAAGTTAGTTAATTATTATGACCCATGTTCGGGCTTTAACTATGAGCTCATATCGCCTACTACCAGAGAGCTCTTTCGTCACTCTGGTGGACATTAACTTTTGGCAGAATCAGCCGAAGATGGAGGATCAGCTCATCTCAAAAATGTCAATAACTGCCGATGTATAATTAATCTATCAACATAACATTTTATACCTAAATTCAAAAATCCAGGATGGCACCTATCAATTTTCCGCTGAATCGGTGGAAGGGAAGAGGGGGGTCAGAGAAGGGTGGCTCGATTCAAATATCCTAATAACTGCCGATGTTATGAATATATCGACAGAAAATTAATTATGAGGATTCAGAAGCCAAACGGTTGATTGGCTTAGGTTAGGTTAGGTTTTATGACTTATGCCCGGCCTTTAACTACAAGGTCATATCGCCTACTACCAGAGCGCTCTTTCGTCACTCTGGTGGACATGAGCCCGACTCTACTGTGGGAGTCCTAAATTTTGCCTACCCTAAATTTTATTCATCCAGGGTAGGGGTCTTTAACGAGTACCTGACATCGTACAGGCTCGGGACCATCGCTTAACGTCCCATCCGAAGCACGGCGTGCTTAAGTTTATTTAATCTCCCAGATAAAATAAACTAAGGGCCTCCGGTCGGGCTACAAACCCACGACCTTGAGCTCAGAAGTCAAGCACGCATACCACTGAGCTACCGGCGCCCTCTTGATAAGCCAAACGGTTGACTGGCTTTGGAGGGAGCGAAAACGTAATTGATTAATTCAAGCTGGGGAAGTACATAGCCGGTGATACACCGAGTTATTTTTTTTATTTTTACTTCCTCATTCTGTTGTACAGCACGAAAAATTAACTTGAAAAAAACCGGGGGGCCCTTAAAATTTTCTAATAGTCGCTATTTAATATTATTCGAAAGTGTATACTAAGTGCTTTCAGAAACAGTTTACTCTATTTTTCGAAGATGTGTAAGGATTTTCATAACAGCGACATTTTATTTCATTGGGCAGCCATCCTGAAGTAATGAAAAAATAACATTTTTTTCTCTTTAAAAATAAAATACTTGAACCTCATTGGAGATTTTAAAGTCAGCGTGGTGTAATGAGTGTCTCTGGTGGTGGGTCGTCATACTGTCTCACTTATTGCCACTTGAATATCGCATGTCTCATAGTGTATCGAAATACACTACTCCTTCAAAAGTTATGAAAAATTGTAACTAACATTGTTCAAAACAATTTGGGAAGGATTGACCAATGATGTAATGAGAAGAGATCAGGCTTGTGGTCGAATAAAATAAACTTGTGGAATTTGTGCCAAGCTTTCGGCACTAAGTTTATCTTCTTCAGGGCCTGTATTGACATAAATAAAATATATTACTGCGTTAATGTATGTAGATATGAATAAAGGTCATGTCATAAATGTGACTAAATCAATAATTAACATTAAATAATTTGCATGAAAACAAACTGTAATATTATATTTTCAAACAGAAAACAATATAAAATAATTATTAACGTATATCCCCTGAGTGAAAATGTACAAACACCAAAAAAAAAATACATCTAAACAAAGAGAAGATCCTGAGCGAGCAGAAGTTTTAGAAATAGTAAAGTATAATATTTAAGGCAGTCACAACAAAAGGTGATGTCGCATATTAAATAAAGTATATAGTATAAATAAAATATAAATATGGAAATAAAACGAAAATCTAAGTTTAAAATAAGCATAAAAGGTTTGTAATAATAACAACTCACTTCATTCTGCCAGTATGCTAATTATTGTCTCTTCTCTCTAGTCTCGTTCGTCTCTCTTCTGTCTCTTTTCTTTTAATAATGAGTAATTTGCATACTTGCAGAATGAAGTGAGTAGTTATTACAAACCTTTAAATCTTATTTTATAGTTTAATTTTCGTTTTATTTCCATATTCATATTTTATTTATTTCTAATTGAATTATACAAATTGCCCAGCTAAATTTCAGCTTGACTCTGTCCACTTTATGACAGTGATAATAACAAACTACATCTACTCATAACTTGTCCAATGTTAAACCAATACAGAAACAAATTTATCAATAAATATACGTCACACTATAATGCAATTTCCGATAAAATAATTAATTTGTTAATTATTGATGACGATGGAAAAATCAATAATATATTTATTTTCGTAACTACTAGTTTAAAATTTAGAAAAACCGTTTTAATTCAGTTCGTTATATTTTCTATTTTTAATTATAAGTTGTATTGATATATAAACTTTATATATTATGTTATACATACATATATATATATATATATAATATATTATATGTATATATAAAATGTATTACATTTACGTGTGAACTAGTAAGGACAACCCTTGCTATGAGATTTGTATCTCTATAAGCAATAAAGTTTCATTTCATTTCTATATTTATACTATATACTTTATTTTATATGTGACATCATATTTTGGCGTGGCTGCCTTAAATATTATACTTTGCTATTTCTAAAACTTCTGCTCGCTCAGGATGTTCTCACTGTTTAGATGTATTATTTGTTTTGAAGTTTGTACATTTTCACTCAGGTTATAATTAGTTTATATTGTTTTCTGTTTAAATATAATATTTAAGTTTGTTTTCATGCAAATTATTTAATGTTAATTTATTGTTTTAGTCGCATTTATGTCATGTCCTTTATTCATATCTATATACATTAACGCAGTAATATATTTTATATATGTCAATACATGCCCTGAAGACAGACATTCATTACATGGTCAGTTGTTAGACTTTTTGTGTTGTCTCCCCCCGTTCCCTTTGGCTGATTTGACTAAATCAATAGGTGTCGTCCTTATGGGGTTTAGAATACAACTATACAATTTCATGTCGATACATTCATTACATCAGCAGTTATTGAAGTTTTTCCAGTTGATTCCCCCTCCTTACCCGGAAAATGCTGTTAAATATTGATGTTACAAAATGAAATGGTCACAGAATTTACCGACACAGAATTTAGTATGAAGATATACACAATTTCATATATAAATTCAAAGCTATTTAAGAACAACACCTATTGATCTTCAGTCAAATCGGCTCAATAAAAATACTCTAATAACTGCTGTAATGAATCAATTAGGGATGTAATACGAAGGAGAGATGAGGATTGTGGTCGATAAAAACAAACTAGTAGAATTTCTGCCAAGCTTTCGGCACGAAGTGTGCCTTCTTCAGCGCCTCTATTTACATGTATAAAATATATTACTGCGTTAATGTATGTAGATATGAACAAAGGACATGACAAACCTCCTAGTTGATATTATTACAAAACTTTTTTAACTTATTTTATATTTTGATTTTCGTTTTATTTCTATAAAATAAAATACAATTTTATTTATTTCTATACTTACATTTTATATGTGACATCGTATTTTGGTTATACGGTTATCATTAGTTTATATATATATTTTTTTTCTTAGTTTTTATTTAACGTCGCATCGACTGCAGGCCCATTAGTTTATATTGTTTTCTGTTTAAATATAATATTACAGTTTGTTTTCATGCAAATTATTTAATGTTAATTATTGGTTTAGTCACATTTATGACATGACCTTTATTCATATTTACATACATTAACGCAGTAATATATTTTATATATGTCAATACAGGCCCTGAATAAGGTTCACTCAGTGCCGAAAGGTTGGCAGAAATTCCACAAGTTTGTTTTATTCGACCACAAGCCTCATCTCTCCTCCTTTTTATTCTGATACACACTGTACATCACTCTCTCTCTGTCCGTGCTAGAATTTCCAATAGGAATTCTATGGGAGCGGTGTTGTTAGGAGGGACACACAAAGAAAGCAAGAAGACTTCAAAAGCCAACTTTTTTTCCTGCGAGTACAAAATTATTTACTACAGTCTTTTTATTACAAATATTCGTTTTTAATATAAATTAATAGATATATTAATAAATTATTATAAAATATAAACATATAAAACAATTCATAGAATAAATATTACAAGAGGGCAAAAGTAACCATTTTAGAAATTAGTTATTTCTATAATGTTAGATCACATTTAGAAGGAATGTTCTTGAGACCGATTAGGCGAGTTTGGCGAGCGTGTTCGAAAGGTTGGTGTGGCGCTTTTCGCACGACGAGGTTTCAGCGAGCCAAAAGGAGAACTTCCACGCGAAAAATGTTCTTGTGCATATAGAAGAACACCAATATCTCTATTTCCTGCCTCCATGGCAATTGTAAGTGCTGTACTGCCATCCTGAAACAATTACACTCATATAAAATTTTATATTTACAAAGGAAATGACATTTTGCGAAATCAACAAAGGTCCATCAAAGAATATCACCATGAAGTTTAGTATCAATATTTTAAATTGTCTAGAAGAACGTAAGTATTTGGTCGTGTAACTAAGTTACAAATTTTGGACCCAAAATGATGGGTTCTTATGCTTTTAATTTACCAGGTATACGAAGCATAGGAGAAGTTATGTAATCTGTTAGAAATTCGAAGTTGAGTTTTCACTCGAATTCATGTTTTTCGAAATCCTGATTTCAAAAACGAAAAAAAAAGAGGTAAATCACTATATATGGCTTTATTCTTCCCCAGCGCGAATTAATCAATTACGATTTCGCTCTCCCTTCAAAGCCAATCGATTGTTTGGGCTGAAACTCAATATTTGACTTATATAATGGCTTCTGAATCCTGATAATAAATGTTGTGTAGATACATCCATTACATCGGCAGTTATTAGGGTATTTGAGTCGGCCCTCTTCTCTGATCCCTCTTCCCTTCGCTCGATTTTGCGGAAAATTGATAGGTGCCATCGTTATAGGGTTTTGAATTGAAATGTAAAACTTAATGTCGATACATTCATTAGATCGGTAGTTATTGGGATTTTGCGCTCTCGCGTATACCATGCGTATACCTGCTATAGGCTCTGCTATATGAAACCATTGCGCTCTCGACGTATAGAGGCTTCGCGCTCTCGACGTATAAAAATGGGATTAATTTTTATTATTTGCGCTCTGACTGTATATGGACGGGATTTTTGTGTTAAGCCTCCATCTAATCCCCTCTTTTGACCAATTTGGCTGGAGATCAATAGGTGTCGTCCTTAGAGGGTTTTGGACACATTCTTATATTTCGTGTCGATATATTCATTCTATAGGGAGTTATCGTGTTCAATGACATACACTCATCAGGTGGTCCACTATTTTTAAAACAACTGAAAATTATTTCGGATGTCACTTTACTGTCTTAGATGGTAAGCGTTTACGTTTCCCTGAATCAAGAAATTAAAAAAAAAAAAAAGTGTCAGTGAACACGATAATAACTCGACAGAATGAATACATCGACACGAAATTTTATATGTGTATTCGCGACCATAAGATAAACACGAATTCATTTTCAGCCAATGTCTTCTACGCCGATGTAATTAATTCATCAACACGAAATTTTATGTGTAAATCCAAAACCCGAAAGGACTACTATCAATTTCCAGCCTAATCGGCCAAAGGGAAGGAAAGACCGGAATAGTGGGGGTTCAACTCAGAAATCTTGATAACTGCCAATGAAATGAATGTATTATATATGTTGGTTCGCAACTCAATAAGGAAACAAATCTGTTTGTTTTTAGCGAAATCGGCCAAAGGGAAGGAAAGACCGGAATAGTGGGGGTTCAACTCAGAAATCTTGATAACTGCCAATGAAATGAATGTATTATATATGTTGGTTCGCAACTCAATAAGGAAACAAATCTGTTTGTTTTTAGCGAAATCGGCCAAAGGGAAGGAAAGACCGGAATAGTGGGGGTTCAACTCAGAAATCTTGATAACTGCCAATGAAATGAATGTATTATATATGTTGGTTCGCAACTCAATAAGGAAACAAATCTGTTTGTTTTTAGCGAAATCGGCCAAAGGGAAGGAAAGACCGGAATAGTGGGGGTTCAACTCAGAAATCTTGATAACTGCCAATGAAATGAATGTATTATATATGTTGGTTCGCAACTCAATAAGGAAACAAATCTGTTTGTTTTTAGCGAAATCGGCCAAAGGGAAGGAAAGACCGGAATAGTGGGGGTTCAACTCAGAAATCTTGATAACTGCCAATGAAATGAATGTATTATATATGTTGGTTCGCAACTCAATAAGGAAACAAATCTGTTTCTTTTTAGCGAAATCGGTTGAAGGAAAGCTCAACTAATTGCCGATGAGTGTATCGACGCGAAATGTTCGTATGAGAATTTAGAAGATCTTGAATAATATATCTATTGAGTTTTTGAATGAATTTTAGAAGGAGTTAAGAAAGCTTACGTTTGAACTTGAAAGAAATAAAACTTGTTTATTTATGGTATTGTCTAATTTCACCAACTATATTCACATGGGAGTACTTTCGGTATTTCTACCATCCTCAGCCAAAAGCATAAGAGATAAGACAGTCTTATTCTCTAATTGTCCACTGATTATTTTTACACCCTACTGTATAAAGCTGGAAGGACTGTACTGTATGATGGCGGAAGTGACTTGATCTAGGGCGCCACAAACCTATCACTAACCAGTCACTATTGTGTTACATACTGGTCTCAGTCTCAGTCAACGAGTAGCCTGTGTGTTCGAATCAATGTTTTGTTTCATAGATTAACTTTTTCGGCATATCGTTATGATAATGCTACTGTTCTGTATTTTTAAGCTGTGCTTAAATTTCGCCGCTTATATGTAGGCCTAATCTCTTTGATTTTATTGTTCTGTAAAATTGTTTTACAATGACTAAAAAGCGGAATCATGTAGTACTAGGTTTTAACCAGGAGATGTATTATAGTAATAACGTAGGTTTATAGTAATACAATAGATTTCTGTACATTACTACTCTTATATTGAAGTTTATATTGATCGTTTGGGAAAATTAAATACAAAAAGTATGTATTATCAACTTTTAAAGGATTTAATTTTTATTTTCGTTCCATGCTCACAGTGAAATCACGTTACTGTACGTATGTATTAAGTAATCCGTTACAGCCCTGGTCTGGACGGTGACGGTTAATCGAAGTTTGACTGTAATTGATATTCTCAAAATGTCTTACCAGGTCGGTTATAGAAAGATCACAATCAGGTTGGGCAAGAAGTAGCTTTACAATGTCGATATAGCCATGCTCTGCGGCACACATTAGCGCAGTGCTCCCGTCCTCATCCTGAATGTTGATGTCAGCTCCACACTCAAGTAGAAGTTCCACCGTGTCAATCCTTCCATGGGAAACTGCCAACATCAACCCTGTCTGACCATGCTGCAAACAAAATGAATGAAAACCAAGTACATTAAGTGGAACTTCTGATTTTAATGGGATTTTATTAAATAAATAACTGTACTCAGTAGATTACAACACGAAAAAAATATGAATATAAGATGGGAAAATGTTTTCTGCCGAAATAAATAGACTTATTGCATTTGTTAAGCTAAAAACTTTAGAAAGATAAATAAATATTTTGGATAAATATACATGAATGAATCATTTTATTGCTCATAAAGAATTATCTTACAGCAAAGATCGATACAATCATACATACAATTTCTAAAAAATAAGGACTAAACTAAAATAAAAACAATAACTTTCATATATGCTGGGAAGTTAATAAAGCAGAAAACATTTATTAGCAAAAAATAGGAGTGATTTCTTCATACTAAAATGAAATATAATAACTTGGGTTATAAAAAGAAAAAAATATAATACTGATATTAATAAAGAAGTTAAACGAAATAAAACTAAAAGTAGGTAAACGTTAGTCTTTTACGAGTTTTCCTTAACTTCTAACTTGCCAGAGCAAACAAATAAATATCATGAAACAAATTGTTCAGATGTGCCTGTTGTTCAGGCATCTCCCAAATAATCAGCCAGGTATTTTCTCTAATCGCGGCATAGATGGAGCAGCCTATCAGAAAGAGGATCACATCATCCCTCTTCCCCAAAGAACACAAGCCATAACTAATCTCAGGAGAAAACTGATACTTTTGATTTTTTAAATAAATCCGTGTCCTTTTTCATGAGAAAAATCAGGTGGGAAAAACATTTCTATTGAAATAAACAGATAATATGGACAGTATTTCTTTGTATCCTAATTTTAAATCTAAAATATGCTTTATATTGCCTAATTTATAAATTCGTGATTAGATTTGGGTTAAAATGCGTACATTTATTACTTTTTCGACATATGCATTTTTGATCATGCAATGTCGGGTCGATCGGAACAAGTCTACTTATGTAGTTTTGGGAGTAGTAAGTACCCTTACCACTTTCTTAAGTAAGTACACTTATGTAGTTTCGCTCCTATCTATAAGTATACACAAGTCGATATGTGTCATTTTGATCACATACAGTTTTGATGCATTGTCTATGGTCAAAATTTCATAGGTCGACTTAAAGACTTTTGGCCGTCTGGACATTTGTTTCACTACTACTTATGTACTTTTGAGCAGTGAATATGTCAGGATTGGCTTGTTCAAGGGTCCCCATATTATTAGAGAGCTCATTAGAAAATAAATATTAAAAATGACATAAGTCGACTTATGTACTTTTGAGCAGTGAATATGTCAGGATTGGCTTGTTCAAGGGTTCCCATATTATTAGAGAGCTCATTAGAAAATAAATATTAAAAATGACATAAGTCGACTTATGTACTTTTGAGCAGTGAATATGTCAGGATTGGCTTGTTCAAGGGTTCCCATATTATTAGAGAGCTCATTAGAAAATAAATATTAAAAATGACATAAGTCGACTAATGTACTTTTGCCCGCCCACCACAATATTGTTGGAAAGCTAAAAACTGCAGAAAGAGAAATATTTCGGTCTTGAAGTTTGAATTGTTGGCTGACGGTAAATGAAAGCTTTTTTACCCCCAAAAGATAACACATCTGGTCAAGTCAAATGGTAAATTAGTGTGAATGTTCACTGATAGCTACCAGATAACTAATTATACATTGACAATGGAACTAGAACCGAAATATTGACAATGGAAGTAGAGCCGAAACATCTTGAAAAAAGTAATAATTAATGCAAGTATGAGACATAACCAAACTTCAATTCCTGAGACTATTGAAAAATTATTCCTAGCCATTCTTATGTTGTCATAATTGATTGGAATAACCAATTCAATAATTATGTGTGGAAAAAGACTGACAATATCTATATTGCCGCCATATAGAACTCTCTTTTGATTGTGGTCTTATAATGTTTCGAGCTCACCTGTTTTGCACGAATATTAACATCCGCCATTTGAAAAAGTCTCCGAACAACTTGACGATCAGTCTCAGATTTGACTTTAGTAAGAGCGACCAACATTATGCACGTATATCCAGCAGTATTGAGCTTGTTGATATTGCAAACCTTCGAGTCAAGCAGTATTGAGACAACATCGAAATTTCCATTGGATACAGCATAATGCATTGCAGTATTTCCCTAAAATAAATAATCAGAATAGTAGAATAGATTAAAATAAAAATAAAAACACATTAATGAATCAACGCCTTCCCCAGCTCGAAATAGTTTTGATCAATTAACGATCAAGTATACGCTTCTTCTCTTCGGCCAATGTCTTATTCAGGGGTATCTCAATTCTCATATAAAATTGCGTCATACATTCATTACTTAGGTAGTTATTAGGGTTTTTGAGTTAAGCTCCTCCCCACCAACTCCTCTCTCATTTCATGTGACTAAAATTAAACAGGTGTCCATTATGGGGTTTCTATCAACATACATAATCTCGAGACGATATATTCATAACTTCGGCATTTAATATGGTTTTCAAGTTGAGCTCAGCCATAATTCGCCGATTTGACAGAAAATCAATAAGTTTCGTCCATATGGGGCTCTGGGTCTACATTAAAATTCCGTATCGATATATTCATTCTATCGGGAGTTATGTACATATGAAGAGTTCGGGCAGAGAACCAGGTTTGTCACTTTTTTCTCGAATGTGAGTTATCGCCTTTACAGTATAGTATATTAAACATATTTCACGATTCACCATCGTTACGGGCTTCAAAAAGACGGTTTGTCACTACGAAAGTGGAAGCTGAAAATATGACGTGCGGGGAATTGATAGATACGGACTTTCAAACATTAAATTTCAGTTTGCTCAATTTCAACATCTGGTGACAAACCTGGTTTTTTGCCCGTGCTCTTCATATGTAATACATGTGATATGTACATATGTAATATACATATATGTACATATTTAATACATATTTACGTAAAATAATCATTAAATGAGTGGTTGACGCGAAAAAGGTTCTAAACGCCAAAATAACACTTCCTTCCTCTGCCATGTTGAGAACTACTGGTGGCTGTTAGAACTTTCTTCCATGAGGCTCAACTCTCACGTGGGCTCTATACTACCAACTGCTGCTGTAACGGCAAAAAAAAACAAAAAAACTTCCCTACACAGTCCCTAGAGACCTATAGAACCTGATTCCACAGAAATCTCATTTTCGACTAGAGTGGCGCTTAGAACCTTTTTCGCGTCAACCACTCAATTGATGTTAGCTTTAAGGCAGGCCTAATTAGATTTGTACAATCAGAACTCAGTTCTGAAATTTCCAATATGACTATCAAAAAGGTGCATTTTTATTTTATTAATTATTTTTTAATTAAAAATGCACCTTTTTGATAGTCATATTGGAAATTTACTTTCTTTTACTATTGTTATTAAAAATTCCAAAAAAACACTAAAAAATAAAAATTTAATAATGAACTTACCGACATGTCAGTCAAATTAACAACATATTCAAGGAGGCCGACAGATAGTTCTTCGAAACAATCTAAATAATCTTCAACATCCAAAGGATTCGCGTCTTTCACACTGGACACCTGACAAAACAAAAATATATTATAAAAATATAATACAAAATTAAGGGCGCCGGTAGCTCAGTGGGATGCGTGCTTGCCTTCTGAGCTCAAGATAGTGGGTTCGAAACCCGACCGAGGCCCTTAGTATATTTTATCTGGGAAGTAAAATAAACTTAAGCACGCCGTCCTTTGTGATGGAACGTTAAGCGATGGTCCCAAGCCTGTACGATGACAGGTACTCGTTAAAGACCCCTGTGCCCTACGTGAATAAAAATAGCCAAAATTTAGAACTCTCACAGTAGAGTCGGGCTCATGTCCACCAGAGTGACGAAAAAGCGCTCTGGTAGTAGGCGATATAACCTCGTAGTTAAAGCCCGGGCATGAGTCATACTAACTAACTGTCACCGGCATTTTTCCTGGTAACTGCTACCGTATCTGTTTTCTGGATTTCATTTAATCTTCACCTTTCTAAGCCTGCACTCTACCAGTGGGGTCTGACAAGTTTGAACACTGAAAAACAAGAAACCTAATATATTAAAATAAAATATAAGATATCACTAGAAAAAAAATAAAAAAAGGCAAGTTTTGCTTTGATATAAAGTATTAAATCAAGTATTAGTTCGGTTCTTTGCCATTCCTTTATTAGTTTATTTTGTCCATTAATGTCAAAACCCGGAAATGAGTCATAATAACTAACTAACTAATACAAAATTATGTGAAAGGATAAATAACTGTGAAGCCTCATAGTAAAAGAGACAAGGTGAGGTCTGACTCGTGAATAGACAGAGACCCAATTGACCACCATGTGCAGGAGCATATTTATTCTTAAAAAATTGTGTAATAAAGGAAGCTTACAATTTTTCGCAATTCATGATATTTAAAGATTTTCACAGAAGCATAATTAGAATTTAATAGAAGACAAATTAAACACTAATGTGGGAATCTTATTTTTTTTCATTTAGGTTAATGCGCTTATATATAAATATGCATTTTTACTTTTTGGATTGTGTAAGATTCTTAATTCATATATAATATATGAGGACGCTGGTGGCTCAGAGATAGCGTGCTTGCCTTCTGAGCTCATGATCGCAGGTTCGAAACCCGGCCGAAGCCCTTAGTTTTTTCTACCACGCCGTCCTACAACGGGACGTTACGCGATGGTCCCGAGCCTGTACGATGTCAGGAAAGACCCCTACCCCTTTATATATATATAGAGAGAGAAGTGTCAGGTACTCGTTAAAGACCCCTGCCCTAGGTGAATAAAAATTTAGGGTAGGCAAAAGTTAGAACTCCCACTGTAGAATCGGGCTCATGTCCACCAGAGTGACGAAAGAGCGCTCTGGTAGTAGGCGATATGACCTCGTAGTTAAAGCCCGGGCATGAGTCATAATAACTAACTATATAATATACCACTGCAGCGTATCTCCCATTTAATTTTTGCCTCTTCAATGAATAGCTAACAGTTGAAATGTCCTTGATAAAATAGCTTATATAAACTAAACGTTAATATACTGTGTTATCCTGCTTTTAAATATAGCAAGAATCACAATAACCGTTGAATTGTCCTTGATAAAGTAGCTTATATCAACTAAACGTTAATATACTGTGTTATCCTGCTTTTAAATATAGCAAGAAACAAAATAACAGTTGAATTGTCCTTGATAAAGTAGCTTATATCAACTAAACGTTAGTATAGACTGTGTTATCCTGCTTTTAAATATAGCAAGAACCACAATAACAGTTGAATTGTCCTTGATAAAGTAGCTCATATAAACTAAACGTTAATATACTGTGTTATCCTGCTTTTAAATATAGCAAGAACCAAAATAACAGTTCAATTGTCGTTGATAAAGTAGCTTATATCAACTAAACGTTAATATAGACTGTGTTATCCTGCTTTTAAATATAGCAAGAAACAAAATAACAGTTGAATTGTCCTTGATAAAGTAGCTTATATCAACTAAACGTTAGTATAGACTGTGTTATCCTGCTTTTAAATATAGCAAGAACCACAATAACAGTTGAATTGTCCTTGATAAAGTAGCTCATATAAACTAAACGTTAATATACTGTGTTATCCTGCTTTTAAATATAGCAAGAAACAAAATAACAGTTCAATTGTCGTTGATAAAGTAGCTTATATCAACTAAACGTTAATATAGACTGTGTTATCCTGCTTTTAAATATAGCAAGAACCAAAATAACAGTTCAATTGTCGTTGATAAAGTAGCTTATATCAACTAAACGTTAATATAGACTGTGTTATCCTGCTTTTAAATATAGCAAGAAACAAAATAACAGTTGAATTGTCCTTGATAAAGTAGCTTATATCAACTAAACGTTAGTATAGACTGTGTTATCCTGCTTTTAAATATAGCAAGAACCACAATAACAGTTGAATTGTCCTTGATAAAGTAGCTCATATAAACTAAACGTTAATATACTGTGTTATCCTGCTTTTAAATATAGCAAGAAACAAAATAACAGTTCAATTGTCGTTGATAAAGTAGCTTATATCAACTAAACGTTAATATAGACTGTGTTATCCTGCTTTTAAATATAGCAAGAAACAAAATAACAGTTGAATTGTCCTTGATAAAGTAGCTTATATCAACTAAACGTTAGTATAGACTGTGTTATCCTGCTTTTAAATATAGCAAGAAACAAAATAACAGTTCAATTGTCGTTGATAAAGTAGCTTATATCAACTAAACGTTAATATAGACTGTGTTATCCTGCTTTTAAATATAGCAAGAAACAAAATAACAGTTGAATTGTCCTTGATAAAGTAGCTTATATCAACTAAACGTTAGTATAGACTGTGTTATCCTGCTTTTAAATATAGCAAGAACCAAAATAACAGTTCAATTGTCGTTGATAAAGTAGCTTATATCAACTAAACGTTAATATAGACTGTGTTATCCTGCTTTTAAATATAGCAAGAAACAAAATAACAGTTGAATTGTCCTTGATAAAGTAGCTTATATCAACTAAACGTTAGTATAGACTGTGTTATCCTGCTTTTAAATATAGCAAGAACCACAATAACAGTTGAATTGTCCTTGATAAAGTAGCTCATATAAACTAAACGTTAATATACTGTGTTATCCTGCTTTTAAATATAGCAAGAAACAAAATAACAGTTCAATTGTCGTTGATAAAGTAGCTTATATCAACTAAACGTTAATATAGACTGTGTTATCCTGCTTTTAAATATAGCAAGAAACAAAATAACAGTTCAATTGTCGTTGATAAAGTAGCTTATATCAACTAAACGTTAATATAGACTGTGTTATCCTGCTTTTAAATATAGCAAGAAACAAAATAACAGTTGAATTGTCCTTGATAAAGTAGCTTATATCAAGTAAACGTTAATATAGACTGTGTTATCCTGCTTTTAAATATAGCAAGAACCAAAATAACAGTTGAATTGTCCTTGATAAAATAGCTTATATCTACTAAACGTTGACTGTGATAAGTAGGGCTGTGATTTGTATGCAATAAAAACGGCGAAATACGCACATATATATGCAAATATAATTAGCAAAGTATGCAATTAAAAAGTAAAAATATGCGAAAGGCTGCGAAGGGAAAAAGTACCCATAAAATAAAATAAACTACAGAAGTAATAGAAAATCTTTATAGACATAAAATTTATTAAATAAAAAATATATAACGTCGGTGATAGTTCAAGACCGCGTAAGGGCAGGTTGTAAAAACCGCGTAATAGCAAAAGTCGCAAAATTGAAATTTCGAGCCAACAGATTCCTAACGCTGATTGGCTTATATTAGATCTCACGCGATTTGAAATAGCCAATAGAGAACCTCGTTTTCGCTATTGAAACAGTACCGCGTACCAGTCACAGACCTGAAGTTGCCAACAAATCCGCTTATTTACGTTATTCTAGAACAAGTCGCAACACGGTTAGTGCGTGCTCCCAAATATAATTATTTTGTCCTGAATAGTTATCAAGCATGTACATTGTGTTTATCGTATTTTTAATATTATTACTATGCCTAAGTGATATGGAGAGTTTAAATTAAAATTACCCTTCTATCCTTTCTATGAGACTCTGGGCCTTAGGAGGTTAAATCATTTGATAATTTCAGTTTAAGATGTAGTTCCGCGGTCTTGATATTACGGAGTTTTGGTATTATAGTCACTTACGCGGTATTGCAATGAATAATAAATGAATAAATGACTTTACACAGAATCTAAACAAGCTATTGGTAAATTTATGTCACATACTTAAGAAAGTAGCCCTAAGGAAGTAGCAAACAAGTTCAGTAGGAAAAATACATTCAAATGGTCAAGATATTACCTTTTTCTTCGTCCTGTAAAATCGTGAAAAAGCTGTTACGCGGTTTTTACAACTTGTTCTTACGCGGTCTTGAACTATCACCGACGATAAGCCAAAAAATAAAATAAAAAATGTAGTGATATAAAAAACTATTTGAACAAAGAAAAACTTAATCGTCTAAAAAACTGTTAAAATTACACACAATAACTTTTTATAAGTTTTCAAACTAAAAGGATCACCTGTCTAGTCTAAAAATAATTGTATCGGCTGAATGAGCACTTCACATCAATTGAAGTAACTGGCGCATGATTGAAAACCACAATATCCATTGGCTCAATTCAAAACCTGATCCTTCGCTCACCACCTCCACTGCTTTTCACCCAAACGTTTAAAACCGAACTGATCGACGTAGAAAAGAATATGAAAGAAGCGGGGAAATGGGCATAAAACACAGTTCCGAAAATAAATTATTTAAGTAAACAAACAGTGAGAATAAAAAGTTCGCAATATGAACACAATGAATTCAAGAAAAACATTGGAGTTCCTGGAATGCACTCTCACTAAAAGGTGTGTACACCTGGCAAAACAGAAGCAAATATAGTGGGAAATATTTGGAAAAAAAGTGGGATTAATTTTTATTAATCGTCAGTTTACAAAGAAAATAATAAAAATGGCTTAAATAAAAAAAATTAAAATAGGTAACTACTTTACAGAGTCTATCCTTGAGCTGCCGAAAAAAAACTCAAAAATATGAATAAAAATATGCGAATAAGGTTCAGATATGCCAAAATATGTATTTTTAGCAACATATGCAAAATAAAAGTAGCTTAAATAGACTCTATATGGGCCAAAACGTTAAGATAATGTTTCAACAGGATGCTACTAGAAAAAAAATATGTAAATGCATATAAATCACAGCCCTATTCATCAGTATCTATAATACATCTTTAGATCTCAACTATTCCTTCTCTTAATCAGAATCTTCCTTTTATAGAACATATTTATTGAGTCGACTTCTATATAGAAACACCTAGTCAACGGAATATTCTTATTGACAAGAGAAATAGTTAAGTAGATGGAGAATGCTTCCAGAAACGTAAGTAATTGCTATTTTTTGAGAAGGCAATAAATAAATGGGGGACTATATATACTTATATATATATGTGCAGAATGCAAAAGAAAAAACTTAGTTTAAGCATTGTAATAATAAATACCTTAAACCATTCTTGTTGAATAATATTAATTGCGTTTCTCATATTTTTAGGCATATCGACAGAAGGAGATTTCTGCAAAGAATCATTGAGGACTTTCATAGCAGCTTTCATTTCCTTTGATGGTTCTCGTCTACAACAAAATAAATAAATTAAACTTTCAGTGCTAAATTCAAATGGAAAATGGCATGTTCAATAATCCAAAAACTCCAAATATAAAAATAAAGAAAATCTCTGAGTAAATATTTATGCAGTAAAAAACTATTACGTACAATTAACAACTTCTAAGTTGAGGAACGCGGACATATTGTGGAAACTTGTAATAAATAAATAAAACAAACTTATTTTTGAAATATTGTCTATTCCACTAAAGATCTTTAGACAATATTTCAAAAATAAATTTGTTTTATTTATTTATTACGTACTAAGCTAAAAGATAGTGAATAGCTGTATATCACCATCTAGTGCGGTGTTCGAACACTACCTGGTGATATAGCACTAAGGATGACCCGACAATTTACAAAGGTTCTAGATACGAAATAAACAGTAGGAAAAGACAGTAAATAGCGGTATATCACCATCTAGTGCAGTGTTCGAACACTACATGGTGATATAGCACTAAGGTTGACACTACAATGTACAAAACAGGTTCTAGTTACGAAATAAACCTTAGGAAAAGATAGTAAATAGCGGTATATCACCATCTAGTGCGGTGTTCGAACACTATATGGTGATATAGCACTAAGGATGACACTACAATGTACAAAACAGGTTCTAGTTACGAAATAAACCTTAGGAAAAGATAGTAAATAGCGGTATATCACCATCTAGTGCGGTGTTCGAACACTATATGGTGATATAGCACTAAGGATGACACTACAATGTACAAAATAGGTTCTAGTTACGAAATAAACCTTAGGGAAATATAGTAAATAGCGGTATATCACCATCTGTGCGGTGTTCGAAGACTACATGGTGATATAGCACTAAGGATGACACTACAATGTACAAAATAGGTTCTAGTTACGAAATAAACAGTAGGAAGACAACTTCTTGTCCCATTTGAAAACCTGACTTTTGGTCAAAAAACAAATTCAATTTCGAAATTCGCATACATACTTTTGATACTTATGTAAATCGTCGACTTTGAGAAATGCAGCTTCATCCTTCTCTTCTTCTTTCTTATGCCTTATGCTTTCGGGAGGTAAACTGAAAATAAACAATTTCAACATGTAAAAAAAACGAAATTAATAATTATACAGTTCAGCCGGATAGATTGTGTATCTGAATGATACATGGAGGAACGAATTTAATTTATCTGGGAACTCTTATATTTGAGTAGCTTTATTCAGTATTCGTCAAACAGACAGATAAGGGCAATAACTCAAATACTGACTACCATGTATTGATTTCTGAAATTCGAATATCACAAAACACGTTTCTGTCTCAAGCCAATGGTACCAATTAAGCTAATAAATACCTGTTCCTAGTAATCTGACAACCTCGATAATTTGTTTATGATTCATTTCTATTAGTAGTTTAACGAATTTTTGCAATCCTTCAATTTTTTTTCACATATTGGATAGATATTAATTGTATATCTCAGCTTCTAATAAACGTATTTCATAGCTCAAATTTAAGAAAACTACATATTCTGCTTCTGAACAAAAATTAGAAATTCGAGCTTTTAGCACAAAATTAGGAACTTTTAGAAAATCTCCCCCTCATTGGTCCGATTTTTCTGTTTAAAGAACTTGATCTTCCTTTCAACAAGAACTAGCAAAGTTTGAAAAAAAAAAACAGGGGGTTACCGCACGAATTGATAAAAATATTCTGAATACCATCTCAGCTTCTAATGAACGTATGTAGACCAAAATTTCAAGGCTCAAATTAAAAAAAAACAAAAAAAACATGTAATCTAATTCTGAGCAAAAATTACAAAATTCTAGAAGAGGTGAAATACCAATTTTTTATTTGGCCTCATTGTGTTTTAGATATATAAAATAAAAATATAGGATAACAACACTCGGTTCTACAAAATAAATGACAAATGCTGCGATCTACCAAAAGGATATCAAATAAATGTAAGATAAGAGAAATACTCCGGATAAACTATTTTATGGTAACTCACTGAAATGTCAGGCACTTTAGTATAACGATCAGTATTTTAATTATATTTCAGCACCATATTATATAGATAGTAGTCATGTACCCACAAATAAGGTTTTAAGGAGAAAAAAATCAAGTCCCTCAGTCAATTACACACAGATACGTTAACATTAAGAAGAAAACAATATCACTGCTGAAACAGGTCTTCAAACAAAACAGAGAAATAAAAAATAGCTGAAACCTTAATAAAACACTAGTCTCTTATCAGAAAGCAGCTAAAACAGCTTAGTATGTATACCTTGAAACATAGTCAGAAACCGTGGCAAATTCCTGCATGCGTATATTTTACTTTGATAACTATCTATACTAAATACAATTCATAACACAATGTATTAAGATAAACATTGTCATCATGAAATCAACTGAACAAAACACGAATGTACACAAATAATTAAGGAACTTCGATAGGGTAAAGAAACGATACTTTTATTGATTTTTTAGTTTCCATTGTAGCAATCGATACATGCACATCAAAATAGCAACGAGGTCATAGACACTCTTCAAAAACACAAAAATTATTACTCACACACTGAAAGGTTCCGTGTATGAAAATTGCTGTCAAATGATAACAATGTTCATACACTTTTAAGATATAAAACTTTCAGTTGTGAATAATAATTGACTAATCATTTGTTTGATGCTCTTTGAATAGAAAAATCTTTATGTAACAAAAATAAGTTACCGCAATATAATCCAAAATAAAATATATTTTTGTATAATTAATTTAATATACTGACGCTGGGTTCGAATCAGGTATTACACCTTGGTAGGCTAACTTCTAGCCATTGAACCAGGATGCCGTTCCTTACTCACAACGCGAATAATAATAAAAATCTTCAAAAATGTCGACTTTGATTTTAAGACGTATATTTAGGCCTAATTTGATGCCTATAATTCGAAAATAGAAAAATCTCAATGAGTCGATTTGTTCGTCCGCCTGTAACGCTGAACATAGTCGCTGAACATAGGTAGCTACATAGTCGCCGGAACTATCGAATGGATTTAGATTAAATATGTCTAGCGATTAATTGGACCTAGCGAAATTTCAAATTGATCGGACTATTGGAAGAGTACAATGGGGAATGTTTTCCGAAAAAATTCATTATGCACTACGCTCTCGGATTCCTCAGACTTTCGTCCTGAACGATTATTCTGATTTTTTTTCAAAGTTTATACAAAAATCGTTCTTGTGAAAAGAAAGATCAAGTTTTTTAACCAGAAATATTGGACCGAGGAAGGAAATCGGGGGTAAGTTATTTTTATAAATCGTAATATTGCGCTAAACGCTCCAACTTCTACCAGAAACAGATTATATATAGTGTTTTATTTTATTTGAGCTCTAAAACTTTCGTCTTTGTCTATCCGACAGAAGCCGATACGTCGTCCACAATAGTAGCGACTTACTCCTAAGAAACTTCTGTCAAATTACTACATGCAGTTTTGCTTGTCCGCTCTTTGTAACTAGCCAATAAGACAATTGTTGCCTAGCGCATACTATTTTGGTTTATACATTAACATAAATCCCCTTCAGCAACAATAGAACAATCATCAAACGTATGGAAACCGCAACTATAGTTACATTTTACTAATTTTATTTACATTACTATTAATATTTATTTATAATACTATTTAATTTATTTTTATTTGTTTACTTTTTTTCTTATATATTTTGTACATTTCGACCTGAGGAAGGGGCGTGTAATCGCTCCGAAATATCATCGGGAAGAAAGATATTTCTTAAAGAACTGTAAATATAAAATATTTATCACATAATAGAAAATAGTATCTCCTATATTTATTAATATTACTATATTTATATTTATTAACTTTCTATTATTTATTTATGTTATTAATATAATTATTATTCTCATACATGTTTGTATTCTAAAATCTAATAATAGGTAGTATAGTGATGCATATCCTGATGTCTATATATCTAATATGTACCATGGTATGATTTACTGGAAACAAATATTATTATTATTATTATTATTACAAAACAAAATTACTCACTTGATTTTATTGCTGGGGATTTTCAGGTGACTTTTGAGTTGTTTTTTAAATATAAAATTTTCTGTCTCAGGCTTTTTAACATTTTCAGTGCTCAAGTCCAATGTATCGACTGAAATTGACACTAATTTCTTCTTAGCTGTATTCACAGATACATCATTTTTCAATAAGAGGCCTTTTGTGTCTGTATATTGCGAAAAAGAAATAATTTTCTTATTTTGTTGTAAATTTACTGTATTAACACCAATATTCCTTTTTTCTACGTTATCCATAGAATTTATACTGATTCCAATATCTTTGGAAAAATTAATTTTGCAGGTTTGTGTTGAAGAACTATAAACAAATGGCTTCGGAATGATTTTTACATCTGGGACCACTGAAACTTGTACAGACACATCCTTACAAGGTCTTATATCTTGAACAGCTTTGTCAAAGGTTTTTTTCTTTTTCAAAAGGGAATTATTTAAATCTGAACTTATTTTTATTTCATTAAAATAACTGAAATTTATGTTAGTATTGGTTTCAACGTCTTTGTATTTGGCCTCAGATTTTGAAATTATTCCATTTTGTGTATTTAACGGGTCCGTTCCAATGGTATTGTAAGATACGGTACTTGCGACTCCTACTTCTCTGGTCAAGGCAATGCAGCTTATTCCTACGTCCCTTTTTTGAAGAATATCAGTATTTTCTGAAAAAAAAAAAAGAACATAAATTTGAATAAAATAAAATTTGAAGGTACCATGGTTAGAAGTAAGTTCAACAACACCAGTTATTATTCATGCAAAATAATGCCATTTGGTCATAGGCAACCATAAGTAAATACGATGAAAAGGGAATAAAACATGAAGGAAAAATAGAAATGGACTGGAAAAAATTTGAATAATTCACCTTTGCTAAAGTCGTTAATTTCAAGCGATCATAACGAATCCTACGGTCAGTAGAACTCAAGATATTGAGGTGAACGTTTTGAACAAAATACGTTAGTTGACGGGTGCTCTACACTGGTTCCAGAGTGGTGCGGGCAGAGGTGAGCCGGCGGATACTGGCGGCCAGCCGGAGTTGCTATCGCCTCCAGTCATAATTTAAGTCTCGCCTGCTCCCCAGAAGGTGTGCTGTACCGCTTGTGTGGCCAGTCCTGACATACTGGTCTCCAGAAGTACACCCTAACTGTGGCGGAGGACAGACGTCTTGATATCTACGAGGGGAGAATAGATAGAGAAAAAGATCTACGCCCCCACCCAGAAGGAGGGCGTTTGGCGCATCCGACACAACCAGGAGTGGTACGCACTCTATACCTTGGCAAAGTTGTCGCACTGGATTAGAGTTGCCAGACTCCGTGGAGCTGGACATGTAAGACGGATGGACGAGGACCTTATACTAGGAAACTCTTGAATGTGACACTGGAGGAAAGAAAAAGAGTGGTACGACCCAGAAGAAGATGGCTGGAGACCATGAAAAGAGACATAAGACAGTTTGGTGAGGTGGGCTGGTGGAGACTGGCCCAAGACAGAGCTGCGTTGGGACATTTCCTGATGATGAGGAATAGGGTGGCATTCTACAGTCTGTTAATGAAAACAACGGCCGTTTTCTCGTTACAAAGAAACAAAAGCGACTATTTTCTTCATAGTTTCAACTTTCCGTGACCAACCTCAACGCCTAACCTTCACTATACAACTAACTAATATTTACCTCTCATTTTCTGCAGCTTTTCATTCTGAGAAGTTTGTTTTTCACTTTCCATCTGTTTGGTCAATCGGAGGTTTTCCCAATGTAATCTTTTAATTTGTGTCTGAAAATTGATTGGAAAACAAAGTTATAACATTTCTTTAATAAGATATACATATTAAGGTATATTTTTTTCCGTTGCATCATAATGTATTTATATTCATTTGTAAATTTCTATTTTCATGTTCTCATGAATCGTCATAGACCGAAGAAGTTGTGCAAAACCATTGCTTGTTAGATCGTATTTTTCGTTATATGCAAGCACAAAAATTGCTTAAAAAGCGGAGATTTTACGTACAAATTTCCATAACAAAATACTTGATATCTCGAGATTTTATACTAAATAAGTAAGATTCCTGGCTAACATCTGGGTACGTTATTTGCGATACTGACTATTGTTAGTTCTCAATTATTGACACTTGTAAGTAATTGTAGATGTAGCTAATTATAGGCCTATTCTTTTACATTCACTATTCATTTACAAACATTCTTTTACATTCTGGCAAGTACTATCTTAAAATCAGTTACACAAATAATGTATACACCCTTAATCCCCAGAAACTTTGTAAAATCTGCAATAAAAACGAATTGGAAGACGTACACCACCTGTTGATATCCTGTCCAATATACTCCCCCATTAGAAGCCACTTCCTGCCTCAGAGTATCAGTATAGACCGATCCAACTTTCATACATTACTCCTGGCCCATAATAAAAAATGATATCTCAAACATTTTCTATTATTTAATCGGCGCTCTGAAACTTAGAGCATTCATTGTTAATGAATAATGTATTTTAACTTCCATATTATATAGAAATTCACTACCTACATTCCCACTCCATATTTACTGTCTTTGTTACATTATTATTATTATTATTATTTTGTAACTACTTATTTTATTTATACTTTTTTTATTTATTTATGTTATTTATTTAGTTTGTTAAAGGTTCCTTTATACATGTCATTATTGTTCAGCTGATCAATCTATAATTTTGAAAATGTTAATGTTAATATTGTAAATGTAATGGTCACTGACTCAATTGTATAGGGGTGATCCCTTTAAACAAAAAAAAAAAATTATTATTATTATTAAACATTCTTTTACATATATTAATATACATAAATTCATTTTCAAACATTCCTTTACAAGAAAGATTTGGCAGACTGTTCTGTCTGTCAGTCTTTCTAAATGGATACATTCTCTATAACATACATTATCATTCATGCATTCTTTAACATACATTCCAAAGAGAACGACACTGACTACGGTCCGGGTGAGTTATTAACGATCGGGCATATGATTAGCGACATCTATAACAACTTATGAAATCCAGAGATAGACGCATTCCTAATCCCAAGCTGTTCTACAGACAACTGTACATTTGGAATCAGTGAGATGTGGCAATCATTTTGGCCAATTGGGAAAAGTATTGCCTACATATGTGATGTGGAAAGCGATGAAGGACCTCTTGTCGGGAGAGTGAAATGTTCAGTATAATAAAAATAAGGTGTTAGCGTCAAAAAATGGCATTTTCTGTTTTTTATGAATTATAATACTCTACTATCTCCTTTACCTGTGAAAGTTGTTAAAAAAAAATAAGTTACGTTCAGAAATATTTTAAAAACTTAATTAAAAGGGGTCAGGTCAGGTCTATGAAATGGGACCTCTTGTCGTTATGGAGAAATAACATTGATCCGACAAGAGGTCCCTTTTTCATAATCTATAACATCGTTCATAAAAATAAATTTTATGTTAAATAGTTTTGTATTCTGCTGCAATCTAGTGGTTTTGTGTCCAATTATAAGTGTTAATAGTGATAAAGAAAGAGTGCGTGCATGTCCGACAAGATGTCCCTTTTTTAACTTTATCAGCGTTTTCCCACAAAAGCCACTTTTAGTAATACAATTTTTAAAAATACCATAAAATCCGTAAATTTTGAGATATCCACTCCATTTTTTTTTGCAAAAAGTCTATTTTTTAGTGTTAAATTAGAAAATATCAAAAACTCAAAATCGAAATTTCCGACAAGAGGTCCCTCTTCGCTTTCCACATCACATATGATGAGTGATCGGCATCATGATAAAAATAAGTAATGTTTCCCTGAGCAAAAAAACATGAAATAATAAAAATTTACAACACAAATAGCAAGATAATAACTGAACCTTCTTTTACTTCCACAGCTTTATGAAGTAGAGGGGAAGTTATGTAATCGGTAAAAAAATTGGTGGGGAGTTTTCAACTGAATTCCATGTTTTCCGCCTTTAAATTCCAAATATGAAAAACTAATGTCTGTCTGTCAGTGTGTGTGCGTGTGCCTGCGAACACGATAACTCCCGATATAATGAACATATCGACACAAAATTTCAAATGAATTAAAAGACCAATAAGGACGACATTTATCAATTTTCAGGGGAATCGGCAAAAGGGAAGTGGGATTCAGAGGCGCTCAACAGAAAAAACCCAATGTCTGCCGATGTAATGAATGTATCGACATGAAATTTTATATTTAAAGTCAAAACTCAATGAGAACATAACCTGTCAAATTTCAGTGATATCGGTTAAAGGAAAGGGGGTTTAACCGATATCACTGAAATTTGACAGGTTATGTCCTCATTGAGTTTTGACTTTAAATATAAAATTTCATGTCGATACATTCATTACATCGGCAGACATTGGGTTTTTTCTGTTGAGCGCCTCTGAATCCCACTTCCCTTTTGCCGATTCCCCTGAAAATTGATAAATGTCGTCCTTATTGGTCTTTTAATTCATTTGAAATTTTGTGTCGATATGTTCATTATATCGGGAGTTATCGTGTTCGCAGGCACACGCACACACACTGACAGACAGACATTAGTTTTTCATATTTGGAATCTAAAGGCGGAAAACATGGAATTCAGTTGAAAACTCCCCACCGATTTTTTTACCGATTACATAACTTCCCCTCTACTTCATAAAGCTGTGGAAGTAAAAGAGGGTTCAGTTATTATCTTGCTATTTGTGTTGTAAATTTTTATTATTTCATGTTTTTTTGTTCAGGGAAACATTACTTATTTTTATCATGATGCCGATCACTCATCATATGTGATGTGGAAAGCGAAGAGGGACCTCTTGTCGGAAATTTCGATTAGGGGAAAAGTTCAATTCAAAAACCCTAATAACTGCCGATGTAATGAATTTATCGACACAAAATTTAGTATGAAGATTAAGGAGCCCCTATTTAAATCATCTGTTGAATATTAGCGCAAACAGTCGACTGATTTTGAAGGGGGAGCGAAAAGTTAATTTATTAATTCGTTCTGGGGAAGTACAACGCAGGTGATTCACCGACTACTTATTTCTTGTGAATTGCTAAACCATTTTGTATAATAACCGTTAAAATATGAAATAACGGACTCGTAAAATTGGTATGCATTTGACTTCTTCTTCCAGTTCTCTCATCCGGTTTAAGCAAGTAGCCATTTGAGTCCTTATGTCCTAAAAAAAAAAAAGATAATAATAATAATACAAATTACTTACATCGACATAATCAAGTTGCCAATATAATACATCAACAATTAGATATTAAATATAAACTTATTTATGAGACCTCTCTCTGCCACCTTACTAAAAGTACACACCCCAATCAATGTCGGCACACAGAAACTTTATTATGGCCGGGTAATCATTATTGAGAAAACCTGACATCAAACATTGCTTCAACCGACACACACAATACCACATATCTTTTTGAAAAAAGTATCAACTCATAAAATAATTGATTTCTTTAATGCTCTTCCCTACTTCCTGAAGACGATAGAAACAATAAGAAAATTTAAACTTCAACTAAAAATGTTTATATTAGAGGAAACCCTCTATTTGGAAACATAATTTTTTTTCTCATTGTTCAAAAATAATAAAATAATCATAATAAAAAAAATCGTGTTTCATATGCAAAAACATTATTTGATACATAGCTTCCATTTTTTTTTTTTTTTTTTTTTGGCAGAGTTTCCCTTTAGATATCCTCTCAAAGGTCTGCGAATCTCCGTTTTAATCAACATTTTTTATTATTTATATACTAATTTAAATTTTCTTGTTTTTCTCTTTTATGTATTTTATTACTATTTTATTTATTTCTATTTATTTTTTCATTTATTTGTATATAGGTATATATTTTATGAGGAAGGGGCGTATGAACTTTCTGAAATGTCGTCGTTAAAAAAACACCTCCGGAAAAGTTATAAAAACTTATTATCTTTATTTTAATTTAATTAAAAATTTATTTATTACTATTCCTATTTTTGCACTCATATTTTCAAGTATTTATTTATTTCATTTTTTTTTAGTTGTATTGTTAATTCTAATCCATGTGTGTCACACTCTAACATCTGTTATGTATCTAATTTATAAGCTATCTTAATGTATACATTCTTATATTGCCATGTTATGGTTTAGGGGAAATAAATTTATTATTATTATTATACAAAGCACCTAATCCGAAAAAATTACTGAATACACAGAACTCTCCATAGAGATACAGAGACTTCAGAACAATAGTTCTCTCCACCACTCCACCATTACAGAAACATGAACCTATTGGGAATGCACAAAAACACCTATATAGGTTAGGTTTTATGACTCATGCCCGGGCTTTAACTACGAGGTCATATCGCCTATTACCAGAGCGCTCTTTCGTCACTCTGGTGGACATGAGCCCGACTCTACTGTGGGAGTCCTAAATTTTGCCTACCCTAAATTTTTATTCATCTAGGGTAGGGGTCTTTAACGAGTACCTGACATCGTACAGGCTCGGGACCATCGCTTAACGTCCCATCCGAAGGACGGCGTGCTTAAGTTTATTTTAAACACCTATATAAATAAAAAATAAAGAAAACATATGATTTTTTTAAAATATTGTCTTTTACAAAATATATAGTAGCAATACCCATATATTTTGTGAAATAGATAATATTTTTTTAAAACATACGTTTTCTTCATTTTTTATTAAGTGTTTCACAAAATCTCTACAGAAAATTTTAAGTATCATACATATATAAATGTTTACTTCCCCAGATGTACAAAGTATAGGGAAAGGTATGTAATCAGACAAAAATGTTATGTGATTTTTCTACGGAATTTCATGTTTTGCAACTTCCAAAAATATTTATTTAGGGTGGTGGGCCGATCCCTGCGGTACTGCAATTCCGAGTCAACCCGTGATCCAAATATTTAATGAAGGGATGCTCAACTCAAAACTCCCAATAACATCCGTTGTAATGAATATATCAATACAAGATTTAATGGGAGGATTCAGAAGTCACTACGTAAAACCAAATATTGAGTTTTAGCCCGGTCATTCACCCATGACTTTATTTTTTTTAATAAGTGAAAATAAATACCTGTAGCACTATCCCACTGGAATTATTTGATGAAGAATTATCACTGTATGATTTTTCTTTTTCTCTATCAAGGTACGACTCCAAATAATGCAGATGTCCACTCGGTGGCGCAAACATTAGTGTTTCTGAAAATAATAGTTACGACTAATTATTTAAAATTTGCATATTTCCGTGCACATTTATTCCAGCACATAATTGCCACTAATTCTAATAAAGAGAAACTTAATCTCGCGTTACTATGATAAGGTTTTCGCATCCGAAATTCATAGTTAGCCGAGCGACGCAAGAAGCGAATTTTATAAGTGAATCCAGAACCCTCTAACGACAACGCCTATTGCTTTTTCAGCCAAATCGACCAAAGGGAAGGGGGGATTAGACTCAACTCAAAAACCCCAATAACGATGTAATAATGTGTTGACATGAAATTTTATATATTTAAAGTCAAAATCCAATGAGGACATAACCTGTAAAATTTCAGCTATATAGGATTGAAGGAAAGAGGCCTTCAGGGGAGAGGCCTCAATTCAAAAACCTTAATAACTGCCAATGTAATGAATTTGTCGTCACAAAATTTAGTATGAGGATTTAGGAGCCCCTGGTTCCAATGGTGTAATTAAATACTTAAAAAATAAATTACCAGCTGTGATAATTTTTTTCGGAGGTTCCCTCGAACTCTTCAGCATTTTTTCGAAGTCGAGAACAGCTTTTTCGAGAGCTTCAGTCTCACGACTCACGAAAATATTCGAACTCTTTTCTTCTGTACCAGGGCATTCCTTGGTATTCTGTAAGATAAATGAAAAGATGAAAAGAAAGTATGCGTTTTGAAATTGATAATATATACATATATACAGGGTGTCCTTTTTAGATGGCCCGGCTGAATTTCTCTTGAACCAATAACGTTATAAAAAAAAAAATAAAAAATACGTATTTAATATTTTTCAGTCTAGTTTAAAATTTCGACCTGTTTTTGAAAAAAAATTTTACGAGGTACCCCAGGACCAGTACAACTTAAAAATTTCAAATAGGACCCTATACCTTCCGATACATCATTTTAAAGGAGTGTTTACGCTGAAATCAACGGTGCAACCCGATTTTAAATTGGTCAAAAAATTACAAAATTGTGGTACAAAGTTTAGAAAAAAATACAAAAAAAAAATTTTGTTTGTTTCGGTCATCGGGCCATCTAAAAAGGACACCCTGTATATAACATATATTTATGTGCTAAGTGAAAAAAGAGGATATGTCATCAATCAGAAATTTGACACACATAAAAATAATGGGGGGAGAAGACGAATTTTTTCTATAGTATTTTCTTTAATTAAAGATCTCAAAAAGATAATTCCAAAAATATAACATTTTATCCTTTTTGGGGGGAGGGGGCACTAAATGAAGGAAACCATTAAAAACATTAAAAGGTCTAGAAATCATCGGACGAAGATGATTTTTACAAATCATTATAGGCTATAGGCATAACATGTTACTAAAAAGCATAAAAAATGTAACATATATGAATTTGACTTCCCCAGTTATATGAAGCATAGGGAAAGTTATATAATCCGTCAAGAATTCGATGCTGAGTTTTAAACGGAATTTCATGTTTTCCGATCTCCAGATTCCAAATACGAAAAAACGAAAATCTGTCTATGTGAACATATAGATAACGACAAATCTTATTGTTTTTCAAGCCAAATCGGCAGAATGTAAGGGGAGGATCAGAGGGGGGCTCAACTGAAAAACCGTGATAACTGCCCATGTAATGAGTGTATCGACACAAAATGTAGTATGAGGATTTAGGAGTCCCAATGTAAGTAAACTGTTGAATATTAAGAGCAAACGGTCGACTGGTTATGGAGGGGAAGCGAAACATTAATTGATTAATTCGTTCTGGGGAAGTACTTTGCCAGTGATTCATATACTACTTTTTTTCATTTTATTACATTTAATTTTCCGGCAATGTTTTTCGTGATATGGAAAAATGAAATAATTATATAAGAGGAAGCCTGGGTCGAAGAAAGCCATTGAATAAACCGGAGTTTTATTATTTTATTTTATAGATTTTCATTTTATTTTGATTATTTTCCAGTGACTTATAATAAGAAATCGGTGAGTCTGTAGATGATTTTTGCCTTTTATATATGTAAAGATATAGGTCAATACCAGACAGAAATAACTACTGCTTGGATCTTGAGACACATGATCGGGGTAAGTTGGTTTAGTTCATAGACAGCTCAAAAACCGAGAGAGAAGTTGGAGCTGGAATACATGGGAGGAGAGTCAGAGGAGATACTAGTATATCCCTAGGTGTGTATCCTACTGTGTTCCAAGCTGAAGTATATGCCATCCTCGGGTGTGCCTGGCTCATCAAGAGACGGAACATGAGGGGAGGGCAGATCCTGATACTGTCTGATAGCCAAGCAGCACTGCAAGTTGTCAACTTAAACTCCAAAATCGTCCTGGAATGCCTTCAAGCACTGGAGTCCCTGACGGACCAAAATAGAGTAGAGTTGGGTGCCAGAACATCAGGGGTTTGAGGGCAACGAAAGGGCTGATCAACTAGCCCGGTCAGGAGATGACAGAGGACCTATAGGACCGGAACCTTTTTGCGGGATATCTAAGAGCACCGCAGGGGCGGCAATAAAAGGTTGGCTGACCAGGAAACACATCCATTTCTGGAGAGGGGTCCCAAAGCAAAGACATTCAAAACTCTTTGTAGAGGAACCCTCAGAGAAAAGGAGCCGAGAGTTCCTGAATATGAACAGAATGGATCTTAGAACTATGACAGGGCTGATCACAGGAGACTGTTGTATGAACAAACAAACACCTGCACAATGTGGGCATAGCTAGAAGCCATCTGTGCAGGAAATGTGGCGAGGAAAATGAAACCGGTTCATATTCTATGCCACTGTAAGGCACTGGAAAGTATGAGATTTCACTGCTTCGGGTCTGTCATAATGGAACCAAATCAGGTAATGGAGGGAACCTGCAGCAGAAACCTGGACTTTATTAAAGAGACAGGGCTGTGGTAGGGGCCAACACAAACAGGACACACAATAGGCTTACTCTGGCCGCGGTGACACCATCTGCCCTCAAAAAAAAAAAAAGTATATATATAGATTGTACTGTAATACCTGTTTGATGGAGTGGTCATGGTGTTGGTTGTCAACACCAAGGAGTGTTTCTATCGACTCTCGTTTCCGTCGTCCGGTTTTGAGTCGTCTCAAACTTCCGCTGCTAGGACCTGGAAGTAGGGGATGGTTGGCCACTTTCTCACAGTATCTGACAAAGTCCAGGTCTAGGTGGTACCCATAGGGGCAACAGTTGCACTGTCTCTTACCTATGAACAAAAGACAACAGCTCATTAGCCAAATTACTATCGTACAGTGGTCTGAGAGGCAAATCTAGCTGAACAAGTGCCACCTCACATGGAAATACAGACACACCGAATTTTCTTATACTAATAACGCTTATAGATCACTCTCTTCCCCTCACCTTCTCAAAATTATTTCACACTGGAATCATTGGGTATAAGAATGTCTATTCTCAAGATAACGCTGTACAAAGAGACAAAATGAAATGATTTTGAGAAGGGAGAGAGAGAGAGTGATCTGTAAGCATGGTTGGGTATGAGAAAGTCCTGTAATGGCCACATCACAATGTCATCTTCACCGGAAGATAGAAGGGCCGAGAAGGGCTTCCCCGAGGCAGGGGGAAATTTGCCTTACCTCTTCGCTCAAGGTTTTTTAACTCTCATATAAGAGCCCTAACAAAAACCTAATAATTATATATATGTATATTTATTACATGCTCTTAAATTAGAGATTTATAGTTATCTACAAAATAATTAAATAAAAATTCTGGATGAGCCACCACAGGACTTTCTTATAACGTCAGTTAACTTTCTGTTATCCATAGAGGGGTGTTACACGTTCAATCTGGCATCAGTTCAGTCCGTGACCTTGATCATGAACTGACTGATGGAGTGTGGTTAGAGGTTATACGATCAGTCCAGACTGACATCAGTCTATCTCCAAGCGTCGATCTAACACCTCTTGCTTCTTTAATATTAATATTATTATGGACTACAATAAAAAAAAAGCGTGTATTGCAATAATTGCTGCATTGTCTGCAAAAAGACAATTAAAAAGAAAACATGGGCTAAAGAATGGATACTGAAAAGAGATGTTTATACGCATTTAAACTTAGTGAGTGAAATAAGAGGCACTGAAGATGAGGATTATGAAAATTATTATCGTATGAAAGATGCTTGTTTTGATAGCTTGCTCGAAATGGTCAAACCATTTTTGACAAAACAAGATACATGCATGAGAAAGGCGATAAGTGCAGAAGAGAAGCTGGCTGTAACCTTACGATTTCTTGCTACTGGGAGGAACCTGAAAGACCTGAGATTTTCGGCACATCATCTGCCCCAACACCAGATCTTCGAGACTGTTCTATTTTTTTCAGATCTCGACGATAATTGGAGCGTAGAGTATTTATTTTTTTTACATCCTCTATCGTGGATGCAGGTTTAACTTTTTTTTAAATAACAAGCAACTTTTGTAGAGCTTCATTTGTTTTATATTTATTTACACAAAACCTATGGGTTTTATCCCATAAGAGAGGCAGCGATTCAAGATTTAATATGAAATCTTTCTCCGGTTCCAATGATGGAGGAGGTGTCGTGGCAGGATGAAATGCGCTGCTGGGAGAGTGGGACATACCGGAACCGTCCGTCTCCATCGCTGCCTCAGCTCTGACTGACGCCAGACTGATAAGAATGTAGCTACACGATCAGTCTTGCATCAGTTCAGTCAAGACTGATGGAAATTATCAAAATATTTAAAAGTCCATCAGTTCAGTCCATCGTTCAACGCAATAAACGATCAGTTTCCCGTCATTCTGACCAAGGTCAAGGACTGAACAGATGCCAGATTGAACGTGTAACACCCCTCTTAAGAAGAGAATTTATTTAGTCAATAGATCGCTGAATTTATTTTAACCAGTTTCGGAATAGTATGTATGGACTGTTCAGTATCTTATCCTTGTATTCCAAATGTGGCTAAAGGTTCAGCGGTTTACTGACAAGAGCAAGCTAGTATGTGCTAGGCAACAGCCGGCACCTCAGCTAGTATGTGCTAGGCAACAGTAGGCACCTCAGCTAGTATGTGCTAGGCAACGGCCGGCACCTCAGCTAGTATGTGCTAGGCAACGGCCGGCACCTCAGCTAGTATGTGCTAGGCAACGGCCGGCACCTCAGCTAGTATGTGCTAGGCAGCGGCAGGCACCTCAGCTAGTATGTGCTAGGCAACGGCCGGCACCTCAGCTAGTATGTGCTAGGCAACAGTAGGCACCTCAGCTAGTATGTGCTAGGCAACGGCCGGCACCTCAGCTAGTAGGTGCTAGGCAACGGCAGGCACCTTAGCTAGTATATGGTAAGCAATCCCCCTCCCCTTCGGTTTATTCCCCTGAAAATTAATAGATGGTCTAATAGGGCTTTGAATATACATAAGAAGTTTCGAAAAATTACAAACAAGTGAAATTATATAGTTAACTTAACCTGCACTGGCCCATTTAATTAACATATCTAATAATTAATATGAAATAAATAAACGATATTACGTTATGTATTAATCATACATAAACAACTGTTATTACGTACCTAATGGATTGTTAACCATTCAGAAGGAGAGATAACCGCACTGTGTTATGCAGAAGAAATCGAACTCAATGTCCAAGGGGAAGTGGAGGGGGGGGTTCAGAAGAGAGGGCTCAATTGAAAAACCCTAATAACTGCCGATGAAATGGATTTATCGATAAAAACATTTAGTATGAGGATTTAGGAGCAATATAAGTCAACTGTTTAATATTAGAGCAAACGGTCGACTAGTTTTGAAGGGGGAACAAAAAGTTAATTGATTAATTCGTTCACCGACGATTTTTTTTTTGTAATTGGGCTTGTATCTAATTAATATTTAATGATCACTTTAATAATAATTTAAAATACATTATTAATTACTTTCATTCATTTCCTCCGTATAGTTTCTGTTTCAGGTGCCGGAATGAGTATTCCCTCATTCTAGAGTCGGGCTCGTGTTCATTGAATCGACGGGAAAGCGCACTGGTAGTAGGAGATATGACCTGGTAGTTGAAGTCCGGGCATGAGTCACAATAACTAACTTGAATAGATGTGTCATATGACCACTATCCAACTATAACCTAATTTTGTCACATCTGTTTTTTTGACAAAAACCTTAATAGCTTTGCCGTGTTGAGAAGAGGCACCCATATCAGTGTAGACACTCAACCGGCGGAGATAACCGATATCATAGCTGTCATTGATGAGTAGTCGCAACTGCAATCCAGCTCTCATCAGTTCAAGCTTATCTGTAGAGTGGCATTGTAGAGTCAACTGTAACGGCGTAGCCTGGGGAGCGGCGCATCTCCCTCCACTGAAGGAGGGAAGAAAAGTAGTCAGTGCGTCACCTACAACGGAGTAGCCTGGGGGTGGCACATATCCCTCCACTGAGGAGGGAAGAAAAGTAGTCAGTGCGTCTCCTGCAACGAAGTAGCCTGGGGGCGGCACATATCCCTCCACTGAAGGAAGGAAGAAAAGTAGTCAGTGCGTCACCTGCAACGGAGTAGCCTGGGGGGCGGCGCGTCTCCCTCCACTGGAGGAGGGAAGAAAAGTAGTCAGTGCGTCACCTACAACGGAGTAGCCTGGGGGTGGCACATATCCCTCCACTGAGGAGGGAAGAAAAGTAGTCAGTGCGTCTCCTGCAACGAAGTAGCCTGGGGGCGGCACATATCCCTCCACTGAAGGAAGGAAGAAAAGTAGTCAGTGCGTCACCTGCAACGGAGTAGCCTGGGGGTGGCACATATCCCTCCACTGAAGGAGGGAAGAAAAGTAGTCAGTGCGTCACCTACAACGGAGTAGCCTGGGGGTGGCACATATCCCTCCACTGAGGAGGGAAGAAAAGTAGTCAGTGCGTCTTCTGCAACGAAGTAGCCTGGGGGCGGCACATATCCCTCCACTGAAGGAAGGAAGAAAAGTAGTCAGTGCGTCACCTGCAACGGAGTAGCCTGGGGGCGGCACATATCCTTCCACTGAAGGAAGGAAGAAAAGTAGTCAGTGCGTCACCTGCAACGGAGTAGCCTGGGGGGCGGCGCGTCTCCCTCCACTGAAGGAGGGAAGAAAAGTAGTCAGTGCGTCACCTGCAACGGAGTAGCCTGGGGGGCGGCGCATCTCCCTCCACTGAAGGACGGAAGAAAAGTAATCAGTACGTCACCTGCAACGGAGTAGCCTGGGGGGCGGCGCATCTCCCTCCACTGAAGGACGGAAGAAAAGTAATCAGTGCGTCACCTGCAACGGAGTAGCCTGGGGGGCGGCACATATCCTTCCACTGAAGGAAGGAAGAAAAGTAGTCAGTGCGTCACCTGCAACGGAGTAGCCTGGGGGGCGGCGCGTCTCCCTCCACTGAAGGAGGGAAGAAAAGTAGTCAGTGCGTCACCTGCAACGGAGTAGCCTGGGGGGCGGCGCATCTTCCTCCACTGAAGGACGGAAGAAAAGTAATCAGTACGTCACCTGCAACGGAGTAGCCTGGGGGGCGGCGCATCTCCCTCCACTGAAGGACGGAAGAAAAGTAATCAGTGCGTCACCTGCAACGGAGTAGCCTGGGGGGCGGCACATATCCTTCCACTGAAGGAAGGAAGAAAAGTAGTCAGTGCGTCACCTGCAACGGAGTAACCTGGGGGCGGCGCATCTCCCTCCACTGAAGGACGGAAGAAAAGTAATCAGTGCGTCACCTGCAACGGAGTAGCCTGGGAGGCGGCACATATCCTTCCACTGAAGGAAGGAAGAAAAGTAGTCAGTGCGTCACCTGCAACGGAGTAGCCTGGGGGGCGGCGCGTCTCCCTCCACTGAAGGAGGGAAGAAAAGTAGTCAGTGCGTCACCTGCAACGGAGTAGCCTGGGGGGCGGCGCATCTCCCTCCACTGAAGGACGGAAGAAAAGTAATCAGTACGTCACCTGCAACGGAGTAGCCTGGGGGGCGGCGCATCTCCCTCCACTGAAGGACGGAAGAAAAGTAATCAGTGCGTCACCTGCAACGGAGTAGCCTGGGGGGCGGCACATATCCTTCCACTGAAGGAAGGAAGAAAAGTAGTCAGTGCGTCACCTGCAACGGAGTAACCTGGGGGCGGCGCATCTCCCTCCACTGAAGGACGGAAGAAAAGTAATCAGTACGTCACCTGCAACGGAGTAGCCTGGGGGGCGGCGCATCTCCCTCCACTGAAGGAGGGAAGAAAAGTAGTCAGTGCGTCACCTACAACGGAGTAGCCTGGGGGGCGGCGCATCTCCCTTCACTGAAGGAAGGAAGAAAAGAAGTCAGTGATTAACCTGCAACGGCACAGCCTGGGGGGCGGCGCGTCTCCCTCTGCTGAAGAAAGGAAGAAAAGTAGTCAGTGCGTCCCCTGCAACGGAGTAGCCTGGGGGGTGGCACATATCCCTCCATTGAAGGAAGGAAGAAAAGTAGTCAGTGCGTCACCTGCAACGGCACAGCTTGGGAGGCGGCGCATCTTCCTCCACTGTAGGAAGGAAGAAAAGTAGTCAGTGAGTCACCTGCAACGGCACAGCCTGGGGGGCGGCGCGTCTCCCTCTACTGAAGGAAGGAAGAAATGTAGTCAGTGCGTCACCTGCAACGGAGTAGCCTGGGGGCGGCACATATCCTTCCACTGAAGGAGGGAAGAAAAGTAGTCAGTGCGTCACCTGCAACGGAGTAGCCTGGGGGGCGGCGCGTCTCCCTCCACTGAAGGAGGGAAGAAAAGTAGTCAGTGCGTCACCTGCAACGGAGTAGCCTGGGGGGCGGCGCGTCTCCCTCCACTGAAGGAGGGAAGAAAAGTAGTCAGTGCGTCACCTGCAACGGAGTAGCCTGGGGGCGGCGCGTCTCCCTCCACTGAAGGAGGGAAGAAAAGTAGTCAGTGCGTCACCTGCAATGGAGTAGCCTGGGGGCGGCACATATCCTTCCACTGAAGGAGGGAAGAAAAGTAGTCAGTGCGTCCCCTGCAACGGAGTAGCCGGGGGGTGGCACATATCCTTCCACTGAAGGAAGGAAGAAAAGTAGTCAGTGCGTCTCCTGCAACGGCACAGCTTGGGAGGCGGCGCATCTTCCTCCACTGAAGGAAGGAAGAAATGTAGTCCGTGCGTCACCTGCAACGGAGTAGCCTGGGGGCGGCACATATCCTTCCACTGAAGGAGGGAAGAAAAGTAGTCAGTGCGTCCCCTGCAACGGAGTAGCCTGGGGGCGGCACATATCCTTCCACTGAAGGAAGGAAGAAAAGTAGTCAGTGCGTCACCTGCAACGGCACAGCTTGGGAGGCGGCGCATCTTCCTCCACTGAAGGAAGGAAGAAATGTAGTCAGTGCGTCACCTGCAACGGAGTAGCCTGGGGGCGGCACATATCCTTCCACTGAAGGAGGGAAGAAAAGTAGTCAGTGCGTCCCCTGCAACGGAGTAGCCTGGAGGGCGGCGCGTCTCCCTCCACTGAAGTAGGGAAGAAATATAGTCAGTGCGTCACCTGCAACGGAGTAGCCTGGGGGCGGCACATATCCTTCCACTGAAGGAGGGAAGAAAAGTAGTCAGTGCGTCACCTGCAACGGAGTAGCCTGAGGGCGGCACATATCCTTCCACTGAAGGAGGGAAGAAAAGTAGTCAGTGCGTCACCTGCAACGGAGTAGCCTGGGGGGCGGCGCGTCTCCCTCCACTGAAGGAGGGAAGAAAAGTAGTCAGTGCGTCACCTGCAACGGAGTAGCCTGGGGGGCGGCGCGTCTCCCTCCACTGAAGGAGGGAAGAAAAGTAGTCAGTGCGTCACCTGCAACGGAGTAGCCTGGGGGGCGGCGCGTCTCCCTCCACTGAAGGAGGGAAGAAAAGTAGTCAGTGAGTCACCTGCAACGGCACAGCCTGGGGGGCGGTGCGTCTCCCTCCACTGAAGGAAGGAAGAAATGTAGTCAGTGCGTCACCTGCAACGGAGTAGCCTGGGGGCGGCACATATCCTTCCACTGAAGGAAGGAAGAAAAGTAGTCAGTGCGTCACCTGCAACGGAGTAGCCTGGGGGGCGGCGCGTCTCCCTCCACTGAAGGAAGGAAGAAAAGTAATCAGTGCGTCACCTGCTATGTGCTACCCCAGCACGAATTAATTTAATTTACTCTTCAAAAGCCAATCCACCGTTTGGGCTAACACCTAATATTTCACCTATATTGAGCATATACTATATTTTGTGTCGATATATTCATCACATCAGCAGTTATTGAATTTTTGAGTTGGGCGACGGCGGTCGCTCCTAGCCGATCACAGCAGCATTTTGTTTTTTCTTTCACAATATATAAATGAACAGTTTAAGGCCCTTTTCCACGACGAATCGGCGAAGCCCCCCCCCCCCCCCCCCCCCTCCCCAAATACGAAGTGTCAAAATGAAATGATAGTCAGATCTTATTTGTCTATTGAATAAAATGGGCAAGGCGCACCAAGAAACATATTCAGCATTGCTTCGTTAATTTTACTGAGAAGCATTTAAAAGCCATTTTAAAAAGTCTTCTGTTAATCACCGGTATTGCAGTCGACCCTTCCTAAATATCTTTGTATAGTAAGTATCGTTTACTATCAGGTGTACCTGTATAAGAAAATAGGGATGTCTAAAACAGTCAATATATTTGTTACAACGGCAGTTATTGGACTTTTTGAGTTCCCCCTCTCCTTTGGCCTATTTGGCTCAATTGTGATAGGTGTTGTCCTTATGGGGTTTTGGTCACACATATAATGTTTCACACATTCATTTTATCGGCAGTTATTAGTTTTTAACATAATGGTGAAGTGATTAAAACGAAGTGACTACATAGTAGACACTACGGTGTAGTGATAGCTTTAAGTCAAATTCATGTGATGAAACAAACGCTTACACTTCATAGTTACATCTACCCCAAGTGGAGTGGTATCGGGAAAACCCGGAGATACAACTATGGGTAGAGATATAACTTGGATGTAGCAGTAACTACCTTTCATGTTGGAATCTGTTGGCCCCCACCACAGTACCCTGGCTTCTGGCCACGTGTTGTTAAACCACACTCAGTCATTCAGGTCGTGTCGTCGTTTCTATAGCGTTACTCTGTTAAACATACCGTCATCTGAAGATGAAGAGGACATTTTTAAGAGATGTGTTGACAGAGAATTATTTCTAAGATTACTGTCGCGTGAGTGCAGTCTAATGCGCCCACAACAGTTGGTAAATTAAAGCGTGTTTGCCAATTGACTTTTGCACTGTTTATTTCTTGAACTGTACTGGGAAATTTAATCCAATTGTTTTTTTCTAAAATACAGTTCATCACGTAATTTATATTTTTACATACCGTAGAGTGGTCCACTCCAAGGTCCTCTGCCACTCCACTTTGGAATCCTGGGTCAGCAGTATAACGCAAAAATATTTCCATTCGTTGTCTTCGAGACAGTGCTTTTCCTCGAGTTTCTTCACTAGGTGGCCGAAATTCCGATGTTAAAAAATCTATATTAACATTCTCGAAACGCATCAGCTCCTTGCACTTACTCAAAACTCTTCATTCACCGTAGGTCCTTCTCTCTCTTACATTCATAAACATCGCCATCGCAAAATAGACTTACAACTGACATGGAGTGTGCGCCTCCAAGCACTTCAACATTTTGGAGTTATAACTAAAGATAATTAGAGACTTCTCTTTTTATCACATCAAAAGTGAAGTTATAACTACATGTCCAGGAAAACCGAGATACAAC
Organism: Aradus depressus; assembly: GCA_963662175.1. Taxonomy (NCBI): domain Eukaryota; kingdom Metazoa; phylum Arthropoda; class Insecta; order Hemiptera; family Aradidae; genus Aradus; species Aradus depressus. Next base: position 36,430,266 of record OY759218.1, read on the forward strand.
TATGGGGGTAGTTGTAGCTACCCCATGGCCCCCACAAGGGTGGGGCTGGTGCAACTTTGGTTGCAGGGTCCGGATCCAGTCCTTTTTATTTTTTTATTTTAGTAGATTTTACGGGGGGGATCAAGGGATCATAGCTTAAAAAGGCAAAATATATAATTATAAGAAAATTTGGTATAATAGATACATATTCTAGTTGTGTGAGTTATTACGTTATTATTTAATTAGTAATCTAAAAATTTAAACGTTAATTTCAGTAAAATAAAAGTAAATGATATAATCACGGTAGCAATTGATGTGTGAAATAATTTAATCAATAAAGTTTGGTTTTAAAATCTAACTGATACTGTAACATTAATTATACCTTACAATCTATTTTTAGTTTAAATAAAATTGTAAAAGGGTTAAAAAATAACCATGTAATTATAATATAGCACATGACTATGAGATGGGGGGCCCAACCCTGATCCTGGTTACAGGGCCCGCAATCGAATGTGGGGGCCATGAGGTACCTTTTTAATCACACTAAACGAAGTTACAACTCCAAAATATCGGAGTGGTAGCATCAACTACGTTTTAATCACTTCACCCAATGACTAATTTTTTTGCTATATTCTGTAGGCCCTGAAGAAGGAAACAAATAGTTTCCAAAACGTTGGCCAAATATTTTTTTATTTACACGACAGAACCTCGGAATTCCATCTACATGGAAAAGATACTGTCGACTCTATTAAATCATTATAACTTCCACTATACTTGGTATACCTGAAATAAAGGTTGTTAAGGAAGAGCCTATTTGGAAGCCAATTACATGCGAGTTAGGGGTTGGCAAGGGGGGGCCATTTTGATAGAAGGGGAGGATTGGACGGTGTTGGCTGTCTGTGGCCTCCCGAGATAACATTGACGACCAATCATCCGACCATACACCTTCAATGAAAGGCTTCGAAAATAGGAAAAATAGTCGTCGGTGAATCACCTGTAATGTACTTCACCAAAACGAATTAACACGTCGACTGCCAACTACGAGATATCTGGTAGGTTGTTTACTTGCCCAGGACGCCTACTTCGAGGTATCTCGTCCCTTCATTACTTGCCATATTTGTACAGCTACGAGGAAACTCGTAGCATAAAGCCGGGTTTACACTTATAGCTGGAGAGCTATATAGCTCCGCTACATAGTTGAGCTATATAGTTCTGCTATAGTTTAAAAGATTTGCAGTTTGTGTAGCTGTTTGTATACCATCGAAATTAACAAAACTCAAACTTACCTCTTCTCGATTTTGTCTCTCCATTTTTTGCTCTATATCCACTATTCCATGTAGCATACATGTTACGGTTTCTGAAAATAAATAAAAATAATTATTAAAAGATAGAATTCAATATTAGAATGTAAGAAGTCTCTACGCCTATTGGTTGTACTCCGAGAAGAGAAAACGATTTTACAGGGCGAGTGAAACTTGTCTATGAATACTGAGGGTTCAACTAAAAAATCTCCAATAACTGCCGAATGTATCGACATGAAATTTCATAATTCAAATCAAATGAGGACATAACCGGTCAAATTTCAGTGACATCGGTTGAAGGGATGAGGGGATTCAGAGGGGGGCTCAAATCAAAAACCCTAATAACTGTCAATGATATCGACACAACATTTAGTATGAGGATTTAGGAGCCCATAAATAAATCAACTGTTGAATATTAGAGCAAACGGTCGACTGGTTTTGGAGGGGGAGCGAAACGTTGGAGAAGTACATTGCCCGTTATTCACCTTTTTTTCATTATTGGATTCAGAGGATCGGAAAATGAAAATTTCGGTGAAAAGTCAACTTCGAATTTTTAACGTATTTTATAGCTTTTCCCATACAACGTATAGATAAGGGAATTAACTTAGAGGTTTCTCATATTTTTTACTTCCCCAGGCATATAAGTAAGTACAGTAGTCCCGCTAATCCGGACATCCGGGTAATCCGGACGGGATTTTAAAAAAACAATTAAGATTTAGTAAACTAAAAATTTAATTTAGCGAGCGGTAAGTACGAAAATAATTCAAATAGAGGGTTCGACTAGTGACCTTGAAGCGCCTACAAAATCGTACGGCAAAACGACGTGTCTTCTTTAAAGCAAAAAAATATTACGGACTTTTTTCAGTGAGTCTAAAAATATTATTCTTGTTTTCATTACGTACTGTACATTGTTTTATTTTATAGTCCTGTTCAGAATTTAACGTATACATATTTCGTTTTTTAAATTCTTAATTTTTACATTATAACATTAATGTAACGTGGTTTGTTTTGTACAGTAATTTTGATTTTTAATCACAAAGATGTTTTGTTTTGTTAACCCTATTTCAGTTCGTAGGTCGAAAACTTTGATCTACATACGTATACATTATGTAGTATTGAAAATAAAACTAAGCTGAAGGAAAAGGTGTATTTATGAGAAAAAAAAAAGTCGCTAAAATATTTATCATGTGCATTTTACAGCAAATTCCGTTTAATCCGGACGGAGTCCATCTGGACGGAGTCCGGTCCCATCTAGTCCGGATTAGCGGGACTCTACTGTAATAAGTAAAGTAACGGGAAGTTTGGTAATCTGTCAAAATTTCTTTGTCAAATTTTCTCTAAAATTTCATATTTTCCGATCCCCTGAACTCAAAAATGAAAATAATTTCATGTCCGTCTGTGTGTGTGTGTCTATGGATAAGATAACTCCCGATAGAGTGGATATTCCAACAGGAAATTGTGTGGATCCAGACCATAAAAACGTATTTCTGCCAAATTGGCTATAAGCAAGAGAGGTCTCCGTATTTACTAATTGACAGAACCTGTTACATAGGTATCTAAATTTTCTACAGGAAAATGTATTTCTCTAGGAAACACTGATTTTTTCATGTTAAAGAGCTTGGATCTTATAACATTTGTGATTATTTAATTAGTAGGAGAACCACAAATTACATTTCGAGTAACAGAAGTTCACTTTGTAAAGTTTCGAATTGGGTTCGAATTTCGAGTTAGCCTCATAATTATTTTGTACACATAAACATATTCTGGACAGAAATGTATCAAAGAATTTTATAGATTTACATATATAAGTTAAAATGGATGTATAACATTTTTGATCTGTCATCATGTCAAAACATTGCTAGTAATTTTGACTAGAATAGTTCTTAAATTGTTGCAAAAGTGGATATACGTAATTTCTTTATCTAATTTTATAAATTAACTATAATTTGATGTAAAGATAACTCAAAATTATTGAATAAGTCAACTTTGAAATGTCACCTGTTGTGGTACGATGTTACGTTGTTCAGGTGATGATGGCAACTGTGAGGCACGTCTCCCCACTCTTGTTGAGGAATGTCCTACCTGACCTCTAGGTGGGTAGTGCGTTTAGAGAGGGGAGTGGAGACGTAGCCAGGGCCCCTACCGATATTTTAAACATTCTTTTTTTTTTTTTTGGCTCCTTGAAAAATGTGGATTTTCTCCCAAAGAGAATCTTAAACTCCTGGACTTTAGCGAGAATTAAACGCAAGAAATCCATGCTAAGTAACATGAGACTCCGGAACAGACAACTATCTGAAAGGATTGTTTCGAAAGAATACTAAATACCTGTCATTATGTCTCATGCCCGGGCTTTAACTACAAGGTCATATCGCCTACTACCAGAGCGCTCTTTCGTCACTCTAGTGGACATGAGCCCGACTCTATTACCTATGGGAGTCCTAAATTTTGCCTATCCTAAATTTTTATTCACCTAGGGTAGGGGTCTTTAGTAAGTACTTGACATCCTACAGGCTCGGGACCATCGCTTAATGTCCCATCCGAAGAACGGCGTGCTTACGTTTTTTTTTACCTACCAGATAAAATTAAACTAAGGGTCTAAGAAGGAATTAAAATACATACCTATTGACCAAAGAAGGACGTTTTTTTTTCTTCTTCCGAGGCTAGCTTCAAATGTGCAAGTTATTCGCAGTAGATCTCGTAATTGCTTCGTTACATTATACACATTTACAACGGATACTTCCTTCGTTATCCTACCAACATTACTATAACATGTTCCGCTCATGAAGGCCTTCCTAGCTTGAAACATTGACTACTAAGCCACTAGTTCTCACTAATCTGCCATTTTCGACCACTTTTCGGTACATGAAAGCCACATTTCACAGCTCACGTGTCACCTCCATTTCAATATGTGAACTAGATAGAAAATCTGTCCCCCCCCCCCCCCCCCCCTCCCCCAACTAATCATAATCTAGAGTAATTGTCCTAAGAAAGTAAAAAATGAAAATAATTTCGAAAAACCGACATTACCTGATATTTACAAAAAGTATTTCTTACGAAAATTAAGAGAGGCGTAACTACTCCAAATCTTACATAACTCACATTTATCAGTGTTTTATTTCATGCATGCAGCACCTTTTGAAAAATATTTTGAAGATCGTCCGTCGCTAGTAACCAAACCAGTTGATAAGAAATTAAATCGAAAGAAAATTTAATATATTATATTTTTTAAATGTCAGTAAAAGGTACGATATGATTAAATTACTGAATAATGGTTTTTTTAGTTATTTATATATCTTTATTTATTTAATCACAATCTGCCATTTTCGACCAATTTTCGGTACATGAAAGCCACATTTCACAGCTCACGTGTCACTTCCATTTCAATATGTGAACTAGATAGAAAATCTGTCCCCCCCCCCCCCCCCCCCCCCCCCCCCCCCCCCAAGTGGTTGGTATAAGAATCTGTTATGGCCACATCACATGAAATAGCGTATAAAGAGAGAAACTTTTGGACAATTCACCAAGTTTGTGATCTACCGCATCCACTGTATTGCCAGGGAGTTGCCCCCCTTATAATTCACAAGACATTTTAGGATATTTTTAAATAAAATATGATGAAAGCAATAATATTTATTAATTTATTCAATTCAAAAAGAATGCAATAACGTTTTATTATAAATATCACCTAGTGGAAAAATAATACATAAAAAAATATATTACCTATGGCTGCAAATAATATTTACAACAGTAACCTCTGTATGTGTGTATGCTTGTACAGCCTCGTTCGTAGTAACATATGTCTGAACATTCTTCCTTAAAAAACAACAGCAAAAGGTACTAGAAACCTTATTTAGGTACCCTAGAAACAATTTGGTTTCTAAGGAAGTTTTTCAAGAAAGCATGTATAGTCATAGGTTTATAGGAACTTTTCCACTCAAAATAGAATTTTCTAAAAGGTACCAAAGTTTGTCTACTACGAACGGGGCACCCTTCATGTTATGAAGAGTTGCAGAGTATACACACCAAACAATTGTTATATTTTTTATGCGATCAGCAACCCCCCTCCCCCACTCTATGCACTGTTTCATTTCACCAGGAACATTGAAACACTAGTGCTACTTTACTCCAGTAGCTTTGCGATTCTGTATCGTTGCCATTGCGCAACCTCGGCCCTGCAGCCACGGCTCCACCGTCCTACATTCTTTATTATCTTATGGGCTTAGTTTCCTGCATTTAAAGTGTTGTACTCCCCGCAGTCCTTTTTCACGCATTTCATGGAATTTCTCGCCAGTTGAGCCTCATACAGCTTAACCCAATCAATCTGTCCCCCTGCAAATTCTCCCATCAAGAAATCCCAGAATGCGCCACATTTCTGCTCTTCTAGAAATTCGCATCTCATCGTCCCCTGGCGAGAGGTGGGGTGGGGAAGAGAATCGGAAGTAAATACCCGTTACAGACCGGAAGCTCAGCAAACATTGGCCCACATTTCGGTAAAATGTTGGAACATTTTTTTTTAGTATAAGCAACCTAAAATATTTTGTGATGTATAAGACACTTCAAACACAGGAGCGTAAATTTCATAATTCTTAAACTTCGTAGTTCTCGGCGCCATGCTAATGTCAAATGAAAATATAGAAGTTTTAAACTCTTTTTTTTTTCTATTCATATCATTCATATTATTATTTCCCATTTCCAAGCTCCATAGGCCTATTTTTCGCGTACACACATACAGTCACAATACACAAACAGTTGATGAGGTGAAAATTTCGTCCCTGAACTCTCAAAACATTGATCACTGGACGAAAAAAAAAAATGAGAGAGCGGCCGATGTTTTTGGAACAGACTGGAAAATGCCTCACCTATATCAAGGGAGAGGTTTCACCTCAAATACTACACTCTCTATTCTAATAAGGGAAGATCAACAGGTTTATTGTACGACAGGTAATAAAAATAATAATCAAACTACACACATATTCTCACTCATCACATTAAAGTGGCATACATTTTCATGGTATTGAATATCTCAGAACTTTAAAGGTAATATCTTACAATAAGACGTAATATACAATAAAATTAAATATATTAGACAATTTACAATGACTAGACTTTGTGTCAATGCTTTCATTCTACTTTTAATGACACATATAAGTTAAGAAAAAGTTTATATAGTCCGGTTAACTTCCCAGAAATTATGACACTAGAATAAAGTTTTGAGAAATTGAAACAACCAACTTTTTTTAAGACAAAAATACTGGTTTTTTTTTTTTATCCATTTAAAAATCTGTTTTTTTCTTCATATCTTTCAAACAGATCATATTGAAAAAAGCTTTTAAACAGAAATAATTATCTTCAGTTCTATGATAGGTGTGACCGTCGATCCGCAATTACATCTTTTTGAAGATAAGACTTTTGTAAGAAATTATGACGAACACATTTCATTTATAAACGTTTTCGATATGAACATTCGTTGAAAATATATGAAGGAAATACGTATTATTTGACGCTATCATAGTTCTTGACGGATTGAAAATAGAATGACAATTTACTTTTTTGAATTCAGCGGATTTCTTTTCTTCTTTTGTGTACGGAATTCTTAATTGCTCTCTATTTCTCAAAATGCCTCAACTTCAATTTTCGGGGCATTCATACAGAAACATGAATCATTCTATTATTATAAGTTTTCAAAAATAAAAATAACCAGTTAATGTAATGTTTAGGAATTGGAAAAAAAAATTTAATTTCCAGTTTTTTTTTCGTACATATATGGCCTATTATGTTTATATTTACAACTGAAATAACATTTCACACTGCATGAATTTACAATTCAAAAATTAAATTGACTAATCATGAAAAAAAAAAAAAAATTCCTACAAAGAAAATTATAATAAAATTCAATTAAAAAAAATTAATATTACATCGATTAATTTACACAGCATTTAGTTTAAAAAAGAGCATTTAACAGAAGAAAAAAACCACTAACAATAATACAAAATAACACTGAATATTATTTGGAAATACTGAAAATTATATATAATAAATATATATTAGGTATATTTAGTTAATATAATTGAGAGGTTAATGAAAAATAATAAAAGAACTAACGTAATCTAAGATCTTTTAATTTTTGGGTTGGCACTTATTTCTAAATAATTAATAACATCCGTTAATACAAGTGGCATTTTGAATACATAAATTGAGATATCGGTAGCAATAAATGTTGAAATACATGTTATATTAGAATTATATTTTTTCAAACAAAAAAGGAACACAGCGAATGAGAATTTATGAGCAGAAAAAACAATGCCTTCAAGCACTATAGTCAGGAAAAAATATACATTTCAAATCATTAAATGTACTAAAATGATGGTAACACATTACGAACACAATGTCGTTAGTTGATTCATTTATAAATGAACCTACATACAAATATACAGAAACATATCAAGCTATTGATACTTAACATATTCTGCAAAGATAAGAAACAATTACAAAAAAACATTGCAGAGATTTCCACTTTCCTAAAAGGAATTCATTTACTCTCAATTTTACATAACAAACTTAGACCATAATGGTAGTCTTAAGCTATAAATCCATATTGTCAAAGAGTATATCTTAAAAATTAAAAATTTCAGGCATGTGCAAGACGTCGCCGAATAGGACGAAACTTTAGTGTTTAATAGGAAAACAAATTCTGCGCGAAGAAGTACATATGAAACATGAATCAATAAACGCAGTTTCGGTTTCATTCATGCTCAAATTTCTCAGCCTTGGTAACACTAAAATGATAATAACTGCTACACAACTGCTTGAAATTCTTAGTTTTTGAGCTCCATTAATAGATGTAAATTAGGGAAATAAATCCAATATTTTGTCGATTACTGGGAAACTGTTCATTTACAGAAACATGTTCATAGGAATGTTTTAGCTCAGAATTTAATGTCTTGACATACTTCAAATTTTCGTCATTTCATACTGGGACACCTTGTAAAAAAAAAAAAAAAAAAAAAAAAAAATAGATCACTAATAACTACAGCAAATCCGAATTACCTGACTAAAGTGCAGTGACATATTTCTAGTTTCAATACTTCAAAAATATTAAACAAAAATACTTCGCACAAGAGGAAAAAAAAATTATCACAGAGAATCAGACTGGTCAAGAGAAGTCGAATATATCTGCGGGGGTTCAGCGAACTGCCCTGAGCCACACTGGGCTTGCTCGTGAATATCAAGAAGTGAATTACTCAATGCAGAACGCTTGAGATTGGAAAGATTTTCATTAAAATGAGTCGGAGATTCACTATGAATGCATGGACAAACTTCAACATCTGCTACTCCACTGTCCCTATTTTCGCTACAATTTCCACTGACAGATCTAAAAAAAAAGCAAAAAAAAAACATTATCTATAATAATATAGTTGGAATGGAGGCGCGTGTGGGTGTATGTTTGATCCAACATCAAGCCTAAACGGCTGACCGGATTTTTGTATGAAATTTCACATATAACATCCTTGAGGGCGCCGGTAGCTCAGTGGTATGCTTGCTTGCTTTCTGAGTCAAGATCGTGGGTTCGAAACCCGACCGAGGCCCTTACTTTATTTTATCTGGGAGGTAAAATAAACTTAACCACGCCGTCTTTCGGATGGGACGTTAAGCGATGGTCCCGAGCCTGTGCGGTGTCAGGTACTCGTTAAAGACCCCTGCCCTAGGCGAATAAAAATTTAAGGCAGGCAAAATTTAGGACTCCCATAGTAGAGTCCACCAGTGACGAAAGAGCGCTCTGGTTGTAGGCGTTTTGACCCGTAGTTAAAGCCCGGGCATGAGTCATAATAACTAACTATAACATCCTTATAATCCCCGTTCAAACATCGGCCATGTGGCATCTGAAGATTCTGAACGGGAGGGTGCGTTATGGGGGAGTCCGAAACATATTGGTGCTAGCTACTTAATGACTGTATATCTAGATTGATGTGCAGATCAACAATGAAGGAAATCAAATTCCAAAAACCTTTTCATAGGATCAACGGGATGGGCGCTATTTGAGAAGCGAGATCAAACTGCCTATGTTTGTTCCACCAATGCACACACAAAAGCAATGTAGGAGAGTGAAAACTTACTTCTTTACAAATGACCGATGATTCACCGATGACTTTTATTTTATTTATTTAAGTCTCCATAGAGAAGCTTTCATTTCCAGAAGTTGGCTTAGTGGCCCACAGTGTGAAATTTTCGGGGATGTATTAAAAAGATAATATCATTACCTTCCATTCCTGTTGCTTTTTTGCTTTTCAAGTTCTGCTTCAATTCTAAGATTTTCCATTTCATCCATTTCACTGATGGACTCACGAATATCCTCAACAAATTTACAACGGTCATGATCATTTCTTGCATTGAAAGTAATAAGAATTTGAGAATCTACTCTCTGAGAAAGCCGAATACCAAATGGGTAATCTACAAAACAATATATAAAAAAATAATAAAATTATAATTATTCACAGCCATCAATGAGTATAAAATATATAATAACCTATACTTACATGGTACTTCAAAAAGTGACACAGTAAGCCCAGAGAGTGAAAAACTTTGACGAAATGTGTACGTAGCAGAACTTTTCTTCTTGCTGAGAATTTTTGTAATGACTAAGAGGTCATTAAACAAAAATACTTCTCTTTGGTGCACCCCAGGTCTTTCTTTTTTATAAATATCATGAATTTCGTACAAACGACAATAACAAACCAGGCGTCTATGTGGAAGAGCCAAATTCTAAAATAATAAAAACATACATTAAATACAAAATGATGCAATGAAAATAAGTGATTGCTTAAATAAATAAATTCAATTGAAGATCAATAAAGAAAATGAAAACTGACATTATTGCAGAGATATTGTGAAATAATTCAAATGAACTTGAATGAAATAAAACTAGTTTATTTGTGGTATTGTCTATTTCACATAATATCTCTCTCGTCTTATCTCTTATGCTTTCGGCTGAGGATGGTAGAAATACCGAAAGTACTCCCATGTATATATGTATATTATGTGAAATAGACCAATACCACAAATAAACTAGTTTTATTTCATTCAAGTTCAATAGAGAAAATTTTATACATATACTCATTATAGTTTAACATTTGTACGATAAGTATAAAATCGTGTTAAAAAATATATATATATATATTCATAGAATGAAATTATGTTAAATTATTTACAATATTTTACAAATATTTCTTTTTGTTAAAAATGTTCGTAACTACAGACCGACTCCAACTGTATGTCTTTTTTCGGTTCTGGATCATCTGTTATTTTACAGAGGCCAAATGGATTAATAATTTTATATAAATTGTATGTATATTATAAAGATACGATTTATAATATACAATCATGTGTTCTATTCTACACTTATTGAATTATCTGCTGGCAATGTTGTTTTGGTTATAGTAGTATGTTTGGCCGTTTAAGGACACCGTCGTTGTTCGGGTATAATCGCTACAATAGTTATGAACTAAGGAATAAATTGAATTTTCTCAATTCTTTCTTTTATTTAATTTAATAGTTCAAGATTACTTCTCGACCACACAATATTGATGCAAATTTTAGGTTCCAAGAAAACAATTGAATGAAAATGTAAATGAATGTAGTAAACAAAAATAATACATCACGTTTCTCGGGCCTGTTATTAAGCTACACACTAAATAAAAGCAGAGGTATTATTGACACCTTGAATCAGTTCATCACTGTATTGAATCACTAAACCAGATTACATTAAGAACAGGCCTAATCTAAGGTAGACCTATGCTAGATTGTACTTACAGGTTTTTTTCCAACTATTGTCGATTGAACCTTCAGAACTTGTGCGACATGGTCTGAACCAGTCTTGAACTCATTAGCTTTAACTCGTTCGTAAATTCCAATCAGCATATTACGATCTATGTCACAGCAATCATCAACCCCTAAAATACAAAAAAAAAAATGCATAAGAAATTTCACTTCTCAACGACAAAAAATCATAAAAAGCCGTCATGATGGCATGATTATATATGTCATTATAATGACTGCTGTGTGGCATGTTGCGCCGTCTTGTTGAAACCACAGCTCTTCGACATTAATGCCATTCAATTGGGGAACGAAAAAGTTAGTAATCATGGCTCTATAGCGGTCTCCATTGACTGTAACGTTCGGACCGGAATCATTTTGAAGAAATTTGGATCAATGATTCCACTAGCCCATAAAGCACACTAAACAGTGACTTATTGTGGATGTAACAGTGTCTCAACAATGGCTTGTGGATTTTATTAACTCCAAATGCGGCAATTTTGCTTGTTGGCATAGTCATTCAACCAAAAATGAGCCTCATCGCTGAACAAAACTTTATGGTGAAAATGAGGATCAAGAGCTATCTCGTTTTCGGCTCATTCATCGAACGTACGACGCAAGCTATGGTCAAGCGGCTTCAATTGTTGTACGAGCTGAATCTTGGAAGCTCGTAAACCAAGATCTTTCCTCAAAATCTTCCATAAAGTGGATGGAGACAGCTCTAATTGCTGTGCGCGATGGCGAATCGACTCATTGGGGTCATCCTCAACACTACGCTCCACAGCAGCCATGGCATCTTCGGTGCGCATTGAACGACGTCTCTGCGGATGTGTATCATCAATTAGAGTATGCGTGGTGCGAAAACGATCCATGGTTATTCGAATTAATTGTTCGGATGGACGATTATGACGGCCGTAAAATGGACGTATCACACGGTAAGTTTCGCAAACTGAACCACGATTTTCGAAATAAATTTGCACAATTTGCAAGCGTTGTTCTGGCGTAAGTCTATTCATGGTGAAATGGCAAACCAACCTGAGCCTAAGTGACATTTGGGTTGCCCGATATGACCACTATATGACAGTTTAATCCCTATTGGAAAAACAAACCTCTAAAAAAACACCCTTTAGAAGGAAATCGAGGTTCTGTCGTGTAAAAGAAAATTCAAAATTTGGCCAACGTTTCGAAAACTATTTATTTTCTTCTTCAAGGCCTTATAATGACTTGAGTGGATGTTTGTGGTGAAGGTGTTGTGAGTTAGTGTCTCACAACACCTTCACCACACACATCCACTCAAGTCATTATAAGGCCTTGAAGAAGAAAATAAATAGTTTTCGAAACGTTGGTCAAATTTTGAATTGTCTTTTACACGACAGAACCTCGAATTCCTTCTACATAGATATCAACTGATTCTCATGAGGCTTAATTACTAAAGTAAACATGAAGAGAAGAAAATAAAAATAAATTTGAACAGTACCTCTTAAATTTTTAATGAAGTCGTCAAGTGTCATACGTCTTTCAGCTTTCAAATTTGGAGTATGAAGATCTGTATTCAGCATAATGATTGCAAAAGCGAGAACAAATACGGTATCAAGACTTCTTAATCTTGCGACCATGTCTCGATTGCATTGGCAATATCTGTGACTAAAGATTTCGATTATCCTCTCCACTTTTTGGGCTTCGCCAGGCATTCGAAAATAAGTTTGAAACTTTCGTAAGGCAACGTCTACTTGCATTCCAGAAAGGTCCAATTCTTGTGCGAAATACCTAAAAATAATAATGTATTAGAGCTGTTCATTCATTCCAGAAGCTCGGACGTACAATAATTGATAAAAAGTAATTAACAGTTGTTGATTAATAAAAGTAATTGCAAAGTTACTAACTCCAGAGTCGCTCCATTGAAAGGGTCTTGTAAATTTCCAAGATATTCACCAATCATCTGTTTGCTGAGTCCCTTCCTCGTTATAAGAAATTGAGCAATGCTTTGTGGAGAATTTTCAAGAAATCCGCGTTTAATGAGGTAACTTACGCCACGTTCTGGTTTTTTGTTGAATAAATTCAATCCAACTCTATACTGCCTCTTTCGAACAGTTTCTGGGACCTAAAAACAAAATATATATATATATATATATATATATATATATGAACAAAAAATCAAGAACTTAAAGGTAACGTCACAAAACTGGGCCAAATAAGTCTATATAGAAGAAAAATTAGTAAATATTTACTATAAGGCCTAGGAAATAAATAACAGTAAACATCACAACAAGAAAGGGAAAAGAAAAAATTCCCGAGAAATGAAATTCTTGGAGGGAAAACATACAGAATTACGAAATATTATGAAAATCGTTTTCTAATAATAATTTTCCTTGTTTCTTTCTTGAATTCAAACTTTATTAATTTAAGAAAGAAATAATCTTTTGTTATTTGTTATTTTCATAATTACTAAATTTAATTTAAAATAATTTTTTCAGTATAGATTATTTTTAACATTGTTTCCTTTCTATCAGTCACTATTTGCTGAAAAAATATCTAAATCTGATTTTTTAAAAATTATTTTTATCTCAAAATCTCCGTGAATTTACCTATTCAAATTGACCGATTTCAAGATATTGTTTTCATCAGTGAAGATAGGGACCCCGCTAACCGGTTTGACTGAAAATCAATAGATGTCTTAAACAGGGACTTATCGAGGATTTTTTTAAGCACTTCTCTTTGACCGAAAATGTACAGGTGTAGTCCTTATAAGATTCTGGATACTCATATAAACGTTCGTGTCGACACATTCAGTATACTGAGAGGCATCGTCACAAACAGATAGGATTTTTTTTTTTTGATTTTTGGAAACAGGGGTCTGAAAACATTAATTTCCGGTGAAAACTCAAGATCGCCTCGCCATGACATTTAATATGACATGACAGTTAGTTATTGTGGTTCATGCCCACATATGAGGTCATATCGCCTACTACCAAGGCGCTGTATCGATGCTCTGGTGGACTCTCCTGTCTTAGTCCTAAAGTTTGCCTACTCAACTTTTGATACCTAAAGTACGGTTCTTCAACGAGTACTTGGCATCGCGCAGGCTCGGGTCCATTGCTCAACGTCCCATCCGAAGGACAGCGTGCTCAAGGTTTTTACCTCCCAGATAAAAAACCTAAAGGCCTCGGTCGGGTTTCTAACCCGCGATCTTGAGCTCAGTAGGCTAGCACGCTATCTCTGAGCTCCCCACGTCCTCAGAAACGTGAAACGCTTCCCGATTTTTGAGTGTCATCCTTGCGCAGGGACAACAAGTTTTGGGACGACATGACTGTTGTTATAAAAATTATTTTCGTTCCCCCACCTACACCCTCAAATGAAATTTTTGGACCTAATGTAAACCTTGATTCAAAAGATATTCGTAAAATGTTAACCAATGTTCAACAGCCAAGTAGCTCAATCTTGAATACAAATATTTTAGAGGATTTCTAGAGAAATAACCTGTTGCGCGGTTTTGATTTGGTTTCCCCTATTTAATACTCTCTTCCCTCCATTCAGTGTGTAGTGTAAAATTATTTAAAACTCGATATTTGTAGAAAAAAAAAAAAATCAAATAAATAGCCAATATTTCGAGCAGTGTTTTAGAAATATGTTGAAAATTTTATGATTATCCTTCAGTAGTTTTGGAGTTATTAGGTAACCAAAGAGACAAAAAGACGGACAAAGTTTGAATTTTATTTACATGGATAATTGTACTAACCAAAGGATTCTTCATGTTGGTAACAGAGGGAATGACGCTAGAGTCACTCCCAGAAGACTGAACACTGGATACACTGCCACTGTCTGAATTTTTGTTCAAACCAGTAGCAGTTGGATTCTCAAGAGAACGAACAGAAATGGAAGACGTCCGTTTGGGTACTTCAGGAGGAATCCGATGGGCAATACGCGATTTCGACATACAATTAACGTCATCCTGAAATTAAAATGGGTACATTGTAAAAAAAATTTAATTCTAGAATACATTACAGATTCAAAAATCAAGATACATGATAGATATATCAGGAATGAGGGGGAGAAAAAAACTGATCCTTTTATTATTTCGGGTTACCCAGGAACCTCACTATCAGATTTCCCAGAGTAATGGGGTACCTGCAGCTAGTTTAAGGGGATTTCTACTTTGCAGCCCGGAAAAATTATGTATTTTTGGAGATTAATTTTGAAAAATGGTTCTCCATGAAAATTTCAACATCCATTTAAAATTTACTATTAATTTATTGATATTTTAAGAATAGGTTAGGTTAGGTTTTATGACTCATGCCCGGACTTTAACTACGAAGTCATATCGCCTACTACCAGAGCGCTCTTTCGTCACTCTGGTGGACATGAGCCCGACTCTACTGTGGGAGTCCTAAATTTTGCCTACTCTAAATTTTTATTCATCTAGGGTAGGGGTCTTTAACGAGTAACTGACATCGTACAGGCTCGGGACCATCGCTTAACGTCCCATCCGAAGGACGGCGTGCTTAAGTTTATTTTACCTCCCAGATAAATTATACTAAGGGCCTCGGTCGGGCTACGAACCCACGACCTTGAGCTCAGAAGTCAAGCACGCATACCACTGAGCTACCGGCGCCCTCTATTTTAAGAATATATATCTAATTTATTAAAGTAATTTATTACAGTCATATTCAACAAATAATTACGGAGATATATAATTTTAAAAATATAGAGAAAATAAATGACCTAACAAATAGTACCTCATTGGTAAAAATGAAAAGAAATTAACAATCAGGACGGATATGGCTATAGCTGATAGTAAAACAAAAATGTCTAAATGAATAAAACACCTCAACTTAGAAAAATGTCTAAGCTGTTTAAAGTCACTTTCAAATTTCTATGTTCAAAATTGACTTTAATTGTCATTTAGAAAGAAACTATTGAAGGTATCAAGCTAATTTTGATATTGTAAGTTTTAGAGATATTTGTTATGTTCTCGGTTTGCTGTAGGAACATAAAATAACATAAAATTTTAACTGTATATTCCTGAATTTTTTTTTTTAATATTTGGCCTTCCAAGTAGAAATCCCCCTTTCTTACGAAAAAAATGTTTACCTGTTTATTTTCAGTGCAACCTTCCCTTGTTGAGGGAGAACACTGACCCAAGCTCGGATCGGTATAACATGCAAGTTCGCAACGTCCAGAATAACTCCTCGGCAATGTGGGCACGGGGCTGCTCAAACTGCGCTTCTCTCTCAAAGACAACGATCTCAAAGGCAAATTTGAATTTTGCTTACTGTTATTATTACTAGCAAAACAATCGATAAATCTTGAATCGCTCCCCTCCTCTTGAAATCCTACAAGTCTTCTACTAAACCTTTTTTCAGCTTTTGCCATCGATGTGATCGTCGCAAACTTCTTGACTAGAGTATAATGTCGAAATGCTCTCTGAATAGTTAGAGCAGCATTTCGTGCTTTATCGCCCCCATATTTTCTTTCCAACATTTCAATTTGCTTGTCCAAAAGGTCTTGGGATAACTCATAACTGAAAAAGAATGGAGAAACATTTAGGATGTGTCGGAGTTAATATAGAAAAAACACATAGACTAGTCAACTTCTCTGAAATTTTTTTATAAGAACTCGATACCTCTATATTTAGAATTCTGCAGTCATTACTTAACAACAACAATACATTATTTAACTTTTGAGTTGTATAAGGATATTCTCAATAATATATAATATTTATTACAGCTATATTTCACTTTTATTTTTTGTTTTCTTAAAACCTACCAATTACAGATTACAGACGTTTCAGGAAGCACTCCCATCATCAGTATCGATAATTCCTCTGTTAAGACCTGTTTTATGTCAATCAAAATTTTCTCTTAACAGAACATAGTCAAGACTCGGAGTTCAAACAGAAGACGGAGGTCGATTCAATAAATATGTTCTGTAAAAAGAAGATTTTGATTGACATGAAAAAGGTGATCATAAAGAAGAAATCAATTTTAGATACTGATGATGAGTGTACTTCCCGAAACGTCTGTAATTGCTAGGTTTTAAAAAAACAAAAATTAAATTGGAGAAATTTAGCTGTGATAAATATATTTTATTTAAGCTATTTACTAATTCTAAACTTGTAATAAATAAATAAAACTAACTTTTGAAATATTGTCTATTCCACAATATACAAGCACTACGTCATGCATTTCATCATCCACTTATAGCCCGGGAGGTAATGACACTTTTTTGGGCATGATTTTATTAAACTTGAAATTAACTTTTTCTTGTTATTGGAGTGGTGCTGAAAGTGAAATCTAGCTGGAATAGAGGCCGAGATCCTACACAGGCTCTGATG
Source organism: Aradus depressus (assembly GCA_963662175.1). Taxonomy (NCBI): domain Eukaryota; kingdom Metazoa; phylum Arthropoda; class Insecta; order Hemiptera; family Aradidae; genus Aradus; species Aradus depressus. Next base: position 36,447,687 of record OY759218.1, read on the forward strand.
AAACCTGAAGATCGTGGAAACGGCATACCCGTAAATACCAGCTTTTGAAACAAAAAAACCGCTTTGAATTCGGTTCAGCCGTCTTGGAGCTACGATGTCACACACATACAGACAAAGGCTTCAAACTTATAACACCCCTACTTTTACATGAGTCCTCCCTCTAAACCCCTCCTTTTGCGTGCGGGGTTAATAAACATTTGTGTCGTCAATATATTCAATACATCGGCAGTTATTAGAGTTTTTGTGTTGAGCCACCACCATATTCCCCCCTTTTGTTTAACGGATTTGGCTGAAAATCAAAAGGTGTCCATAGAAGGCTTTGAATTCACATATTAAATTTCCTGTCGACAAATTCATTTTATTGGGATTTATCGTGTTCACTGATTTCACATATTTTTGCTTCATTTTTGAATCAGGACGTTGGAAAATATGAAGTTCCGTTGAAAACTCCTTTCTGAACGATCAGATAACTTTCCGTACACTTCGCCTAGCTGGGGAACTACAAAGTCGGTGGTGTATCACCACAAAGAAATGAACTAAATTTTCGGTCTCTCTCTGAAACCACGAGTTGGTTGAAAATCAATAGGTCGTCTCTATGGAATTCTAGATGCACATGTAACATTCATTTTATCGGTAGTTCTTCAAAATACACAAAAACATACGGGTATCAGGACAGAAATGTGGACCGTAACGAAAACGTCTATACCGTCTTGCCTTAATAACTCCCTAACTATTAACCTCAGAGAAGTAAGTGCGCTGTTGTTTTCTACTATATATGGTCAACTCGCTAAGACGGGGCGGAGAGAGACGGTTTCGGGACAGGCGCAAAGTTCATGCGGTGTGCGCGGTGAACGACAGATCGAGCACCTCTACCGCTGCTGTACCCGAACCGATGGACTTAGCGAGTAAAAATGATACCAGTACATCCGTTGAAGACGTCTCCGAGCTGATGGATATCAACATCAGTCGAATCGATGTGCAGGGCCACCTAAAAACGACTCGCTGTCTAAAAACTTATTTCAAGTTTAACAAAATGACTGACACTTTTGTGTCGTTACCTCCAGGGCTATTAGAACTAACCACTTAACCAGAGGATGATGTAATGAACTAGTACATATTTCTTTTCTATTATTTATATTCTTTTTTAGAGCTGAATTTATCAACGCGGGCAGAGTAGGCCTATTGTGTGCCCAGTGTATAGGTCCGTACAGCAGCCCTGTATCTTTAATAAAGTCCAGGATTCTGCTGCAGGTTCCCTCCATAGCCTCGGTTCTGTTACGGCAGACCCGAAGCAGTAAAACCCCTTGCTTTCTAGAGTATTACACTGGTTTAGAATATGAACTGGTCTCATTTTCCCCGCCACATTCCCTGGACATAGGATTTCTAGCGATGCCCATATCAGTGCAGGTGTTTGTTCATACGAGTGTCCTGTGATCAACCGTGTCACAGTTCTTAGGTTCATTCTGCGCGTGTTCAAAAGCTATTAGCCTTTATTATTTACTAATAATAGTTCTATATTAGTAATATTCATTATCAATCATTACTTGTTTAATATTTTCATTATTATTCTTATTTTATTCAAGTTATTTACTATTTATTTATTTTTTTGTTAATTCATCGAGCTGTCATTACCTCAAACCGCCAATAATGAACCTCATGAACTAAGGGTTTAAAAATAATGATGAAATAAACAATGGTAATAGTATTAAATGATATGCTTACACATGTTGGACTCGTGAACGTTGCAAAGTGTCGTTGGTGTTGCGAAAAGAGCCTTTCTTGCTCATCCCTTGAGACCAATTGTGATTTGAATAGGGGCTGGAAGGGCTGCAGTCACTCTTGCATAAATCTGAACTAAAAAATAAGATTTGAAGAAAAAAATTAATTAAAACACAGAAATCTAATATCTACATTAGAGTGGAACGAAAAAAAACAAATTTGTGTCTTCTATAGTAAAAAAAAAAACGACTAGACTTCTAGATTAAGCTTGTAAAAGATTGTTTCAACCAAAAAAGATTTTGACTCAATGGTCTTATTTTAATTTCATTGTAATTAAATATACTTTAAATTTTTTTTATAGATTAACTTTTTTGTAGTCTTCAGGTCAAAAATTATACTTTATAGTTTTATGAAGAAAAAAAGTGTTTTGGTGAAATTTAGATTTAAATATCTTAGAAAGATAATTATGCTCACACTATAAATGAGAAAATAAAAAATCTTGTGAAGTTATAGTTTTGTTAGTCTACCCCATTTCAATCAAAATAATTGTTAAATTGTAAGAAAAAATGATAGTAATTTAAACGCTGAAAAGGACATCATTGAACAAAATACAAGGAACAACAAAAAAGAGGAGCTATGTCCATATAGTGCAAAAAAGTATAAAAACAAATATAAGCTGGTTTAACATTTATATTGCCAAATTCCACAAAAATATATGCACATGATGTACCGTTTTTGGCTTAGGCTATCAAGTTCAACAGCAACATTTAAGTTTACCAGGTTGGCACATTTACACAATTCTGAGCTATCTAATGCTGTGAATTCCCTTCCCCAAGGGAAGTCGAGAGAGAAGTGGAGTCATAATATCTTAACGGTAAGATCTAACTGTGAAGAGGGCACTGGTAGCTTAGAGGTAGCATGCTTGCCTACTGAGCTCTAGATCAGGGGTTCGAAACCCAGCCTAGGATCTCAGGGAAATGAAAAAAAAACTTGAGTACGCCGTCCTTCAGATGGGACGTTAAGCGATGGTCCGCGCTGAGTCTCGCCTCAAGTTCAGCATCACTCTCCGAATCACGAGTTTCACAACACTTCCGGTAAATAAATGTCTAATAATGATTTAATGGTTAAAAAATATAATTTAAAAAAATCTACCTAAATATAAAACACAAAATGAGGGCGCCAGTAGCTCAGTGGTATGCATGCTTGCCATCTGAGCTCAAGATCGTAGGTTCGAAACCCGACCGAGGTCCTTAGTATAATTTATCTGGGAAGTAAAATAAACTTGAGCACGCCGTCCTTCGGATGGGACGTTAAGCGATGGTCCCGAGCCTGTAAGATATCAGGTACTCGTAATTTAGGGTAGGCAAAATTTAGGACTTCCACAGTAGAGTCGGGCTCATGTCCACCAGAGTGACGAAAGAGCGCTCTGGTTGTAGGCGTTATGACCCGTAGTTAAAGCCCGGGCATGAGTCACAATAACTAACTATAACATCCTTATAATCCCCGTTCAAACATCGGCCATGTGGCATCTGAAGATTCTTAACGGGAGGGTGGTATATGGGGGAGCCCGAAACATATTGGTGCTAGCTACTTAATGATTGATATCTAGATTGATGTGCAGATCAAGAATGAGTCATAAAACCTAACCTAACCTATAACACAAAATTACAAAATATTTTTCATATCTATTCTCAGTGAAAAAATGTATAAAACAAAAAGTGATTGGAATAAATATGGTTTCACGTAGGATAAATAACTGAAAAAATATGAAAAAACTGTTTCTACCTCCAAGCAAATCCCTTTCCCCACTCTGGGTATGTGAATTTATAAGTATCCTAAAACCTATGTGAATAGGCAGATTCAAAATATGAAAATTGATTGAAGCATATATATTGAAACGGGTAATACTCAAATAGTTTTCAAAAACCAATGTACAGACAACCAACCCCTTACAATTTTATTTTACTGAGGAACTTCTGAATTCTAATACGAAATTTTGTGTCAATGCATTCATTACGTAGGCAGTTATTAGGGTTTTTGAGTTGAGCCCTTCTCCTCTGTCTGATCGCCGCCTCCTTCGGCCAATATCGTGGAAAATTAATAATTTCACTGATAGTCAACATATTTTTCAGTCTTATTGAGTCCTGGATCAAAATATAAAATGTCGATAGAATCATTACATCAACAGTTATACGGTTTTTGAGTCCTAATTCCGCATCGAGTTCCTGACTCATTACATAACTGTTGTGGGATATAGATATGTAAATCATATGATACAATTATATCCTCTTTGTTAGGTTATGAAATACATTGTATACAATTACTGCGTTACATGAGTTTGTTTCTAACATAGCATAGTGCCTACATACCTAGAATAGAATACAACAATAGCTTTTACTTAGTATAGATGATAAAGTAATAAATCAAAAATAAAACTTACGTATTGTCTTCTGAATGCATTGTACCATTCATGCAGTTTTGATGGCTTTCATTACTCACGTTTTCTTGTTTGATACTAAAACAAAACATGAACTTCAATATTTCTTGAATATTACCAAAATATGTACTTAAAAAAAATAAGTCGGTTAATGATGTACGGTATGGTTAATATGGACTTCCCCAGCTAGAAATATTTATAATTGTTTTCGCTCTCCCTCGAAAACTTCTCAAATAATACAAATAGAGTATCTTAGTCTGGGACTTGCCATTCCACATCTAAAATTTCAAGTCGATAAATCCCTTTCAAAGGCACTTTTATTAGAGTTTTCGAGTCAAGTCCCCTCAAGTGCCTTCCTTCCATTTGTCTAAAAGTCTTACTCAAGAACTTCTCAATATATATATATATAAAATTGTCTAAGTCATTGTTACTCTTTCTTCACTCTGGTGAATATGAGCCCGACTCTATTGTGGCAGTCCTAAATTTTGCCTATCTAGGTTTATTCACCTAGGATAGGGGTTAGTAGGCTAGCACAATACTCTGAGCTATCGGCGCCCTCGAAAATTCTTGTGTCATTACAATTTTTAGGGTTTTTGTGTTAAGCCTCTCTCTCTTTTACGCCAATTTAGCTGAAAATCAATAGGTGTCAACATAATAGGCTTCTGATATAGAATTTTAGATCGACTTATACAATCTATCAGAAGTTACCAGGTTCATACACACATTATGTATTTTCTTCATTTTTGGACGGTCAGAAACAAGAAAATTAATTGAAAACAACATTTTGACAAGCGAAAGAATCGTGATATAAATTATCTAGAACAAGTATATTCTCTCAAATATTTTTCAAATTTTCTGATATATATGAATAAACAAATATCTGTTTAACATTTAAGACTACAATTAGTCGCACATTGTCGAGAATAAGTCTAATGTTGATTGCAATGGTTGGACCTTATAGATAAAATATGCATGTTTCTCCATTTATGTGATTTCTCTATTGAAACTCAACACCAAGATAGTAACATACATCTAAATCGATTAGGGAAGGATTAACCAACGATGTAATAGGAAGGAGAGATCAGGCTTGTGGTCGATAACAACATCTAGAATTTCTGTCAAGCTTTCGGCACTAAGTGTTTTCTTCAGAGCCTGTATTGACATACGTATATATGTACATTATCAGTAAGGTTATTGTTTGGGTCAGGGTCGGACACTTAACGTTGTGAGCAAAGGCCCGATAACCATGAAGAACCCAGAATGATAGGGGAGTAAAATATGTGAGGAATAAATGCGGAAATAGTGAAAATAAGAATTCTATTTGGAACACAATAAGTAAATTGAAATGAATGTTACTTGATCACTGTAAACAGAATGTTCTGGTCGATTCGGCTGTGTCGCTCCTTGGTGGTCCGTGATGATAGACGAGATCGGAGGGGGTCCTCACGGGGAAGTCTTCATATGTGAGATGTATCCAGGCCAGACTGCGTTGGACGAGACGCTGACTGGGGTAGTAAGATGTTTCCCGGTCAGGCTGTGGTGAACGACTGGTCAGGCTGGACCGGGAGTAGTGGGGATAGCGAGCTAGCCGAGCTAGCCGTGGCGTAGGGACCATAGTGGGGGGCGCTAGCTAAGCTCAATAGTCGTAATTGAACATACCGCCCACCTAAATTTGGCTACGCTGAATTTACAGTACCCAAAAAAAGGGCAAGGGTGAGTCGACCGATGGCAGCCGAGAGGGGAGAACAGCACTATGTACCTTCATAGTGATAAAGAAACATATCTTAAAAATAATTAGAAATATAAATGATAAAAGGAACGCAACATGAACTTACAATGACTAAAGAAAAAAAATAGCTTAAAATAATTAGAATTATAAACTATATACAAACTATGTGAATCTCGGCAATGTCCAGGGATCCCCGTCACTTAGGGGAAACTCGGGTCGCATCTGATGAGAGTAGAGGTGCGAGAGAGGCGACTGAACGCTTGAAAATTCTTCCATTTAGTGTGCGAACGGTAACCACTCTCACGACGCTGTCGTCTCCGGGAAAAACGTCGCAGATACGCCCGATCGGCCAAGTACCTGCGGGTGTGACTCTCGATCATCAGAACGAGATCGCCTATGCTGAGATTAGGATGGTTTCGGATCCATCTGACACGCTGCTGTAGGAGATGCAAATAGTTCCTGTTCCATCGGGACCACACATAAGATATTTGCCGTTGTACTAAGTGCCAACGATCGAGGTGACTGGTGCATTCATCTGAAGATGGAACAGATGGGATAGAAGTCAGTGGTGCACCGATCAGAAAGTGGCCAGGTGTCAGTGTGTTGAAACTCTCCGGATCTTCTCTGAGAGGGCATAAGGGTCTTGAGTTGAGCAGCCCTTCAATGCGTACCAAGATGGTATTCAATTCTTCAAAGGTAAGGGGGTGCTTACCGACAGAAGTCACCAAAAGATTTTTGATGGACTTAACGCCGGCCTCCCACAAACCGCCGAAGTGTGGAGAGCGAGGTGGTATGAATTTCCAAACACTCTTGGAGGAGAGGTGATCAGTCCATAAATCAGCGTAACGGCTCAAAAACGCGTAGAGATCCTTGAGATATCTGGATGCGCCGACAAAGTTGGTGGCATTGTCCGAATGAATGCACTGCGGGAGTCCACGTCGAGCGACAAAGCGGTCTAGGGTGGCCAAGAACGCATCTGTCCCTAGCGAGGAAACTAGCTCCAAATGGATAGCCTTCGTGGCGAAGCAAACGAAAATGCAGAGATATGCCTTGCCTATCGGTGCCTTGCGTCTTGGAGATTCTCGGAGGGCAAATGGTCCGGCATAATCGACTCCAACCTGTGAAAATGCGCGAAACTGATGGAAACGTTCAACTGGAAGATCACCCATTAGGGGGATAGACGGCCTGGCACGGAGACGTCTGCAATGGGAGCAGAGATATATCCGGCTCTTAATCACCTTAAGTGCGCTGGGAACCCAAAATCTCTGGCGCAAAAGAGACAGCATTAGAGTTGGGCCAGCATGAAAGTGCTTCTTGTGCAGGTCGTCTATAATAAGACGAGTGAGATGGTGATCTCGAGGTAGAAGCATAGGGTGCTTATGGTCATAGGTGAGCGAAGAGTGTCGCAGCCTACCGCCCACCCTAATTAACCCAGGCGCATCCAAAAAGGGATGGAGTTGCTGGTAAGCCTTAGGGGTTTCATCACCATAGAGCGCTGGAGGCAAAGCACAGTGTTGAGCGATTTGTACGCATGCGGAGAGTGCCTTAGAGAATTCATCGCTAGTGATGGGTCCTTGGGTGGCTTCCTGTAGGTGTTGCGCGCGATGAGCGAGCCGCAATATCCGAGCGATTGTTCTGATCAATCGTGGTAGGGAGGAAAAACGACTCATCCAAGAGTCATCATGAATATGGTGAACTTTCTTGGACGTTGGGATGGCAGTAGCCAGCCAGGCTTGATCTGGTGACGGCGAGAGGAGTCCAGAATAGCCTTCGCCAAATGGTTCCGGGTTGTCCATGAGCCAGAGGGGTCCACGCCACCAGAGGTTGTGATCCTTGAGTTCGGATGGAAGGCATCCACGGGATGCTATGTCGGAGGGATTATCCTCCGAGCGAACAAACTTCCACTGCCTGACATCGGAAGCCCTTAGAATAGCAGAGACTCTGTTCGCCTCAAACACCTTGAGTTGATGAATAGGTTGGCGCAACCATGCAAGCACCACCGAAGAGTCTGTGAAGTATAGAGCTTCATGATGCGTCTCTATTGTGATAGATGACATGACTCTCGCAAGCAAGAGCGCTCCGCAGAGTTCCAATTGGGGCATCGTTAGAAACTTGGTGGGGGCGACCTTTGTCTTCGCTTTGAGCAGATTGACGTGCACTCCGCCACTAGGTGACTGAGTGCGTGCGTAAACAGCAGCAGCGTATCCACGGGAGGAAGCATCGCTAAAACCTATCAGCTGGATAGTTGCTTGATGGACCTGTATATAGCGGGGAATGGTAATCATCTTAAGAGTAGGCCACTCGTTGGTAAGTTGAGACCATTTCTCGCGAAGAGGTGAAGGCAAGGGATCGTCCCAAGAGATTTCGTGGCGCCAAGCTTCTTGTAGCAAGGTTTTGGCGCTAAATATTACGGGAGCTAAAAATCCGAGTGGGTCGAAAATTCGTGCAACGGTTGAGAGAACGACCCGCTTGGTTGCATGAGAGACAGGTTCCTGGACTGTGAAAGAGAAAACATCTCGTTGGGGGTACCACATGAGACCAAGAATCTTGATGATGGAATTGCTTTCCTGAGGCAAGGCTTGAGCTTCAATAGGATCCTGAGAAGGAGGTAGCAATTCGGGGGCATTAGATGCCCATTTGCTTAGTTGAAACCCGCCTAGATTAAATAGGCCAATGAGCTGTTCCTTAAGAGCATGGGCCTCTTCGAGCGTATTTGCTCCTGAAGCAAAATCGTCGACGTACATGGCCTTCGGAATCCGCTCTGCAGCTAGGGGAAAGGCGTAGCCTTCATCACTAACAAGCTGGGCAACAGTCTTGATCGCTTCATAACCGCTAGACGTGATGCCGTAAGTGACGGTGCGCAGTTCATGCTCAACTACAGGCTTGGAAGGATCGTTACGCCAGAAAATATGCTGTAGGTGACGGTCTTCGGGATGTACCAAGATCTGGCGGTACATCTTCACTAGATCCGTCGTGAAGGCTACGACGAAGAGACGAAAGTGGATGAGTATGTCGCACAAGTCCGTCTGCAGTTTAGGCCCAGTGATAAGAACATCGTTCAAGCTGGGGCCGCCAGTCGAGCAAGATGCGTCAAACACAACACGAAGCTTAGTTTCGTGCGGCTTAACTTGCCATACCCCGTGATGAGGGATCACGTAGGGTGCAACAATGGTCGTGGGAGCCATGTGGCCTAGACGTACATAGTCTTCCATAAAGGCTAAGTACTTCTCCTTGAGGACGGGGTCACGAGTGAATTTCCGTTCCAAGGCGAAGAATCTCCGGAGAGCTATGTCTCGGTTTTCGTCAGGGAGCACGCCAGTAGGTTTCAGGGGCAACCTCACTACATATCTATCCTCCGGAGTGCGCGAATGAGTTTTCGCAAACGACTCTTCACACAAGACGTCATGGGGGTTGCGAAGATCTGCGGGTCGTGGTTCCTCAATTTCCCAGAAGACCTTCAACTGGCTTAAGATAGCAGTTTCATCTAGGGCCAAAAGGGAGATGCTGCGCGACTGATTGATAAAAGAAGTGGTTCCCATGACCACATTACCAAAAACAGTGGGCATGAGATAAAGCTCGTCAACCTCCGACTTGACGGGAGCTCCTATGATGAGTCGTGGATATAAGTCAAGTCCAACCAAAACATCGACGAGGCCAGGATCGGCGAATGAGGGGTCAGCTAAGCCGTAACGCGATAGCTGAACAGCGACGGTCGGTGAAACCTTTCGCTTCGGAGTGTCGGATGTAATCTCATCGACTACAAGAGCGCGCACCTTGAAGCACGCATCAGTAATAGTAGAGTGCATGCGGCACGTTAACCAACCTTTGACATTGGGCACTAAGTTGCCACCAAGACCCGCTATACGGCCGTCAAAGGGTTTTAAACTACCGCCAATTTTACTGGCGAGGTCGGTAGTTATAAATGTATACTGGCTCCCTGAGTCCAATAACACACGAGCGGGGACGGAGGTGTGAAGTCCGTTGAATAGGGCCTGAGCGGTGCCCATAATGACATGCGATTCGGGTTGATGTCGCTTGTCGGTAGGCGCCGGGATGGTATCTTCCCGAACATGGCCTACGAATGATGAATGGGGTTCACCATTGTTGTCGTTGGAGCGGGCTTCATCAGTCATCTTCCCTGTATGAAGTAAGCTGTGATGCCTTGAATTGCAGTATTTACAATTCCATTTTGACGGGCAGTTCGCGGCCCGATGCCCTCTTCCCAGGCAGTTAAGGCATCCAGTCCATGCCTTGGCGAAGTCGAAACGAGTCTGGGCCGGCAGCTCACTGAAGGTGAAACATTTCACTAGTGAATGGCTGCCTTTGCAGTAGGAGCATGGAGTGAAACTCGGATTTGGGCTGTTATTCGTAGCCGAGGGAGAGGTGCGTCCAAATCTATTTGACCTAGGTGAGCCACGGTGGCGAGCCGGGCTCCTCCTCGGCCTGGCGGTTGGGGAACTACTGTGACGTGTAGGGCTCTTCCTTGACCAGGATTGAGATGAATCACCAGATTGGGCGAGCATAGATACGCCAGTAGAGTACTTAGGCGAACTCTTATTGGGAGGTTTGAGTCGCGGATCCATTGCTCGATCGGAGGTATTGGAGCGTTCATCGAAAAGTTCCAGGGATAGCTTACAAGCCATCATGCGTTGCCTCACAAAGTTGATTATTTCGTCGGCAGATGGGAACTCTGTCCCTTTATGGGCAAGCTCAAACTGCTTGCGGGTGGCCGGATCGAGTGCTCGCAATGCCAGGATAGACAGCAAGGCGTCACCTGGGTTTTGGAGCCTTAGAGCGCGAAATGATTCGACGCTCTCACCGACCTGAGAGAGATATGCGTTCAGCTTGGCGTACTCAGAGTTGGATGAGCGATTACGGAAATTTAGGACCGTCTGAATGTGTCGAGAGGCCAATACTCGGGGGTTGTCATAAACCTTCATTAATGACTCCCAAGCTAGGGCATATGAAGAACCGTCGAAGGACAGACCAGACAGGAGCGATGCGGGTTCTCCTACCAGAGCGTCTTTAAGATAATGCATCTTGTCGACTGGAGGGATGCGTGGACTGTTTCCTACTAATGAGAGAAACTTGTCCCGAAATTCTACCCATTTGAATAAGTCCCCGTTCCATTTAGGCACCGCTATGCGTGGTAACCCACATCCCTGATAGTCGTTGGGTGCTGACAATAGGGTGGGAACGGCAGCCGAAGAGGCTGAAGTGACGGATGCGGCTTCGCGTTTCAGTCTAAGCTTCCGAAGAGAGGTATCAGCCACAAGGATCTCATCCCTCACAGTATCGTGGATAGTCAGCCATTTTTCATCTGGAAACGAAGTTTTCGGATCGAGATTGAAATGCGCACTATCGAGCTCCTTCCAGGTTGCCTGAAATTCGTGCCAATACTCACAAGCGCTGTGTAGGCGTGCCTCCAGATCGGCATAAGAGTCGTCGTCAGGGGTGGCTGCCTTAGCCACAACCATGATGCCGGCAATGTTGCGCTTAATGCTGCGGAGCTGGCGCTCTAGTGATGAAATCTGATGGGAAGATTCCGCCATCATGTGACTATCAATCTGGTGAGTAAACAATAGAAAATATAATTTGGAAAATAATGATCCGTTCAGGACACACAATCAAGAAAATGTCAATGGTTATGCATATGTATATAATATATAATATGTTAATATGATTATGCATATGCTATAATATGTTAATATGATTATGCATATGTTATAACATGTTTATAAAATATGTATGTATATAATATAAATGTGTACATAAGTTAAGAGCATAAGTGATTAGAAACTAGGAGACCTAATCCTTATAGAGGATTACTGTGGTCGGACAAGTGTTTGTAATATACTTGCACTTATTATTACAAAGTATGTTGTCTAACGTAGGATTAAAGCGAGGGATTATTTGGCTGCCATAGGTCGAGCTCCTATGAAATACAACATTGACTGAAATATTATATAAAAATTCATAATGAATGAATAAATGAAAAAAGATGAGACACTGAATAAAAGTGATGAAGAGAGATTTCCACAATATTCCTCACCCGGGGCACCATAATGTTTGGGTCAGGGTCGGACACTTAACGTTGTGAGCAAAGGCCCGATAACCATGAAGAACCCAGAATGATAGGGGAGTAAAATATGTGAGGAATAAATGCGGAAATAGTGAAAATAAGAATTCTATTTGGAACACAATAAGTAAATTGAAATGAATGTTACTTGATCACTGTAAACAGAATGTTCTGGTCGATTCGGCTGTGTCGCTCCTTGGTGGTCCGTGATGATAGACGAGATCGGAGGGGGTCCTCACGGGGAAGTCTTCATATGTGAGATGTATCCAGGCCAGACTGCGTTGGACGAGACGCTGACTGGGGTAGTAAGATGTTTCCCGGTCAGGCTGTGGTGAACGACTGGTCAGGCTGGACCGGGAGTAGTGGGGATAGCGAGCGAGCTAGCCGTGGCGTAGGGACCATAGTGGGGGGCGCTAGCTAAGCTCAATAGTCGTAATTGAACAGTTATATAAGGTAAAATCAAAGACGTATGATATATAGGGAGAGATAAAAATAAACTATGTGACTAAATAACAACCTACATCATGAGTGAATATAACTTTAAAATATTTACACGATGACCCAAACAATTATATCTAAATAAAACGCCTATGACATGAACAATAAATTATAAAATATAAACTGAAAACAAAAACAATACTAAATAGTACTAAGATATCAAACAAAAACTATATATGACTGACTATGGGGTGTCACCACTGGGTGATTTCTCCCCTCTTGACATTTTGACATTGCCATTATCTCTCTATTAGCACATTTGCTTGCTGTATTTATTTTTATACAGTTGTAAATATATGTTTGTAAATAAGAAAAAAATATATGTGACTGAACAAACCTACATCATAAGAGGATACTAACATTGTTTTTGTTTATTTCGTTGTAATGTAAATTATTTTAAGTTATAATCGCTCATGATGTAGGTTGTTATTTAGTCATATTTAGTTTATTATTATCTATATCGTAACAAATCTATACTATATCATATAATCTATATCTAATTTTAGCTTATATAACCTTAATGATAATGTATATATGTATGTATGTTAATACAGGCCCTGAAGAAGACCCTCAGTGCCGAAAGCTTGGCATAAATTCTAGAATGTTGTTATCGACTACATGCCTGATCTTTCCTCCTTCATAATACATCTAAATAACAAAAAAAAATACTTAAAATTTAAAAAAAGTGGTGACAGCATTATCACTCAAGAGTTAAAAACTTTTCAAGAAAACAAATAATAATTAAATACAACTAAGGAAATTGTTTCTAAAAATCTTTTCTTGACAATTTCTATTAAATACTGTAATGAATTTAGTTGGTTATATTTATGTATGTGTGTCATATTTATTTTTATTATTTTTTCTTTTGTATAGTATATGTCAGCCCAGCCGCTGGCTAAAGATAAATAAATACAAAACAAATATATATATTTATGTAAAAATGAGATTTCTCCAAATAATTCACGCACATGACAGTTGCAAGAAAGTTTAGCTTATTTTTGTGGACCTATCTTTGCACTAATTAAATTCAATTTATCATAAACAAAAATAATTTAGCAAGAATGATATATTGTTGAGTTATCACTAGGATATGATAAGATATTAAGGATGTCACAGAGCAATTATTGTTTTGGCCTTGTAATTACAGCAATAAACAAAGTGATATTGATAAATAAATAATCACTAAATTATAGATAAAAAAATCAAAATTTACCTATCGTCATTGATTCTTCTCAAGTCAGCTATTTCGAGTTCAAACTTCAAGCGGCTCACTTCACACAAGAGTAGATCTCTTTCCGCCATCATTGCGCTTAATTGTGCTCGTAATTCTTCAATGTACTGTGATTGTTGTTGCAAATAGAAAACATGTTCACAAACACCATCTGAAAGGCATTTGTGACCTTTCAAGTTCAAGTCACCAAAATAATAATGTTTTTCATTACTCATCCTTTCATTTGTTGAGATGCTGCCCGAACCAAATAGTTTAAGGACGTTAGATGTTTTAAAGGGAAATCACATAATAAAAACATTATGCGATTTGACAAAGGAAACGTTTGACATTTGCTTTATTGAAACTAACAGCTGCATTTTGTTATTCTCTATCTTGGTAAGAGCAACTGGATCGATTCTGACAATGTTGCCATCATGTCATTCCAAACAAAATAATTTCTTCAAAATCTTTAAAGAAAAATAATAAATAAAATTAGTTCTCTTGTTGAAAATAATTTCGTATAAATAAAGTATAAAAACGAAGCAACCCTGTTTTGGAATTTGTATTTAAATTTTTCATGATGGTTTTTCAGTCTATGCGAATTTGATGTCTGCTATCTTCGAAACGTTTTTTTATTCAAATATTATTCGTCAGTACATATTTAACAATATTAGTTGTAATATTTACCATGTATTTATTATATGAAAGGATACATTAAATGTATGGTGCCGGGAAAAATCGGAATTTCAGTCGAATTTCATTGAAATGTGAAAAATGTACCAAAGTTTCCATCATTGAGGATCTACCTTTTGATACTATAGTATAAACTGCTACTACATTTGATTAATCTTTTTTTTTTTTTTTTCAATTTGTCAAGGAAATGTCATATTTCTCGCATCCAGACGATGTAGATAGTTTTGTTTGTTACTAAGCAGGGGTCTTCCATAATTTATGTGACAACTAGGGAAGAGGGGGAGTTCAAAATTTATGACGGGGAGATTTCGAAAATGTTATGTCGCACAATGAAACGCAATATTACCCCTCACTTCTTATTAGACTATTAAACAGTTTCATTAAAAAAAATAATAATATTCAATACTGAATATTAAGAGTTTAACGTTTTGTATAATAGAACATGCTTTGTATACACAAATTACCCGTTATTGTCTCATTCCAAAAAAAAATGGCCTCGAATCTTTCACCTGAGATACATTTTTGTGATCTGAGTCAATTTAGTGGAAATGTACAAAAAAAAAATAAGAACAAAAAACTTGTTTAACTTTCATATTGTTTAATTTCAACTTATATAGGTACATATCATCTGCCGTTTTCGGTTACGCCATCGTATGCACAAAGTTCAAAAGAGACATTTAAGTTAGCTGGGTTGCCATTTTTATATGACTCTCCAAGTTACCAAAGGTTACCTAAGGCCTGCTACGGAAGTTCTCACTCTAAAAAATATAAACGTCATGAAAATATAATAGCAGTAAATTTGGGTCTATAATACATCGTATACATAAGAAATAATTGAAATAATGGCTATATGACATAATATCGAAGTACTAAGAGAGAAAACAAAAAGAAAATAAAATAAATAGATTTGAGTACATACTATTTATAATAAAAAAATTACACAATGTGTATTATATTAATTTAGTAGCGTTAACTGAGATTAAGAAGGTTAAGTTTAAGAATATTTAGAAGGTTAAGATTTTTCTAAGATTTCGAATAGCCTTCATTCCCCATCATCTCAGCCGGAAAATAACTAATAATATAAACTAAAAAAATGCTATGAGAACACAGAATAGCTATGTACATTAATACTAGGGCCCCAGCTTACAGATGTTTTGTACATAAATATTATGGGGATTTCCTTCGTTAATACAAATATTTAATAAGTGATAGTTAAAATACCGTTTTTTACAAACATCTCAACAAAAAAAATCTCTATTCTCCCCCTCCTCTCCCTTTCGCGATGACAACTTGTTTCAGAGTTTCTGTTCAACTTTTCTTTTCGAAATTCCCGCTACCTCTAGATGGACTAAATCATTTAACTTATAATATTATTGAAAGTAAATATTAGTGCTTTTGTGATCAAAGAGAAGTTAATATTGCCGATGCATATCCCCGTTTTATATTAAAATTCAAATTTCCCGTTCATTTAGATTCAAACAATTAGTTATCATGTCATTTCTTGAACTTGCCCACGCTGTTTCTCATCGATATTTGTTTCAATTCCACTGCCATTACGATTGTAAATAGAATGCTCCCTGAAATCAACTGTTCATTATTTATTCTCTGATGTATGTTGTGTTACCTTCTTGTTTAAGTTTTAATTTTTTTTTCCCTAAATTAAGAATGGCTTTCAATAAGTTAATGTCCTGTTCTTTCTCTAAACAGGGATATAAGATTATTTTTGTATAATGTTCCGTCCTAAAAAACTTTCCACAATTCTTAACAACGATAGATAGCATTTTTTTTTTTTTTTTTTTTATCTCATATATTTTAAAGAGATGGAGCCTCTTGGTGTTGGAACTATAACTGAATTGCAACAGGAGATTGAAAGGTTAAGCCGAGAATTGGACCAGGCAAGTAGTGAAAAAGTACAATCGGCCCAGTATGGATTGGTTTTATTGGAAGAAAAAGAAAATTTACAGCAGAGGTGTGAAGAATTGGAAAGCCTTTACGAAAACACTAGAAATGAACTGGACATCACACAGGAAGTATGTTTACATTTATAATACAAAACTATAATAGCAGATGTATTTCATCTTGCATATATCTTAACTTATAACTAGTGAAATATCAAGTGGGTATTTAAAATTACCTCTTGAGACATCCAAATTTAGTATTTTCTTCTAGGAACTGCTTTCTAATAATAGTAACCTTATCGAAACTGGAATCCATAAATTTAGTTCTAGATACTTTTAATTGCTTTGTTTAGTGAGAGTACATTTCTGTTGACATAGAAAAGCTGTCATATTATGGAGAAGTAATTATATGACATCTACAAAAACTAAAAAGTCGGTGAATCACCGGCAATCTAGTTATCCACCACGAATTAATCACATTTTCCCTCTCCTCTCAAAGTCAATCGACTATTTGGGCCTAAACTCAATATTTCATTTACATAGTAGCTTCTGAATACACATACTAAATTTTGTGTCGATACATTTATTACATCGGCAGTAATTGGGGTATTTGAGTCTAGCCCCCGTTTCTGGTTCCCCTCTTCCTTTCGACCGATTTCGCGTAAAAGTAATACGTACTAGGGTGGGTCGAAATCCGGAAAATTTTGAGCCTATACGAAATTTAAAAAGTTTGTTGAAAAAAAAAATTTTGGACTTTATTAGAAGTTTTTGTCATCGTACTTTTAGCCCCCCACAAGAGGCTTGAAAACAGCTATTTTTTGATATTTTTGACATATTTCATGTAAAAATGGTATGTTATGATTAAAAAAAAAAAATCACGTGTGTGGCAAGTGAAAGGTCAGTCGAAAATCTTTTAAAATGATGTTTTGCGAATGTTTTTCGGAATAAATACTGCATTTTTATTTAAATTTAAAAATAGCGTTTTTTGGCGTTTTAATAATATTATATCAAAAAATAAATATTCCTTGGAATATTGATTTATTTTACATTATTAATCGTGAATAACATCAAATAAAATAAGTAATTCGTAATTACGAATACAAAATCAACAAGTAGAATAAAAAATTATAATTAATAGTCATTAATATAAGTCAAATGTTACATATGTGAACATGACTCGAATATCAGTCGGAATCGCTGTCGACAGGGAAAAAACGTGAGTTTATTTGAAGAATCGCAATAATTTGGTCACTGTGAGTAAAAAACAGTAATAAACAGATATTTCATATTTTCGTAGTTTTTCTACTTTTATCAAGTAATATAGTATTATACATTATTTTGAAAGGTTTTTGACTGACCTTTCATTTGCCACACACGTGAATTTTTTTAAAATCATAACATACCATTTTTACATGAAAAATGTCAAAAATATCAAAGAATAGCTGTTTTCAAGCCTCTTGTGGGGGCTAAAAGTACGATGACAAAAACTTCTAATAAAGTCCAAAAAAAAATTTTTTTCAACAAACTTTTTAAATTTCGTATAGGCTCAAAATTTTCCGGATTTCGACCCACCCTAATACGTACTATCTATACGGGAAATTCAGTTGAAAACTCCTGATCGAATTTCTGACAAATTAAATAACTTCCCCTACACTAACTGGCGAAGTAACAAGTAAAAAGTAATTTTTACTTCCCCCGCTCGTAGTATGGAATTATGTATTCGGCCAGAAATTCGATGTTGAGTTTTCTCAGGAATTTAATTTTTAAATGGGGCTCGACACTAATACCCTAATAACTCCCGATAGTTTCGACACACAATTTGGGATGAGAATTCAGAAACCTAATGTAATAGGCCTGTAAATCAAATATTTAGTTTTAGCTCAAACTTGATTGACTTTGAAGGGAGAGCGAAAACGTAATTGATTAATTCGTGCTAAGGAAGTACATAGCCGGTGGTTCAACGACGATATATAAAAACAAAAATATGTTTATCCATTATTTTCTCTATTTACTGTAAACTAAAAATACGTATAAATATTCAATTTTTCTTTGAACATTTCACTATCAAATTGTAATTGAACTACCCATCTCTAAATATTTATTGAATACTGAAATAAAGATTTGAATATTTACTACACATTGAATATCAATATTCAGTATTGAATTAAATATTCTTTCAACAATTAAGTTAATTTTTTTTTCATTAATATTTTGGAGACATTTTTTTCTACTACTGAGAATATTATTTTGAAGATAAATCAAAGTGTTTTAAGCCAATATTTCTTGAATTAATCAAAGATTATATTCAAAATATTGGCGATATCATCGAAAAATAATACCAGTTCAACACTAATCAATTGTTTTGTTTTATAAAATTGAAAATGAGGTTTAGCGGATTTCTATAAGGGGCTTTTATACACACAGTCCTCAATGAAGGATCTTTGTGTTTGCTAATAAGAAAGTTATGTATATTATGTGTTGGTTATAAGTTTTGCCACAAGATAAATTAAAACATCAAAATGCATAAATACTGTGTTCTATTTGCTTTTAAAACCTTGAAGAAAAACAAACTAATTATCGATGTAATAAAAGTTGTGTTACAACTTACCAAATTCAAAGACTGTTTTACTTCCCCAGGTATACTAAGTATCCGAGAAGTTATGTAATCGGTCTAAAATATATATATATATATATATATATATATATATATATATATATATATATATATATATATAATTAAAATAACCTAAAGGAAAAGTCTTCAAAATGTGTATTTCAATAGTTGATAGATGTATATTTTATTCCAATACATTTGTATTTTATATTTGTAGGCTTTGGCAAAGTTCCAGACAACCCACAAAGTTACAAAAGAATCAGGAATTGAACAAGAAGAATCCTTACTTAACGAATCTGCTGCCATGGAAACCTCACTAAATTCCACTATTTTGGACTTGGAGAATGATTTAAAACAGGTATTTATATTATTAAAAAAAATATCGTTGATATGTGACGTTTGGGTATTGTAATACAATGCACTCAAGTTATTGTTTTAATTTTTGAAGTTTTGTTTATACTAACTTTTTCTTGACCGAATTTCATGAAATATTGCTAATTTACTCTAAATAATAAAAAAAAAAAATTCAAACCTCGAAAAATTTATTGTGGGTACAAAATTTCTTTCGAAATAAAGAAATAATGTGATCTTATGGCATACAATTTCAAAAGCTATGGAATTAAGAAAAAGAAATATTTTGATTTTAGAGGTCGAGGTTCTATCCTATAGTGCAATCCCTTGTTTATTTCCTCTGCTATACGTACTCATTCATAGCTATCCGTCAGAAATATATATATATATATATATATATATATATATATATATATATAGTTTTATTGGTTTAGCACAGTTTGGTGGTATACACAAAAACATTCAGAATGGAAAAGTAAAATTTAAATTACATAATTTCGTAGATAATTAACAAAATCTTATATAGATAGAGACGAGGTTTGAGCATCCTATCTGGTGTTGGTTCTCCCAACTTGTAGAACTGGGCCGAAGGCACCAGGACGAAGTTTTCATAGTAGTCTAGGGTCAGTTTGGCGATGAAAGCCTCGATGTCCGGGTTGTTCACTTCCCTTCAGGCTATCCGTCAGAAATTTGATGTCACCGTAATTTCATGTTTTCCGTCCTCCTAAAGCGAAAAAAAAATCCCTTTAAAAAAAGCGCTCTGGTGGACATGAACCCGTCTCTACTGTAGAAATCCTAAATTTTCCCTACCCATGATTTTTCACCGAGGGTAGAGGTCTTTAACGAGTGCCTGACATTGTGAAAGCTCATAACCATCTCAATGACGACGTGCGTAGGATTTTTTTTACCTCCTTAATAAAAAACCTAAGGGCCTGGCTTTCGAACCCGCGATCTTGAGTGCAATGGGCAAGCATGCTACCTCTGCGCTACCGGCGCCCTCCACGATTTTATGAGGAAAAGAGTTTTGAGGAGTCTAGATCTACATAAATAATATTATCTTATAAACTTATAACCTTATTTCTTATTAACTTATTAACAACACATTTTTCTTTCTAAAATACGAATAAAAATAAAATAATATATATATCTTTGTTCCTATTTATTTATTTAATTCACAGTTTCTGAAATCGTAAGCCTTTTTGCAATATTTTACCAATAGTTGCCAATCTTTACCATTTAATAATTCCAACATAAATGAGGTAACTATGTTGTTTTTAAATATTTTATTTTTTAAATCATCATATTTGGGGCAGGTAATGAGGAAGTGATATAGATCTTCTTTACAGGGGCTGTAACACATTGGGCATACAAAGTCCATATCTTCGGAGATATATTGATTGATAGGTGTATAGCTTAGATGCAACAGTTCACCTCTAAGTTTAATTATTAATCTAATACTTGACAATGGTAGCTCACTCTGTAAGTAACTATAAACTGAATCGTGGAACTCCAGTTCCCTACCTAGCAAGTACCGGTCTGAGTTTTTAATTTCCTCCCTGAACTGATTGCGATAGTGCTCTTTTAAACTATTCCGTATATTTGATAACTGTGTGTTGCATTTCTCGATGTTATTAACAGACAGACTATCTCCCAGATTGTAGTCCGAGATATAGTTATTTATCCGTCGGAACCAGAGCACATTCCTTTTAATAACCTCCTTAGCTAGGGCCTTGGGAAGTCTTGGATTTGCCATGTTTATGACTTTGAGTATGTAATTATGGTGCAGTTTATTTGTATAAATAATAGTCGGGCCAGGCTTTCGAACCCGCGATCTAGAGAGCAATGGGCAAGCACGCCACCTCTGCGTTACCGGCGCCCTCCACGATTTTATATGTTGATCCAAAAAAACCACAAGAGGACAACAGCTACAATTAAATTGTCTGAAGAGAAAAAGAGTTAAGAAGTAGAGTGACAACCTAGTAGAATAAGAATAATTATTATAGGAAGCACATTGTCAGTGATTCTCTTTTGAGGACTTTTTCATTTATATTTTTACATTTTCCTTGTATTTTCAGATCAGGCAAGAATTGGAAAGAGCAGTTGAAGAGAGAGATAGGATAATACAGGATTACAATGAACTACACAAGAGTAAATTGGAATTAGAACGAGAGAGGAAACAACTAAGAACGGAGCTGAAGGAAATCAAACTGCGAGAAACTCGACATCTACTTGACTACTCTGAGCTAGAAGAAGAAAATATAAATTTACAAAAACAAGTCTCTGGACTTAAGTCCTCACAGGTAATTTCGTAAGTTCAACTATGTTTATTTTGAATGTACACATTTTTTGAAAGGAAATGTTTAGTTTTTTTCTTTTATTCATAAAGATGCAACTGTTGCTAGGGTGCAACAACCAGCATCTATGATGGTAGATATGGATATGTTGGCGTGAATGGCATGTGAGAGGAAGGCCACCCAGTGGTAGGTCCTCGGGACGAAAATTTATATTAATTATTAGGACAAGAACAGAAAAAATAAATAAACGAATAAAAAATGAAAACAAAATTATAAATAAAAAGGAATTGAAAGACAATTTTGATGGATGGATAAGAGAGATGATAAAAGTAAAGGAATATAATGTAAAAAATAAATAAAAATAAAAAATATTAAGAATGAATAGGATTTAAGGTGGCAGTAAGTCGCGATTCCATCTTTTCTTCAACCTTCGTGGGGGGTTTTGTGGTAAGTGTTGTGAAGATGAAGTACGTATTTCTGGGTTTGTATGTGTGTAAAGATTTCTAAAAAAACGCATGTAAGTAGTTTGTATTGTGTCTGGTACTGTGTGTATCATAAGATCGGTATGAAGAGTTCTGTTGTTTATATATGGGGGGCACTGTGTTATCAGTCTGAGGGTTTTTGACTGAAATGTTTAGTTTTAAG